>VZRR01004497.1:1008279-1312766 GCA_013398015.1 Oreocharis arfaki | reverse complement strand
TTTTTTTTTTTTTAATGCAGTGCTGCCGTGTCTGCACTTTTTTGAAATTGCATATTTATCAGGTTATGAATAATTTATGAGTGGGGAAGGGAGGGGGAGGGCGGGAAGGGAAAGGAAGAGCCAGAAAACATATGCTTGGGCAGAGGAATACCTTAAATGAATCCACTACCAAGTCTTTTGAAGGATTACTTGTAATTACTTTTTTTTTTGTCTTTTTGTTTTGTTTTTCTTGTGCTTCTCTTGGTTGTCTGCTATTCCTATTGTATTGTCCATTTGGTTTATTTGGCTTTTAGGGAGCATGAAGGGACTGGGGGGAGTGCTCGCTGTGAGGTGGAAGATTTTGCCGTGGAAATGAATTGAGCATTTCTTTGACTTCTAAAGTACGGGGTGTTTAATAAATATTAATCCTTCAACTGTCAGACTGAATTATTGTCAAAAAAAGGCTGACAGATTGAGGATTAATGACATGCTTCATAAATTAGAAATGAACTATCAGCAGAATGTCCAAAGTAGGGATCAAGAACAGCCCTGATTTGTACCTTAGACCAGTTGAACATGTCATCTATGTCAGACCTGAGCTCAGACTTATGCACAAAACAAAAACAACCCTCCCTCCCTCCCACAAACACACCTTGTGCTTTTCATGCACCAGGATCTGACATCTAGATCCTTTCTTCTTTAGGATCTGCAAGTACAGAAATAGCAAGATTGTCTCAGACACCAGATAATTTGATTAGAGTCATATCCGTATCCTTTTTTTGCAGTTTTGTTAGAGGAAAATTGGGGGAGGTACAATAATTTCTGTTCAAATATCTAAATGTCGTATTTTCCCACTATAAAAAATGCAACATCACAGAAAGATGAAGACCTGGCATTATAATGGTAAATTGTAAAAATGGTAGCTGCCTCTTCAAAAACACACAGAATTTCCAATATAAATTATGTATTAAAGGAAATATGTTTGTATAAAACAAGTAGCAGTAATTTAATATAAGGTGACAGGATTTTAGGAGAGGCTAATGTGTGTCAAAAAATATCGTGTACAGTCTTTAATCAAACTCATGATCCTCAGTTGAATTATTGCTTGTAAAGCTGATTTTACTGTATTTTCTAATTCATTAAAAGCAAATCTTTCTCTCTCTCTTTCTCTCCCTCTTTCTTCCTCTTGTGATTATTAGAGGAAAATTAAGTTTAATTTGTGTGAGACCAGATCTTTTTGGGTGCCTGAATCAAACAAGCAGTTATTTGGGGTGCCATTCTTTCTCTTGGCACAGAGGTACACAATATGAAACTGGGCTACCAGAGTGTATAAAAATGTTTAGCTTAATCACTCCCTAATGACAGCGACTTATGTCCTTAGTGCAGTCAATTTGTTTCCTGGGTTTTAAAAGTAGATTATTTCCATGGTGCAGGCTTAGTGTAAGCTGTTGAGAAACCACAAGCACTGCACTTCAGCCTGAGTTTGGGACGTTCGCCAAGGGTAATCTGATTAAAAGGGCATTTTTTACAACATTGTGGTGCTTTGAAAATTCTGTGCAGCCAGATAGAGTAGGGCCAAAAAAAAATTGCTTTTTCAAAGCTAACAGTTTTGCCTGAGCAGAATTAAAAGCGTGATAAGCAGCATCACTGGAATGATTCTCTTCGACAGTCTTGCAACTGGATAAACAAAGCATCCTTAGTAACACATCTGTTACAGACCCACAAGCAAATTCATGATCTATTTAATGCAAGATTTTTGCATGTTTGTTCTGCCTTTAATCACATTTGCTTGCTGCACAGGTGTGAGGTTCTGAGGCCTTGCTTTATCTATAAGAACGAAAATGTTTCCCTTTTTCTACAGTAGCTTTTGTCTTCCATGACGTGACATTTATAAATGTTCTGCTGTGAAAGTGGTTATTTGTGACATGCTCTAAGAAACCAGTGTTGGGTACCATATTCCTGAGAAGTTTAGCAGCTGTATGTTGTTAAAAGATAATTATCCTATCTCAAATCTTGGATTTCTTATAAGAGATAGAATGTAATACTAATTAAATATGTCATGTTTGCACACATCAGAACATACTCAAAAGAACTGTTCTTGTATAATTTGCCTTGTTGAACTACTTTCATATTCTTCTGCAGCACCTAAATAAGGAAGAAAAGGTAACAGAATTCTCTCTCCTTCTTCACAGTCCTGTATTTCTCTGAATGGCAAGTTCATACTGGTCTCCACACATGCTGATATCCACGTAATACCTTACAGCAAGACATTTGTATACACGATAGACTTCAAAGTCACTGAGTTCAGTGAGACTATGCAACAGATCAGACTGGAACTAGGTTGTACTATGACAGCAAAATGAATTTTTTTTTCTACAAAACAGGCTATTTTGGTTTGCTTAATAAATATTGAATGACAAGACACGGTTTCTTATCTTCTACCACATCACATGGTTCTCTGGAAAGGGAAAAATACATAATGAATTAAACTGAATTAAATTTTCCAATTCTCTTGTCTTAATTGTAGCTGCTGACTCGTAAGTGAAGCAAAAGTGCAATGCATCACATACTGCATTTTTTCCCCAAAGAGGCCTCAGTGATAAAATTACTATTACATTTTCTTCAAAATGGATATTTTTGTTCTGTTTATCTTTTTCCACATAGGTCAGAACATCTGTATCTTCCTCTGTGCATGTGGCAAACATGTTTTCCCTGTCGCCAGGAATGCTTTGACATTTTTTTATGTATCAGTATTTTAAAACTGACTGCCTTAGGATTACATGAAGCTTTTAGATATATCAGTCACAGTATTCGTTGGAATGTGAGGTATAGGCAGCACTGCATTTACTCTTAGTTTTACCTGTCAAGATACACATCCCATGTTCACCCATCCATACATTCATACCTACAGATACAAACACACAATTATCCAAAAGCCATTGCTTTCAGCAATGATTTTAATGACATTCAGTGTTTCTTGCTGCACCCCTCTCAAACTTATGTGCATCTACATTTGTGAGATAAAAACACATTGATTTTAAATCTGGTGGATGTGGAGCCACAGAGTAATTCAGCCAGCAGCATTTCCAGCGTGAGGCTGCATGTCCCAGAGCCCTGATGGGCTGAGAATAGCTTTGTCAGGGCAGCTCGGCTTGGCAGCCTTTGATGCTGTGCTAAGTTCAGTTTAGAGTATTTACTGATACATGTCTTCAGCAACTGTCAAAACTGCTTGGAGCTATGAGATCCAGGCTTTTTCAATCCCAGTGACCAGCCGGTCTCCCAAGGCACAAAAAGCTGCTTCAGGGTAGCTATAGCCCACAAATTCACTTTGTGTGACCGTAAAAAAAGGGGGTGGGGGGAAAAGAAATTTTGCTGGGAAAAAGGCTGAAGCAAGGTGTCATTGTGTCACACTTTATTTGCTGTGCTGTTACCACCGTTCCTCAGAAATGGAAACATAGCACAGAATTGATTGAGAAACATCTGTTTACTATAACTGTTTACTCTGGATGGGTCAGCATAGCCTGGATACCTGGCATACTGAATGTTGACAAGCATTTCTTTTTTTTTTTAATTCTTCAAATTCAGCGTATACCTAATTTAAAATTTTCCTTTTAAGATTGAATTTTGCACCTCTTAAAATGAGATATTCATGCCCGAAAGATGACCTGCTGTTCTCAGGGAGAGAAAGGCAAACCATTAGAAAAGAAGAGGATTTCTTGATAATCAAGGACACCTGTGATTCTGTGTTGCTTTCGAGAGCACAAAGACCTATAGATCTGCTCTTTCTTCCAGAGTAAAATGTCTGTGATCCATAAGAAGCTCCAATCCTTCCTTTTTCTCACCCCAAAATGAAAAAGGGAAAGAAAGAAAATTATGTGCCATCAGATCAGCTGCTCTCTGTTTCTTCTTTAAAAAGCTGAGGATGTTGCTATTTAACATAAAACCTTGTGACCTTACTGCCGCTGCTGCTTTGAAACACCAAGCTATTTAAAGATGCAAATTGCAAACAGAGGGAAAACATCAGAAGAACCTGTCTCGAAATTAGTGTGTTTGACTGAAAATTAGCTAGCTTAATCGAACTTGCAGGAAGTGGATTTTCTATTCAGAAACCTGGTTAGAGATTTTTTCCACCGGAGCTATTGTCGAAGTGTACAGGACCTTTGGGAGCACAAAAATTAAGGCTCCATGTAACACCCACAGTATTGTGCTTGTGTTTCATTTGCTTATATTTTAGACCAAAGTCCTTCAACACAAGAATTGTATGTAACGCATTAATAGGTCTTAGTTCAGACAGAGTGAGGAACTGCTGAGGTTTCAGGTCCCCACTTTCTTAGACCAAGGAAATGAGGATGTTCAGTCAGCAAGGGCTGTCTATATGTGTGTGGGGACGGTGCTTATCCATTCATCCAAGCGTGGAGGGGACCCTCCACAAACAGACTCCTTTCTTTTGGCAAGGAAGAAAGACCTCAGCTGCCCATGTCACACTCCTCTATAGCACCGGGATTTGCATTGAGAGGAGATCTATGGGCAGGGTGATTAAGATGAAGGAGTGGGAAGGCCAAGCAGCTGCTGGTGCCTCGGTCAGCATGTGCCCATCCTCACATCTCTGCAAAAGCTTCTTGGCCAGGGGGTTCTCACTCTGTTTACTAATTCCAAGACTCCATTTCCAGACCTGTTCAGGGACAGTGTGAATACAGTCTGTTACCTTTTCCTTTTGCAAGAAAGAGGAAACTGAAGCCACTGCTCCAGGTCTTCCTGGCAAATACCTGTATTTCTAAATGCATGCATACCTCTCATTTGCCACCAGCACATAGTCTGGAAATTAAAAGCAGAACAAAGTAGATACACCACACCCCGTTGGTTCAATTTAAAAGCACTGAGTGTGCCATATGAACACAAAACTGTTTTAAATATGTACTTTAGTAAGTCTGTCTCCCATGTCCCCACAAGTTGTGTATGGCTGTGTAATTTATTTGCATGAATTTGTGTTGCTTTCCTGACACTAAGAATGGGACACTTCATTATGCTAGTACTGGAAAAATAACTTGCCAAGTTAAAGGGTATGTATTGAGCTTGCAATGCTCAAAGCTAAGGACCAAAGAAAAATCGTTAGCTAATAAAAACATGGAAGGAAAATTTCACACAGATATTGTTCAAAACAATGGAAGTGTTTGAAATTAGGAGTGTAAATAATCTTCAAACAGGAACATCAGAAGATTCAGAATTCTGTTTTCTATTTTATCAGTAGGATTTCTGGACAGGCGCAGTTTGAAATCAATCAAGATATTGTTGTTACGTGCCCATGTTTGGATTTAGTAGCCTAGCCAGTTACTAAAGCACATTGGTTTAGCTGTTTAGTTTAATGGAGAGTTCTCAATGAAGAAAATGAGAGCTTCGTCTGAGTAAGCTTAGATGAAAATTAGCATTCTGCATTGCTTTTGAAAAGATTTAGTTTTAGAAGACTAGAGGGATTTTCCAAGTCTTATAGGAAGTTGCTGAAAACTAAAGGACTAAATAATATGTTTGTGGAAGTTGATGAAATTGGACAATGTTTCATAAGGAAGGTATTTTCATTAATATCTGTATTTTTCAGGTTCAGAGATTTATACTGTTGTATCATGTAAGATTCATTAATTCTCAAATTATATACCAGTATTTTACTCCTATTTTCCTTTGGTTCAGGCACTATATTGCCAACGGTGTCCAAGAACAAATATATCCATAGAAGCATTCATACTTATAATAATGGATAGAGCCCTGTTGCAGAAGATTCACTATTAGGAAACATGCTGACTTTATTTGTTCTTCTGCACAGAGATATTTCTAACAAAGAAAGTCTAAGGAAAGGCTTGTATTGTTATAATCCTACTTTCACAGTGAATATATCTTTCAATTGGCATAAATAGCACAGATAAAATAGATATTTTTCACATTTACTTTTTTAGCACTAAAATTTCTGTGTCTCTAAACTTCCATGAAGGCTTAGGGTAAAAATTCCCGAAAACATTTCCTATTCTTCATAATTCTGCTGACAGTGCTGTAGAATCACATCCTTTGTAGCTATCTGTCACACTGTGATAGTGTGATATCACTTCTTCACTCGCTTTAGTCCAGCATGTCATAAATTTAACTTCCAGGAAATAACTTGTATTGTAAAGTGCTACATTCACTTCCAAGCTACACATTCAAATGGTGTGATTCTGTTGGCCTTCTTTTATAGGTAAGAAACATGGATTTTGTACTAGCAAGAAGTATTTAAAGGTGTAAGTGCTGAGGACATTGCCTTTACTGAATTTGCCTTATAAGAACACTACACAAGCACCACAAATACTAGCTTTCAGAGATACATATTTTGTAAAATTTTCATTCACAAAGCAAATAATTTCCATGTGTCTGTGCACACAGCAGGTTAGCAGGTTATAAAAGTGTCAGCTCAAAATAGGAGATTCGGTTTTCAAGGAAAAAAATAGAAACCCAGCATTTTCCCTGATAATATTTGGAAAAAAGTTAAACAGTACGGAAATAAGATATAACTGTATTTCATAGAGGTAAGTTAATTCTAGGGTTAAAGCATTTAATTTTTCTTATCTTTTTTGATTGCTCTGGTCTGCAGCTTTCTCAGCAGAACCCCTACATGCATGACTTAATTCTGACTACTTTTGTTAGAATGAAACAACAATCAATGTATAATTCCTGTTTATAAAAGAAATATGTCTAAACACTATGCAATTAGTCTTTTGTAAACCAGCAAACAGTATTCATAATACATAGTTATCAAAACCCACTGTAATAATTTTTAAATCATCCAACACAGAGAAAATGTTAGGACAAAAAATGCAGAAATTTAAGAAATGGATTACCAGTTGGATCTAAATTTGAAGGAAGTAATGAAAATTTCTTTATGCTGTTCTATCTGCAACATGCCTTATTTGTGTTTTAAAGTGTAATTCACACCATTAAAATGCACAAGTTATCAGTAATCCCTAAACCAGTGGGAGTACTACGTTCTTTCCCTTAAGACAAGGAAAGGCTTGTAAAATGTTTGAAAAAATGTGTTGCTGAAATAAATGGCAAATTTTAGAGGAGAAAACAAAAACGGAATATAGAAACTGCTGGTCTCCTAGGTAAACTTAAGTATTGACAGGTCTGAATTAATAGAGTGTTGTTCAAAAGGTTCAGTGTCAGCTATATATTGCATTTACTCATTCATTCCTACACCACTCTTAAGGGGATTGCTTGATTCCTGACCTGTATGACAGAAAGAAACTTTGCTGTATAGTAGAGAAATAATGTCTATTTTGTATTCCAAAGCAAAGTCAAATACCAAAGTTCTATCATTTTAGCATTTTAAGGGGATATACAGATGGGGGTATATTGGACTCAGTTCACAAAAAAAATACGGAGCTCTTTATTTGCATCTTCACTGGGCAGACAGTAGCTCCTGCTAAAACTGGATTTTAGTCCTGAGCCTCTAAGTATTCAACAGAGGGCAGGTTAAAAAGTGCAAATGAGCACTCACTGTGAGTTATCTCCTGAGGCAAGGTGTAGCAGCAGCGCGCCAAGGAGCCTTAAGACTACAGTAAGAATATATATTTTGTGTCAAAGTAGCACATCCTTTGCAGTGCCCTGAAATAATCCTACAAGGTATTCTCCTGAGGCAGAGTTTAGTCTCAGGACAGATAAGTAGCAGCTGCCAAGACCTAACTGAATGCAGAAATGCTTTCCTATACCCACTGCACTGGCGTTTTATCAGACAAGAAATACTGCATTATTTGCCACATAGAGCCTGATGAAATTCCACGATCCTTTTGAGCTGGAGACGGCATTTATTAACTACAGTTTCTTTGAACGCCAAAAGTTATGCCCAGAATCTTATACAAAAAATAAGAAATGCTGGCTCTTCAGACACATAGTTACTGAAAACACAATTTGTTGTCCCTCAGGTATGATTCCAGAATTGTTACAGGATTTCACAGATCAGTTAATGATTTTGGTGGCAGGAAAAGTTTAGACACTGTCCGGTTATAATGTGTATAATATTTACTTTGTTTGAAATGTGACAAGTTTTTTTGGTTTTTTTTGAAAGGGTGTAGTGAGCCATATTTTGATGTTCAGAAAACCATTGCATCTTTATAAAATTAAAAAAAACCTCAGATACCACATTATTGATTTGTTTTGATTTGGTTTTAGCTTTGATTTTGGGTTTTTTTTTATTTGACATGACTCTTGCACTATTTATTTCCTTCCTCCCCCTCCGCCCAAATGTATATAATTTAAATTGTAATATGATTGTAAATGATCACACACATAGGATTGTAAATAGCACATAGGAGAATTTTCAAAATTAATTCCAAATATTAAACTATGAAAACAAAGACAGTTCTTCACATATAAAGATTTAATATTACATTTATTTAATTTCAGACTCAAGTATCACTGAAACAAAAATTATTAGGATTTTTTTCTTGTCCTTTAAAAATACATTTTAACCACCTGCAATTTGTCTTACCCCTACACAAGCTGGAGATTAGAGCTACAAAACTGGATGTTATTAAGCATACATCTAACATATCTATGGGTAGCTGCACTAAAACTAGATGGTCTGGTTAAATTAGTGAAGCTAAGTGGAGGTGGCATATAAAACTTTGTTGCAATACTTGATTATATTCTATATATCCTATGTAGGAGATTCTAAGTGACAGGCAAAGATGGTTTAAACAAAATAGCCTGAGATAAAGGATCTTCAATTTAGTCATTATTTTTCATTTCTGTATCCCTCTGGGCTTTTTTTTCCCCACCTCCAGACTGGTGAAGGTTCCTACATACAGACATCATAAGTGGAACAGTTAATTTGTCTACGTGCAATTATTTCGTATAGTCAGTGGAGCTGCTGCCATGAGTCAGAGTTTGCAAGTTTGTTCTCATCATCTTTCTGGCAAGAAGTACCAACAGTTTCACAAGAAAGTCCAATTTTCCAAATCACAAATCTCAGCCCAATTTTGCTGACAAGTTTGTGCTTTTTAAAGTATTTGAAAGCTGAAGGTTTGAGTTTCATCAGATAAAGAAGCCCAACCCTCCAGGGTTTGACTTTTACCTGTTTTAAGTAGATGAAACAATGACTTTCAAATTCTTTGCACTATATGACTTCTTCCTGAGCCTGTAGTTTTGTCACCGGTGCCAGACTGACCCGAGACATTAACAATGCTGTGTCTGCTCTCCCAGTTGTGAGCAGCATGAATTTTAGTTTTGCCAATGTCCTGTTCCCAAGCATGGAGCAAATCCAGTTGGCTCTGAGCATCTGATTGTGGGAACAAAGTTTTGCTCATTTTGTCACTGGTGTTTCAGGACTGTTCTTACATGCATGCACATGCACACACACTAGTTGTTGTTTCCTCACTTTCTCTAACAAAAAGAGAGCTGTTGTCACATTTTTTTCTACTCTCTTGGTTGTATTTGCTGGGCAAAGATCATCATGCTCTGATTTAGTGTTTTCAAATAAGTGTGCCCTCTGGTGCAGTGCTCTATTGAGAGACAACATAGCCCAGGCAGGAGAGTTCAGCATGGCCACTAATAAAACACAAGTGCTGCTTTGTCAGGCCACGAGTGATTACTTGAACAAGTGCCAACCAAGAAACCAAACATTAGAGCGCGGCTCTTCAGACCCTCAAGACAAAGGGCCAATTGACTTTCCTCATTAGTTTTTGTGCCAAACATGTAAACACAGTTTCCTCTCTATCTTTGATGCTCAAAACATGCCAGCTTGTTAACATCTTGGGTGGTATGGTGGTTTATGAGCTTGTAAAGACTATTATGTACTGGTGGGGTTTTGTCTGAATTGAATAGATTGGCTTATCCTAAGGACGCCCGAAACTGGCATCTTTTTGACAATTTAGAAATTCTGTCTTTGCTCTAATAGAATGATGAAACTGCCTGAAAGAAATTTAAAATGTACACGTTTTTTCACTGGCACACATGCACATTAAAGCTTTGTTAAAATTAGGATTGGTCTCTAGCTCACTGAAAAATAAAAACAAAACCCCACCGAATTGATAAGAGAAGCTTTGGCTACATAAATTGCCTGATTAAACCTGGTTTGTAACCATAGTGCAGAAATCTCACTGAGATTTTTTGCTTGGTATTCTTTATTTTACACTGCTTTTATTTTGGGGACCTCTGACATTTTAACTTCCTGTGCATTTCTTCGAGTCTTTTTTGTTTCTAAATGCTGTGACTGCACAAGATAATGGAAATTGGAACAATTTGAAACAACCTGAAATGTTTGTGAAAGGTGTTGAATTTTAGTCAGTGCACCGAGAATGTTTTCTGTCTTGGAAATCCCTTTCATATATGGTATGACTGCTGGCATGAAATTTTGCCAAAGAAAAACACTGAGGGTTTCTTAATGTGGCCACTTTGTGAACAACTGTGAATGGTGGTGAGCTTAATGAACTGGCTTCCCTTTTCAGTTCTGCAAATGATATCCATACATTTTAGCTGAAAACTGGAGCTTACTTTTTTCCACTGTACAAAATTATGATGAGGTTTTTAAAAATGAGGCTGATTATTAAGAGAAAAACAACCAAAACCCTCTGTTTAACTTGCATATCTAACTAAAATTGAAAGAAATTAATTTGCCAGCTTCTGTTTTATATTGAAATACTGAATCATATAACTTCCCATCAATGGGTTTAATGAGAATTACATTATTGTCAATGAAGAAACAGTGAGAAATAGGCATGAGTAAATTATTTTGAATTTCCTTTTAAAGAGCTAAAAGATAAGAAAGGGAAAGAAGAATAATAAAGGTGTTCTGGCATTTTCTTCAACTCTCTCCCTCTCTCATACACACACACACACACACACACACAGAGGGGGAGAGAGAGAGAGAGAGAGAGAGAGAGAGAGTTACATGTATCTTTTAAATGGAGAATCGAGCATGTATGGAACTATCTGCAGGCAGAGCAGTGAGCCCAGTGGGACCCCAGCTGCTGCTGGGCTCAAGGAAACTAAATCAAAGAAAGGGCTACATTTGTGGTGGAACCTTGGCAGCCAGATCCTTGCATTGAGATTCTCAGTGCCAGCAAAAAATTAATATTAGCTGAACAGGAAAACAAATGGATGGAATCTAATGGCATGTAATATGATGTCTAATAATGAAACTCCAAGTGTCTCGTCCCACAGACAAGAGCCTCCACTGTCTCCATGTCTCTGGCTACAAAACTTCCAGCCTGCAGAGTCTTTAGCAGGTGGCTGAGTAGGCACACAGGCTCTTCACCTCTTCCCCCTTTCCACTGCAAGGTTGGTTGCATGAAGTTTGGAGGTGCTGTCTGCAGCTTAAGATTTCTGCCTGGGTCCTCTGTGATTTAGGTCTTGGTCTGCAAGCTCTGTTTCTTTGACGTTTTCCTGCATCTTGAATTAACTCTAACCCAGGAGTAACAGCAGAGGGCTGTTAATCATCCTTGAATGGCTGGACAAGCAAATGGTTTCTACACAGACCAAGCTGGTTTTCCAAGGCAGGTCTGTACAGGAATGATAAGGAAACAATCTCTCAGCTACAGATATGAGCCACCTGAGGGGGCTGATGGTGGGAATCCTGCAATAGATTAAGTTTCAGATGCTTTCAAAGAGTGGTACCCATACTATTCACCTTGAGGGAAAATGAAACAGAGAGCAATGTGCCTTCCTGGGGAAAAAAACCACCTCTGGTACACCACCAGGGACAGATGAGCGAAGCTGAGGAGAATTTGAAGGTATTAAAAACACTGTGCAGAATTGTGGTTTCATGTCCAGAGACACTGTCAGGTGTGTGCACAGGTTCAGGATGGACTCCCAGAGGGCCTTCACCATGGCCGGGGAAGGGGTAGGGTTAAATCATAAAGAGGTCCACAGGGTCAAATCATAAAGAGGTCCACAGGGTCAGTGCTCGGTCCAGGACAGATTGTGAAACAGGAGTTTCATTTCCCAAGAAGGTTTTATTGAATTGCCTCCTCACACAAAACTGTACTGAGAGACTCAAGGCCAGAACAGTGGCCTCCTCTGAGGCTCTTAAGGCTTAAATTGCTCTGGGAGCAGCTGCAAGTGGGTCCAAACACTGAAGACTTGTGAGCATCCAGAATGGAAGATCTCAGCAATTTCTATGACAGCTGGCAGCTAACTCTCAAAAAAGTCCCCATAAATTTTCTCAGTGTTTCAAAACTAAAGCTGCTTTTGGAATTTAAGGAGTTTTCCCTGCAAGTGGAGCTTCTTCCAGGCTTCTCAGTACTGCAGGTGAAACTAGCTTCCAAAGCAGATTCTCAGTGCAAGGGGCAGTGACTTTGGAATTTTGGAATTTAAGGAGTTTTCCTTGCAAGTGGAGCTTCTTCCAGGCTTCTCAGTACTGCAGGTGAAACTAGCTTCCAAAGCAGATTCTCAGTGCAAGGGGCAGTGACTTTGGAATTTTGGAATTTAAGGAGTTTTCCTTGCAAGTGGAGCTTCTTCCAGGCTTCTCAGTACTGCAGGTGAAACTAGCTTCCAAAGCAGATTCTCAGTGCAAGGGGCAGTGACAGATTTGGAGGCAAAGTGCTGGAAAAGTCCATCAGTAGGGTAGGCAGCTACTGGTGAAATAAAAGAGTTAGCAAGATTAAAGGTACTTGCGGTGGTGGTTCAGAGAAATATGAGTGGGGGTCTCTTGTCCTCTCCTTCCTCACGCTCCATCTCCCTTGCTCATTGCCTTAGGTTAGAGGAGTCTCAGTTCCTCCTTGTGTTCCTCCCGGTGTTCCTCCCTCTCCCTCTTCACAGATCTCTACTTCCTTCTTCAAGCTGCTGACTTCCTTCATCTTGATCCTCCCCCAGGAAGAAGCTCCTCTCCCGTATCAAGGCATGTGCTGAGACAGTTCCGTCATTCAAGTTCTGCTACATGCTGGCTGTGAGGTTGCCATGGTTTACTCAGGAATGAGTCTTCTGGGTATTCCAGATTTTTGAGATAATGTGGGCCTGCTCTCAGAGTAAGTAAAGCTGTCTGAGGCACATGATAGCAGTTTTTGCTCAGGGCTGAACTTGTATATGTGACAGTCTGTGTGAGACAGCTGCAGATACTGCAGGACAGTCTGTGTTGCTCTTTATGTTGTTTTTTTCTTCCTCCTGGATTTGACTGAAAATATCATTGTTACAAACAGTATGTTCTGTAACATGTTGGATTTGACCTAAAACTGAATTTGACTCTGTACCCCTCTATCAAATGTTTGTTTTATAACCTTTATTAGCCTTTTCACTAAATTTCCTCTATAGAAATAATAATTTCAAAATGTGTTTCCAATAGCCATACATTTTTGATTGCCTGATGTGCAGGGTGAGTACATTAATACTGTTCAAAATGCTGTTTGCAGTTTTTCGGGCATCTCAACACTAGAATTTCAGCAATCGAATTTGACCTACTGAACCCTGCACGCAAATCCCTTGAATTGATCGGACCACACAAAGCAAAGTCTGCTGTAGTGTTGCTGCTAGAGTGAAAATTGAAGAGTAGGTTATTGGTGCTCTTTTGCTACCAAGTTCACCATGGCAAAATCATGAGCTCATGATAGACCATTTAATGAAACTCTCAGCATTTCAATGTATAAGCTAAGACCAATACCTTGACCTTTCAGGACTAGCAAAATGGATACAGGAATTGTGGCAAAGATGTCTGTTCTTATCCTAAGTCAGGCAGATAGATAGGGCCACTGTGGACAAGAAACACCATTCTAGATGTTTTAGAATGATTTCCTACCGAATTTCAGCATTGTAGTGAAATGGTGAATTTCAGGCAAAATGAATTTCAAAAATCACTGCGACAGAATGATCACTGCATAGGGGCAGGGAAGAGAGTCCCTGTGAGAAACCACTTTCTGTTAGTTTTGTCACCAGCTAACTGCAAAACAAAATGATCATCAGTAGATCAGAAAGATGAAAACTTATGTTAAAAAAAAAGTATAAAAAAAGTATAAAAGAGTATGTATCTGCTTTGCTTCCAGATTTAGGCTCTATCTGAGTGTTACTCATCTGATCATCTGCAGCAGGGTTTGTTGTTAGAGATTTGTAGGTTCTCAGAGATAGAGAGATTGCTCAAGTTCTAGCTAAAACAACTGGTCAAAGTACACATTAAATCACATTGGAAGCATGTGAAAATTACTTCTTAGATTCGTCAAGTTTTTCTCCTCCTTTGTGTATACAGCAGAGCAGCACAAAATGCCGTTTATGAGGTCTACTGGTGAGAAGAACGTATATGACAGTAGGTGTCAGATTCTTTTCTTGGTAGGGTTCATCCTCTCTTCTTCAAATCCTCAGTGATTACGTAGTGAATTATTAATGGCAAGGTAAATGCAGTTATTCTGGTGGAAAAGAAAAGAGATGTGTACTGTTATTATGACTGAGAAATTGTTACATGGCAAAAGGATAGGCTGTCATTTACAAACCATTTTTCTATTTAAGGTTCTCTCACTCTCTTATTCTTCCCTAAGTAGTTTCACACAAAATTGAGAGACTGGGAGAAGGATGAAATTTCTTATTGAAAGGTCACTCAATGCAGTGGAGGCACTCCCATTGGGCCTATCCTTGAAATGCTGCCTCAGAGCAGGATCATTGGGTCAGGGCAATCAGAATAAAGACTTTCCAAAGATGTTTGGTAAAGGGGAAACGGTCACCTTTTTTTTTAATTTATGTTTTTTTTAATGAAATAAAAAAAAAATGATGATTTTATAGAAGAAACCAGTTTCAATAAGCCTAGTCAGAGAAGTGAAAGAGAGTCTAAAAATATGATCCCCAGAAAAAGTCTATGACTACTGGTATTTAAATAATACAGGATACAAAGAAATATCCTTTTTTTCTTCAAGTGCCTCCCCATATTGTAGGGATGTTACAGACATTTCATGATACTGATTGAATGTTTTATTGATTTGAGAATATTTTCTCCCTGGTGTAAACAAAACAATTCAAAATCTCTTAAGAAGTGCAAAAATCAGTATTTCCCTATTTCTAAATGCTTTGTCACTTGTAGTTTATGTACCTCATATGCTTTTGTCCAATCTCCCCCGTTGACAGCCTTTGTATATCATCTGCACTCGAACCAGAACAAGCAGAACTATGGTGCGATCTCTTTGTTCATAAGATTACTATTTATACTCTATTGCCATCCTTACTTCTTGAAGAGCACCTGGCAAAATGGGATCCCAATCTGCTTTCAGGCTGTAGGAATGCTCACTACAATGTGGCAACAACACATTTAGTTTCTAGACTCCTGTGCACATCCATAAAGAAGTTCTGTGGGATTCAGAGTAATATGTTACTCTTCTAGAGAAATCTTATTTTTCTCCAAAGCCCAGCTTTTTAAGGAGTTAGAAATGTGGTCTTTGTTCTTTCTAATGCACAGTTTTAGTATTCTCATAGAAAATAATCATTCTGCTTTATTAAACCCATAAAAACTTGAAGGTTACAAAACCTACTGGAGAATGTTTGCACTCAACATTGCCTTTTTTCTAAGTAGCAATGAGGGTGGCTGCGTAGTTAAGATTTCTGATCTGATCGTTTATTTAAGCTATTACATGATTGAATTTTGTTCTGGTTTGTATTCAGGCAGCTTCTCCAAGTATGTTAGAGATATCATACACTGAAATTCCAAAGTGGGTGCAGGGCTCCCTACTTTTGTTCTTCTGCACTGATAGTTTTTAAAATGAAAGCTTTAATCTGTATTATATAGGATCATTAATTTCTGCATTTTACACTTGAGCAACAGCATTCTGATTATCTGCTGCAATGAAAAATAAGCAGCCCTGCTCCTGCAGACTTAATTACTTACTGCAGGGCCCATCCCTTCCTAGTTATGGCACGCAATCTGCAAATGGGGTCAAAAACATTATTAAAAACCAAATTACCCACTGGATGGAGAAAACAAACATACAACTGTGACCTAGAGGACCTCACAAACATAAGAGGCAAGGCTAGCTGCACACATTACACAGCTCTGCTCTCAGACAAAAGTAAGCAGCCAGATGAGCTCATCACCCAGGACAGCCATGCACACTGCCATGGTATGAAGCGTGTTCTGCCTAAGCGTTTTATAAACGGCGGAAGTGGCTGGTGTGGAAATGCACCCAACTGCTCTGGAGAGTGTGCCTGCT
Source organism: Oreocharis arfaki (assembly GCA_013398015.1). NCBI lineage: Eukaryota > Metazoa > Chordata > Aves > Passeriformes > Paramythiidae > Oreocharis > Oreocharis arfaki. The sequence goes on along the minus strand of VZRR01004497.1, from coordinate 1,296,654 downwards.
GAAGAGGTGCCTAGATACAGTGGAGATTTCTAGAAAAGCTGACTTTGGCAGGAAAGACCAGGAATGGCTCCCTAAAATATCAATGTGTGGCCCTCTTGAAAATTAAGCTCTGTATACCAGATCCTGGTAAAATTGTGATTCAGCCTTTAAGAAAATTAGATATAGACTTTCAATAAAGTAAATATATTGTATCTACCGATCTTTAGAAATAGTACTGGTTGCATTTTAGAGCAAGCAATGGGAGTTATGAAGGATTTGGGGAATTTCAGAAGTATATAAAATCCAGTAGTGCTTACAGAAACACATAAAAATGAAACAGCAAACAGACTGACTCCTTTTAAAAAATAGTAACTTATTTGTTTAAAAACAGTGTAGAAAAATGTGTCATATTTATACAATTTCCATAGTTCAGTGGATGAAAAAATGGATCTGAGATGTCTAAATTTTCCATGTCTAAAAGTCTAATGGCTGGCAATAGAATTGTAAACTATAAATGAAATGCTGATCCATTTATATTAACAGAGATACAATATTTACTTGCAATATTTCTAGCAGTAGTATGCTAAGCTAATTTATATGACAACGGAACAAGGAATCTATTGTTTTGAAATCACATAAAAAGCAATAATAAAAGAAAACAATAAAATATTTAAAGTGCATACTAGGAAAATAAGTCCATAAAACACACAGTTAACATTAAAAAATCATTCAGTACCATTTCAAATTTATCTATTTGAATATGCTGTATTTAATTAATTGTAAGCACTGAAAATTGCTGAAGCTTAAAAATATTATTCAGTCCAGTACATAGTAGTATAATATTTTTTCTTTGAAATAAAACCATTATAAATTCTAAATAATCAAACTCCAGGAAATGGAGAGGTTGCAACAAAACAGTAGTGAGGTATCAACAAGCAAAAATATGAGAGATGCAAATAGTCCATAATCATGTAGAGATCAAGAGGAGTTCCACAGTAAAGTTTGTGCTGTAATTTTAAACCTGAAGAAGCATTAAAATAATTTTTAAAATTTGAATTTGCTGAATTCCACCTGCAAGTCCGGCAGAATGAATCTTCATGGGGTAGGATTTTTCCCGCCTTTAATCAGGTACTAATGTTATTATATGACCCTGTGCTGCTGAACTGCTGCTCTGTTTTCCTATCATGTCCATCTGGATAGATACCCATGATCCAGACCTCTTGCCCACTGAATTGAGATTTCAGCCCGAAGTCACGTGGACATTTTCCTCTTGAACACAGAAGGGCTTCTCCTCAGTCGGTAAGAGCATGGGGCAAATAACACCAAGGTTGTGGGTTCGATCACCATTAATTTATGAGGTGGATGATGACTTGACAATCCTGGTGCATTCCTTCCAAATTAGAATATTCTGTGATTGTGACTGTGTGATATCTGAGCTGTGGGCCTCCCTCTTCTTTGCTTGCTGGCACTGCATGTCTGTTTCCAAGCTCACTGGGAGCCCCTGAGAAGATGGCGATGGTGAAGGGAAGGATAGGGGTGTAGATGAAGAGCTGGGGGGAGAGCTGCAGTGTTCCAGCAATCCAAGGGGGGGCACAGGGAGGTTAGAGAAAGGAAGATGCACTTTAAGACAGATATTTATAGAAATGGGGATTTGTTCAAGGACTGGGAGGACTGGAAGGACTAACAGGACTGAGGGTGGCTTTCAGCCTTGGAGGACAGCCTTGTTGTGTGGGCACAAAAGGAGGCGGGACAGCGGGGAGCTGGTGCTGTGCTCAGGGGCAGAGAGAGAGAACATTCTGACTCATCTGACCAAAAGCACAATAAGGACACACTTGCAGATTCCTCTGCTCTGTGGGCTCAGGTGGCAGCTGGCTCCCCCAGAGCTTGGCTCAACACCACTGTGTGCAGAGTGTCCAAGTGGGCACAGCTTTAGCAGCCCAGCTCTGAGCAGAGGTGTTGGTGCCTGAGGGGCTGCTTGGACAGAGAGAGAGGGAAGCTTGGGATCCCCACCTCCTCCTGTGGCTCCTCAGCAGCCTGTGCTGCTCCCTACAGGGACAGCTGTGGGCTGACTTGAGCCTGGTGTCTGCTGGCAGGAACTTGAGAGCAGAGACCCCAGCTCGGGCAGGGTGCCCCGGCTCTGCCACGGCAGGGGACAGCACTCCTGGCATGCTGCAGCAGGTCCCACTTCACCTTGTCCCCACATCTCCTCCTCCTTCCGTTTACAATTTCCAGAATGAAAATGCGATAGCCCTGTCAAGTGGCTGAATTGGAGATGAGGAGAAATGTTTCAGAAATACAAGATGATCAGTGCAACAACCTGAGTAATTGACAGCATGCTCTCTATTTTTATATGCCTGATGTGATTCATTGTTGCAGGAGCAGCCTTTCAAGGGGAAAGCCTGAAGTACTGTTGTTGCTGCTGTTACAAGGGCTACCTGCTTAAATATTTTTTCATAATTAAGCTTGTCAGGTCCATGTCTGAATTTGCAGGCCAATACTTGATATTCACTTTGGTATTCCTTAGGCCAAGGAAACTGCAAAGCCATTAAGTAAAAGAAATTAATGCAGTCTATCACCTATGCCTGACTACGTGCTCCAGGAAGAACCTTAAATAACACCCCAGCATTTCCCTAATATTTGCACAATGACAGTAGATTTTTTGTTTGTACCTCCGTCTCAAAGCATTCCTGGAGCAAAATGCCCAGCAGTGGTTGCAAAGCTGAGTACTGAAATAGCACTGTGAAGTGATTGTACTGAGAATTTTTTACAAATTTTCAACTCTTTCAGAGAAAGAGGAGGAGACAAATACTTAAGTTTCTTTTACATTTCCCTTGAGGGCTTTCTAACTCTACTTGGCATAGAGGACCAAAGACAACTTGAACTCTTCGGCACATTCAGTGGAAGCCAATCATTCCTGTTTTGTCCTTCAGCAGACCTGGAGTCTCTGTTTTGCTCAAGTCTTCCAACTCTCTCACAGACCATCTTCCTGCCTTGAGATTTGTCCCTCAGTCTCTAGGACAGTTTAGCTCCATTCCCATTCTCCTTGCTGTGGCTTCTTTAAATACATAAAATTTTACCCCTAAATTCCCAGGATAGGTATTAGTGCCTTTGCTGAGAAAAGCTGATTTTTACTGGCCAGTTAGCAATCACTCGCATTTGAGATTTTTTTTTTCATTGTTATCTGTGTGTCATTGTTTCAATATCTTTCAGTATTAGACTTTGTTTTGGATGTGTAAAACATTACTGGCTCATTTTAATTATTGGCCACACCACAAATGAACCTCTTTAGGAGATGCATTGTTTTGCAGGTAGAACTGAAATTATGTCTAGAAAGCCTCCATGTTTGTGATCACACAGCATCAAGACATCAAATTTTTGTCATTAATCTCATCAGTTTTAACATTTCTTGTGAAGTACCAGGTCCTACAAATATGAGGAGATGAAAATCTGAGATTTTGCAAACAATTAAAAAACCTCCTAATGTTGCAGCCAGGGGTTTGGTAGTACAGAGGCTACAAGCTTCTGAAAGCGTCTCTGGCTGAGAGCTGCACGGCGAGGCCACTGCACACACACACACACGCACACACATGCTCAGACACCCCGGAGAGTCTCCTCAATAAGTCAATGGCACAGAGTCAAGATTGGTCTCCAGGAGGGGTTTATTCCAGCCACGTGCATGGTGCAGGTCCAGGGAGGCAGATGAGGATGGGACCAAGAGAGGATGAGCAAGACCGTGAAAGAGGAAGTGTTCAGGTTTTTTATATGGGGTCGGTATGGGTGGAGAGAAAGCATCAGGGACCGATAGTCTGAGGGCACGGGGGTGGTACACAGGTAGGGCTAGGGAAAGGGGAGCAGAGCAAAGCATCCTGGTCCCTGGCAGCCTGGGGGACCTTTTGGTCTCCTTAGCCCAGGGAGTGTGGCCAGGGCACATCCAGGGCCTGCTGCAGCTACGGCTCACCGGCTCCCACAACCTAAGACATATTTTGTGATACAGGAAGCTAAAAATTAGACTGTAAAGCCTCAAAACATAAACAATTTAAGACGAGGATCCCAAGGAAGTGGAATGCACAAGTATAGAGCAGAGAGGGTTCGAAACTTGCCATTTGTGAAGAAGTGTATTATGACTTGTAAATACCTGGAGTCACTAGGCTCATCTAGGCAACAGAATATGATGGTGAATGCACATAAACAAGGAGGAGAAAAGCTGTCTGGAAACACTGGCTGCTATGTTTTCCTTAGTGGTGTGCTTTGTGTTTTATTTTGCACAGAAATTCTTCGTTTCCTCTCTTGTTAATTCTCCTGGTCAGTGGTGTATGGCTCAATCTGGACCACAGAAGTTGGCTTCTTGCTTTGGGTTGTCTCCCAGTCATGCCGTTTCTAGGATGAAAGCTCAGCAAACAGCACCGAGGCACACACTATGAGACAGGAGGTCTGAACACAGCTCTGAGGAGAGAGAAGTCGTGTTACATTCACAGCCAGTGCTTGGTCAATGGGTTTTGCAGAAAAGAATGCACAGAGATTGCTTCTCTCTCTGGCAAGCTCAGTGCTGTTTTCAGTGACAAAATGTCATGCCATCCTTTCCACAGATTCCTCACTAAAATAAGACATCTGTCAGGTGGACTAAGCCAGGCTTAGTTTAAAACCTGTACAAATAGTGCAACAGACTCATGTCTTTGCACTGAAAGAGAGCAAGTTTAGATTAGCTGCTAGAAAGAAATTCTTTACTCCTAGAGAATGCTGGGGCACTGGCACAGGTTGTGCAGAGAAAATGTGGGTGTCCCATTCTTGGTAGTGTCTAAAGCCAGGATGGATGGGGCTTTGAGCAACCTGAACTAGTGAAAGGTGTCCCTGACCCATGGCAGAAGGGTTGGAATTAGGTGATCTTTAAGGTTCCTTTAATTTTGCATTGAGCAATTTCTCAGCCTCTGCAATGTCTACCACTTTTGTTTAAATAATCCTAATTAGAAATTATTTCCTCTCCAGTCCATTTTCTTTACCACTCTGTGCTGTGATAACTAATGAAACAATGCTTTCAAGTCCTGGGACTAGAGAGGAAGAAGAAGCAAATTCTGTTGCAAAACTTTGTTTAATGCAATGCTTATAAGGGATGGTATTTATGACAAATCAGGCACCTGAGATGTTTAGAAAGAATGCAAGAAAAATGTCCAGGGACTTAACTTTTTTTTTTTTTGAGGTTCAGAAGAAAAATTACTGCTTGGAAAGCTAAAACGGCTTCATTGTAGGAATCCAGCAACACTGATCTTGTTTCAGAAACCCATGTAGTATTTGCATTAATTTCTTCTAACAACACAGGGTTTTTTCTTTTTTTTTCTTGAGATTTAAAGTAAAGCCAACTCAAATGAACTTCAAAAATATATTAGTGAAATTTTATGGTAGACTCAAAATTTAAAAATAATATAGCCAATTTGCATGAAAGATAGATTAGGTCCATCCTAGCATTTAAGAGAATTCCTGTTATGAACATAATGTTTAAAAGTAAAAAGCACTGGTAAAAGCAGTGTGTATTTCAAGCTAATACTTTTAGAATATTTTCAAATGTTTCAGGCCATTAGATACATATAATATGTGAAATGAGATGATGAACCTTGCAAAGTGCCTATCTATATACTCCCATAGAACGGACCTAAATAAATTGCCAATGGATACAGAATGCAAATGGAAGCAAATACTGATAAAGACAAAACCGTGCATGTCAACAACACCGTTCAAACTGGTGTACTTAATTAAAAAAGTGAAGTCAATTAAAATCAAAACAACAGTGTAGCATGTACAAATGCTGGAATAATCATTAGGCCTTGCTGAATAATGAAGGAGTAAAGAATTTTTTTTCAAGTGAAACAGCAGGGGTGATACATTACACAAAGCAACAATCTACAACAATATGACAATTGAATTACTTCAGCCCCATTAGGCAGGTGCAGAAGAATAATTAACATGAATTTCTTCAATGGAAAAGAAAAAACCACAAACTTTTGTCTGTACAAACTGCTATTTTTTCCCTCCAAAATGATGAGAAAATACGTCAACAAGCAGACTGATTAAAATGAAACCTTTATGCTTATCCTCTGTGTGAGACCCTTTAATTGTAGAATAAAATATATACACAGTGTATTTTCTCATAATCTGACAGTGTTAAAACAGGTCACCACGGTTTGCATTGGCTTTTGGTCTTCTGCTGAGGCATAAGCATTGACTGCTCATTTCAAAAATATAATGTAAAAGGCAAGACTTCTTGAATTTTCAAACTCACGTGTTCAGTCAGGCCTCAGGTCTCATTCAAAATCTTCTTTTCCCTTTCAAATTCAAAATAAACAGATGACCTCCAATTTCAATCTGAGCAACAACTGTTCTATAAAATGACAAGAAGGAGTGAACAAATTTCATAATATCTCATGAGTTGTACGTTGTTTCTTAAACTCCAGATGCATCCGATGTTTTTCCTTTCGGAGTTCTACTAAAATAATTCTAATTAGTTCTTTTGAAAGAGATTGGAGACAGATAGCCATGCAGTTTACTGAGGGACATTTGATTTTCTTCCTTTTTAATCAAAGAGATGGGTAAACACTAGCAGTGGTCATGTTAGAAATATATTAATTAAAGATGCAGACATAATATCTCAAGTGATCGAGTTAGCATACTTAAGAAGCTGCTGCTACAGCCAGAGAGCCTGTGGAAGGATTAATGATCATTTTATGAACCTTGTGTGCTCTGGTAGCTTTAACTAAGCCATTTTACCTTGTCTATGTGGTAGTCTGTGAGGAGCTGAAGACCCCTGGGTCTGTCAAACAATATGTCCTATCTACAGCATCTCCTACCACCCTCATTGCCCATGGTCTTTGCACAGCTGGTGGGCTGCTGGTGCTACCCTCCATCCTGAACACGCCTATAACCTACTGCTGTATGTGTCTGCATTGTGGCTCATCCCAAGGGCTGTGCTCTTCCTCTCCTCTACCACTTGACTAGATATAGGACCATAGCATAGTTTTGCTGTATTAGCGTAGACACACATATGCTTCCGTTCTTGCGGCTGAGTTGTTGGGATCAAGTATTGCTAAACACAAATTTCCACTTTGAATTAGGAATAAGCAACTACCTCTCAGTTAAATGGGATTAATTTTCCTTTGAGAGCTGGGAGTCCCATAAGTATTTGAGGCCGCCGTATGGGCTAGTTACATAGATTTTCTCATGTTTGGGAATTTTTTTTTTTTTAATTATAAACTTTCTAAATCCAATCATCTTGTATTTTTCTAAAAACACCAAAAACTAGAGAGCTTTAGAGAGTTGGAATGATTATTTTTAAAAAATCGAGTGATGCTTTGGGACAAAAATAAATTTTAGAAATGGAATGAAAACATAGTTGTTACCAACATGTAAGCAGATGTTTGATACTTTTTTCTGGTTTGATCAATTCTGCTGCTATTTGAATCAGGGGGTCTTTAAACTACTGATTTCTGGAACTGTGAATGCTAATTTTGTAGATATCCTGCATGTAGTGCTCATTCCCTAAATATCCATATTGATATACCTTTTCTTCTATCCCTTTACATCCTATGACAGACTCATATCTGGAGTGGTCTGTCTGCTTCAGTGGCCTCTAATGTTCTAAGACACTGCTGATGGCATTTTTCCATTTAAATGTTGATGCACTTGCAGATACATCTTATTTTGATCCCATACCCTCAAGTTATAGAAGCTATGTTGACAGCCTGGCAGAAACTATGGAGAAACCACAGACAGAGAATGGGCTGGTTCTGCTGCAGTGACCTGGGAATGCCAGCATGGACAAGGATCTGTTAAAGTGGGTGTTGCAGAGAAAAAAATCCCAGGATAGTTTACAATGTTAAAAAAATATTAAGAATAAGTAGTTTTTTAAGTCCTGCTACTACTCTACAAGACCACTGCCACAACATGGATAACACTAAAACCTCTCACTCTAGAGAAGATGGAAGAGCCAAGAGGGGCCAACATCCCTTCTCCACACAAACTTTGAAGCAGCCTGCAAAGGACAGAAGCTGCAAACCCACGGAGCTGCCCAGCCTGTAACTGAGATGGGGAAAGAGAGGGAGAGAGCTGGCTGACAGCATTTTGTGCTGCACAACAAAAATAGTGGGCTAAAGAAGTGCCATTCACATTTTGCTCCAGGTAGTAAATGGCTGATGCTATTTTGGTCCTATGTGATTTAGTTTGTGTATCTAAACTTCCTTATCTTTTATCACTGCTCCATCTTCCATAGAGCTGGAAGTCAATTTTATGTGGACTGTTTTTCTAAAATGGAATTTTTAGAAATTTTTATTTTGTAGCTTCTGGCCAAACCATTTTTTCCCATCCTTCTTTAAGGCTGCTGTATTACCCTTTCAGATAACTGGGTAAACCCCCTGCCCCCCAGTTCAAGGCAATAGCAGACATCTGCATGGACACAAACATCAGGCAGCAACTCTTGCTGCTGAAGAACCAAAGAATCAAGGGAAAAAATATTTATAAGCTCAGCCAAGTGTAGGGAGATACTGTGGGGTGGTTGCTGTGGTGATAGACTCAATACGATGACCATTTCTTCTCAGCTGCTTCATCCAGTGCAGATATCCTGCAGCCAGGAATATGGTCTTACTGGAGAAATCTCTGGGTCAGGAAAAGTAAAATACTGGACTAGATAAGGGGTCATCTCTAGAGGAGAGAAGAAGAGGTAGACAAGGTAGCCAAAAAAATATAATAGACATATAAACAAAATACGATTGCAGGAGTTGACACAAAAGTGGGCAGTTCTAGAGAGGGCTGTTTCATTCAGAGACCTTGCTCTGCACCTCAGTTATGACCTTGTCAAGCGATGCAACCTGTTAAGAAGGTTTCAGTCTGGCAGCATCATCACGCTGTTCCGAGTTCCTGCTACAGACTCTTCACTCTCTGCGTTCCAGCCTAGTGAGAACTCACCTCTGTTTTCATTAGGAAAGGCAAAAGATCATTCTGACAGTTTTCTGTCCCTTGAATCACTGACGTACTATATAAATATGGTGCCTATCTATTTATTATCAGACCTGAGCAGGTTTGCATGCATTTTTCTAGGGCTGAGGTATTCTATTTTTTCTGGGGTTCAGGCATTGTAGTTTTTCCATTCAATTCCAACAGGAATACATTATTTTGTTGGTGATGTGCCACAGAATGAGGCTGTCCTGCCTTCTGGCAGCGTTCATTGATGACTACAGAGTTAGTTAATAGGCAGTTACAGGTTTCAGACTACAAAAAGCAGCCTGTGAGAAGAGTTTGCTAATCCAACCCTTGAATCTTGCCTCTTCAAAAACTTTCATGCCTACCTTGGCGCTCTGGGGACACTTTCACTGAACAAAGGTACAGTGTACCAAGAACACTTTTATTTAAAACTATTTCTGAAAGCAGAAGTGGAAGTTCGGAGTGTTTTGGTTTGAGGGTCCCTCCTTCGCTCCCACATCTACAATATATTCCTGGGCAATAAAAAGAACTGGCCAATGCTTCCCTTTGTTTCCAGGCCTCTTTGTTTGCAATGTCCATACAATCACTGAAAATTTATAGGAACAGAGTAAGAGGCCCATAATCTTATAGCCTAAGGAGGCAAAACTGATGGAGGAGAAGACCTGCTTAATGCATTTTGCCCTATGACCAATTTCATGTAGAATACATGAACCATTTGGTACGACCCTCCCTACCTCATAGACTCTCCTCTGAAGTAGCTGTCATGATCACCAGATTAGAAAGTAGTACTTGCTGACTTACTTTCCAGCTTTATTTATGGCTAAGAATAAAAATTATGAAAGTATCTCTCCCATGATCCTTCTCTGGGGGTGCAGCTTCTGAGGTGGATGGATTTGAGTCCCATTTAATAAAGAAGGGAATTGAATACTGGATACACATCTCATTTCCAACCTTTGCTAGATGAACCCTCTGAGAATAGCTTGATTATTGTGATGAAGGAGAACCAGCACCTGAGCAGGAGATAATACTTCTCTGTGGTGCTATTTTAGTTGGTTTCATTTGGGAATTCTCTGTCAGGAGCCGGAATGAAAAATGGAGCTCCATATAAATCAAATGGACATATGTTAAGCCTACTCCAGGGTTAATACCCACTGTGCCAGATATTTGAATACAACTGCTATTTGTCAGACAATGTTAGACTGACACACACAGTCTGTATTTGTCTCATCAGAAGTTAATTCTAAGTTATAATAAATGTGCAAACTCATAGCCGTGGTAGATATTTTTTGCCTTCATCATAGGAGTGATCACATGATGTTATTTGTCATGATAACCTAAGCATCATACTTAGGAGATGAACTACATTCACGTTATCTGTGAACACCATGTCCTTGCTCCCCGCTTCCCACCCCCAGTTTATTTAGAAAATAATAAACAGGTTTTTAAAACAGAGTGAATAATCTCCTGAGTATTTATTCCCATTAAAAGTAGATGCTTTTTTCTTTCTATGAATATTTTTCAAATAACAATGCTTTCAGCTGGTTTCCTTATAATAAAGGCTGCAAACATTACTAAAGAAATTAGCAGCTTTTATTCACAAGAGAGTTTTCTCTGGAAGGGAAGGAAACTGTTTGGTGAATCCTCTTTCTTGCTTACCCCCAGCAGTTATCACTGCATATAAAGAGGTTGGATGAGCCCCGAAGGAAGTAGGAATGTTTGTCCCTAAATGAGCATGTTAGAAACGCCAAGTTAGTGTGACTAATGGATAAGACACAAAGCAAAGCCGGTGATCTAAGATGAATAGAAGCATTAAGGGGAAAACCAGGAATGCAAATCTCACTTTGTTAGAAACACAGACCTTATGTCTGCTCCAGAGTTTTGTTTCATCAACTCTTATAGCTCATGGGCTCCTTCACTGTACAGAGCAGCTGTAAATCCTGCAAAAACTGGGAGAGGTAGAGCCTGTAGAAACTGATGTTTGTATTCAAAGTTGCTTGATGGAAGCTGCTAAGCGATACTGAAAATGCTGGCAGGAATCCCAGAGTTTGGAGGGAATTTCCATGTGCTGACTCAGACACGAATTTAAACTCGCTGGAGTGCTACACCTGATCCTACTGAGGTTATGAAATCTGGAAGCAAGACTGCATTTGAAGTGAACTACTGAAATTCTTAATAGCATGTGCAGAAGACACAAAAAGAAAGAGTTTTGGATGCAAACGCGAATTATATAGCTCTCTATCACATAATGTACTCTCTGAGGAAAAATTAGAAAGAAACTCACTGAACAGTAAGTCAAGCAACATCACCTGGGAACAGGGGCAGCAAAATTCTTACCCTTCCAAATTGACAAAACAGATTAACAGCTGTTTAATCAGCTACAGAGAATCAGGTGTGATCAAAATATGTTGCTGCTGGAAATACCTTGAATTCAGAAGAGAGTACTGGGTGCTTTAAGTCTTGCAATTTCCTGAACTGTCTTCTTTATATGTCGCTTTTAGCAAAACAAATCTCTAGACTTACATGTCAATATGGAAGTTAAAGCTTAAAAAGCTTAATAAGCTTTTTAGATACACTAGTTCAAAATTAATAATGAGAAATCATTTTTCTAGCAATTCTAGTGAAAATGGAAACTCTGGATTTCAGGGTAGATGTAGTAGTAAGATGCTTTTCAGAAAGAGGAGGCCAAGCAGAGCCCATCCCAGCCCCTGTGAGAGCAATTTATTTGTGTTGTAGGGCAATAATGGGATGAAACCCTTGGTTAACTCACAGTTATGTAGTCCTATGGGAAACTTGCAGACAAACCTGCTTTTACTATTTCCCTTCTCGTTGTCGAGAAAGAGGTGCTTGCTGGTTATATCTTTATTATCCAGTAATGCTTTAAAACAGTTTAACATCTCTGTTTATATGGGAAACATCAACTCCATCTTTCCAAAATCTTTGAAAACTTATCACCAGCTACAAAGTCTATTTTTCAGACTCTGGTTGGTACTGTTCATGTCTAGAGCTAATGAAACAATTCAGAAAAATTCATTTGATAAACTACATCTCTGTCTGCTGTGGCTCATCAAATACATCATGGTTTTCGCAAATTTCTTGTTGATTGGAAGTTTTTATGAAAAACACCTTACACAGAGTTCTTAATGGTTCAATCATTTCTCAGCAGTCTCTTGCAAACCCTCAGTGTTTCAGCATCAAGCTTATGATTGGGTGTAAACCAGGAAGGTTGCTGAGACTGATTAGAACATCTTCCCAGTCTAACCCTTGCAATTACAAATTGGAAATGTTTGTGTCTCTACAGGAGATAGTTTTTGGTTTTTTTTTTCCTTTTTCTGCTATTAAGAAAATTCAAATAAGACCAAGGAAGTTTAATTAACAGTTGATTATGGACATGTTTGGATAAAAGGATGTTGCTCTCATGGGCAAGATTTTCAGAAGGAAAATAAAGTTTTAATCTGTTGTCAAAATTCTGTTTGGACTCAGTGGCTGTGGGATTTTAAACACTGCCAAGTACTTTCCAGAACCAATGAATTTATTTAGAATGAGGAAAAATTATTTAACCAGTGGCAACGGCTTTCAGAAAATCTTAGGAAAGTGCTATTGTATGCCCTGCACAACAAAAAAGGCAAAAGTCTATTTTTATCTGAAATTGCACTTATTTTACACATAATAATAGCTGGTTTAAAAACTAAAGGAGAAGGCATTGAAATATATAGCTTTTTGTCATTTTTTTATTTCAACTTCCATGCCCCTTAGCTTCAATGTCACTTTATTTTCATTGAGCTGCTTCAATTTTATTAAGGTTTCTTTTTACTTGGTGCTAAAATATTTGCGTTGACATAATTAGATCTTATGGTCGTGGAATAACATTTATTCAGCTGAATATTCAGCATTTATTCAGTACATGTCCTTTTTCAGTAACAAACTCTAACCTACAGCTCTTCTCCTCCAGTAACAGAAAGCAGAGTTCATGGAATTTGCAGTGCATTTTCTGTGAATGCAGTTCACCGAAAATATTAGATGTTTTTGTTAGCAACTGTATGCCCTGAGGGGATAGGAATTTTCCAATTTTGGGTGGTAGCCTTGGGTTTTTTGCTTATAAGCAAGAATGTTTTTGGTTTTAGTTAAAACTCACAACAGAATTTCTTCCTAGAAGTAGAGACACATAGCATGATTTTCACACAGGCCTGTGGTTATGTAGCAGCAGGTGCACGCAACTTCTAGCAATGACATCAGGCTTGTGTGTTAAACACAATGTTCCGTGGGATAAATAGTCCTGTGTGGATGTGGCACTGGTGTAAGCCAGGAGGATCTGCCCCATCATGAACAGAATGCAAAAAAAAAAAAAAACATTTCTGCAAAATACTTCCAAAAGTTACTCCTGTATGAAGCTTACTCATGAGTCACCTCCTCGTGTGGTGTAGGCGACCTACTGTAACAAGCTAACTTGTACCCAGGCCCTTTTTTAGCTCTCTCACCTCCTTTCAATCTGTCTAACAGCTTTCAAGAGACAGACATGTCCCTGTGCATGTCAGGAAAGAAAAGCAACAGCTCATATCAGCTGAGTGGGTGTTTGTGGATTTTGGGAGATGGAGGAGATAATACTTGTATGGATATAAATGCAGGAAGAGTTCAGTCTCCAGCGGGCAGCTTGTGTAAATTCTGGTGTAGGTTTGTTCAGATTAACAGAGGTTTCTGATTTTTGGCTCAGAGAGTTATCTCTCTAAAGGCCTGTAAAAGGAAGAAAGAGAAACTATGATATAGAATAAGCTTCTGCTTTAACAAAGTACAAATCACAGTGTGAAAACTCACTTTGTTCCTCTAAGATGAACAAAACCTTAAAATTAGTTGGAAAGGAAAAAACAATAGGAGAGGCAACATTGCTTAACTGAGCTGTGAGATTGTGGTAGCATACATGTACAGAGTATTTTTTCAGGCAGATTTGATCTCACCCTTTTCTGAGCCAACTGCAAAACCCAAATCTCTCTATTGGCAGACATGTAGCTGTAGTCCTCACAACACTCATTCTAAACTAATAAGTCTGGCAGAGGGAGAGAGTATATTAGCTCATTCTTAGTTCCAGCAGCTACCCAGAAGGCATTACAACACACTTGAGATATATCTCATACAAGCTACTGATATGCCCACACTGCACAGAAGTGACTGCAGTGTGCTGTAGGGACAGTTCAGGCACCAGGAGTTGTGACAGTTCAGAGTGAGGTATTATACCTTACATCCCAGGCAGACTATTGCTGAGTCAAATCTACTTTAGCTGTAACTTCTGTAGCTGAACCTATGAAAAGAGTCTTGTTTCTTCCAAAATAATAATAATAAAAATCAGTATTCTCAGGGCAGCATGGGTGTTTTCAATTTGTGAGCTCAACAAACAGTATTTTAGCCTCAGGTACCTCTGAACATTTCCTGGGTGTAGAGTCTGTGTAATATAACTTCTAAAAAGTGCCTTGCTTACAATCTGCTAGGTCAGGAAAAAAAGCTCTGTAGGAGTGGGATGAATTAGGAGAAAGTATAACATATGGTTAGAGGAAAGAAATTGCCTCTTTCTTGTCCCTAGCATTAAGCTAAAGAAGCACACTTTAGAAGAAAATAAGCATTTACAATTTTTTTCCCAGACTCCAGGTATCTGGCTCTGTCAGCTGAATTCAAGGCAGAGCTCAGAATTACTGAGTGAAAAACAGGGCCACTGGTACTTTACTTACTCTTTGCAGAGATAGAAGCTGCAGGTGCTCAGGTGGGAGATGATCTCTGCTGTGAGCCTGCTGTGTGCCTGTGCCGTCAACAAGGCCCACAGCACCTGGGGCTGGATCAAGAGCAGCATGGCCAGTACATCAAGGGGAGTGATCATGCCCCTTCTTCAGCACTCCTTAGAGGGCACCTAGAGTCCTGTATCCAGTTTCAGACCCTGGTACAAGAAAGACACGGATCAAGTGGCAAAAATTCAGTGAAGGCCTGCCAAGATGGTCAGGGTCTGGGGCACGTGCTCTGCAGAGCAGGGGCTGAGGGACCCGCACTTGTTTGTCCTTGAGAAGAGAAAGCTCTGGGGGGCCTAAGCAGGGCCTTCTAGGACCATGAGGAGGACTCCAAGTGGACAGACCCAGGCTGCTCACAGCAGTGTGTGGCAGGAAGAAAAATGACAGTGAGCATACATTTAAATAACAGGAGTGGGAGCAGCCTACAAGTGGAAGTGGCAGTCTAGGGGCTCATGCAATCTTTACATTTGGAGGCTTGTAGCAGCCGACTGTATAAAGTCTTGAGCTATGTGATCCGATCTCATAGCTGAGCCTGCTCTGAGCAGAAGGTTGAACTAAAGACCTCCAGAGATCCCTGCCAATCTCAATTATTATGTAATCCTGTTTCTCCAGTAGTTTTTTAAGGAAGGTTATGAGCTACTTCACCAAAGCACTTCCATGGCTCAGACTGCTCATAAAAGGTCTCCTAAAGGCAGCAACTGTAAGCAAACATATTTTGATCAAAATATTGGCCCAGAAAATTGACTGTTACATTCATTTAATGTGAGGTAACTCTAGATGTTTGGATGAGTTTCGGATGCAAAATCATACATTTGAAAATTCCTTTCACAGCAGATGTCTTCTTTTCCCAGTCCTTTGTCACTGCTTAGTTCCCCAAGGGCATTTTCCTTCTCTTAACAGATTTTTGCTTTGTTCCCATTATATGTAGATATAACTTCTTTTACTGAAATTCTTTGTAGTAGACTCTGATTCAAAAATACACACTAGAGCAGGAACTGGGGGGATTCCCAAACACCACCTGATCTGCAGCAACAGATTACACACTCATAGCCCATTGCGAAGTTTTCAAGAAGTCTGTTAGCTTATGTTTCTCACATTTCTGTGGAAACTGAAGTCTTGCTTCACCATTCCAATGAACAAGAGACTCTGCACTGCGCAGGTGTTCAGCAGATAAGCAGTAAAGATTTAGGGTGAAACTTCTTGTTTTGTGTTTCTGGACTCTTTTCCTTCTGGATAGCTGTAGAACACCTCTAAACAGGCAAATATGATATTTATTTAATTGGGAATAAAGAAAGAAAATTCCTTCTGATATAAGTGTCTTCTTTGGTAAGGACAGTCGGTAGAATCAGCCTTATTAATGGTAATATTTATATACTTACAATGTAACTAACTTCATTTATCATGGCATGCTACTTTCCTGCATAATACTCTCACATGTATTGTACAACATCGGAATAAGCTGGGTGTCAAATCTTTGAATATTCCACGTACAAGCTATTTTGAACATTCAATTGTGTTAAAACTGTGAATGATTAAAGACCAAAAAGGGTAGGTGGACCTGAAGCAGTGAGGGGAAATCTGACTTAAGAAATGCTGTGAGAAGCTGACCGTAAAATAGTACCCTATTTTTAAAAAGTAAGAGTCAGTAACCACTCACAATACAACACTAAAAGAAAACACGCAGATGCTTCACCTGGGCATGCTTCTTTCCTTAAGTCTACTCTAACACTTTTTCTTGTACTGTCTAAAATATAGCTAAGTACATCCCCAGCACAGTTCTGGTTACCTGCAGTTGAGTACAAATGGGATTTGATCACACCACTTTTATTCAGTATATATCGAAACTTTTTCTAGAACTTGAAATTAGTATTTTCAAAGGAAGTTACAGGATTTAGGCACCTACAGCCCTTGGATTTTTGTTTGAAATAACAGTATTGTGTTTGGGTCTATTTCTTTTGAGAATTTTAGCCTTAAATCTTCAACTCCCACGATACAGCTGTGCTGAAAAAAAAAGGTTCTTTTTTGTTATTGTTGCTGTTGTTGCATGAAAGTGAGTCATCATTACATTTCATTTCTATGAATTGGACATGCACCATGAAATGAAGTTTTTATTTGTTCTCAAACCCACAGGTACAGTCATTTGTCTTTGGACTGAGACATTGGTTTAAATTCTTCTGCCTGCATAAATTTATTTAGACATTTCTCATTCATCATCAGTCATTCTTATGCCTTTAGGTAACTAGCTAAATGTTGTTGAAGTAAAATTATCAGTTGACTGAATGTCTTGGTCTAGTGTAGTGGCATAACTGCAAGGCTACATAACTCTGACTCTTTAGTCAGCTGGTCATCTGTTCTTTCTTGTGCTTTGATTTGGATGCAATGAACGGAATTTTATAAGCAGGAAATTAAGTACACAGACTGCTCATGGGTTGCTTGTAAGACGAGCTTAGCATAAGGATGTCACCTGGGTTGCAACTTCGTACTTGATAGCATTGCTTGCATGTAATTATGTCGATAGCTTGAATATGCCGTCATAAGCTTGAAGCTGCAAAGTGGTGCTACCTCTGGATCATACCTTCAGTCCTTGTTTGAGCACTGTTGGTAGAAAGCACTCAACAAGGCAACAAAGTAGATGTAAATTTCCCTGAATGAAAGAGACTACCTTACAAAGAGTTAAAGCAATCAACTCTAATTTACTTTTATTCTCCATCAGTGATAAATTTAGCCATTACCAGCTGCTGGGAGAGTTTCGTAACTGCTTACTTTTACAGCTCACAGTTTACAGCAACCCATGGGCTGTTTTAACCTGTGGCAGCCTGATTTTCTTTGGCTTCTGTTCAACCCTCCCCACTGATTAGCTTAGGCAGATCTTCACTGGTCTCACAGACTTACACAGATGGAGTTCTGAAAAGTTTAATTATTCCCACTTGTAAAAGGCTAAGCTGTCTAACTTGGGGCTGTTGATGTCAAGATGCTGAAGATGTCAAAATGAATGAAACCTAGATCACTGAAGTCTTGTCGTGTGTTTAGCTGACACTACCCTTCAGCTGCAGGTAACCACTCTATAGCAAAGATACCTGAGTACATCCTCTGAGCACTTCTCAGTGGTTGGTCAGTTTGAAACACGCTGGAGTCCCACATGCTTTAACTACACCCCTCATTAGGTCAGTGCTTAACAGATCTGTATCTTTCCTACTTTGTCTGCAGTCAGTCAGGGTTTGTCTTAGTCTAAAGGTCTAGTCATGGGAACTGAGATGTTGCATGGACAAACCAAGAAGTGGAGATAGCAAAGGAATGGTCATCTGACTCTGGAAAGGAGTTTTGCAAAGTCACCCTTATAGAAAACAAGGAGTGAGGAGGACTCTTCCTGACCGTAGACTAAAAGTTGTTTATTAGGGTATTTTAAATTAGGCAAACTTAGTCAAACTGAGGCTTACCTCACATAAATATTCAAAACAAGAAACAAGATGTTGTGTTGTGCTGCTTTCAGACTGATGGAGCTGTAAGGTATTCAGTGAAGTAAGTCTTAGAGTACCAAACAAACAGGAAGGTACCTGAGAAGGCCACGGATCAGAGGTTTGATTGTTGTTGGAGAATCTGTCTTTCAAGCTGCTTATCTGTGCTAAAAATTGGTTTGAGCACTTCAAATTGCAAGTGCTCAATCTGCACAAAGTGGAAGTAATATGCTGACAAAGTCCTGTACAGGTAGCAATCAACATTATCCTGGATGAGCTACAATATTGCTAAGATGTTTCAAGGAGGACCTGCCAGAGAAGCATTACAGTAATTAACCCTGATTGTCAGAACGTTGGGCAGGCCTGAGTCTCGGGAACTGAAGCATTCGAATAAATAAATAAAAAATTACTTGATGTGCATCATTGCCTAGGGATGGCGAGTCTGAAACCAGCATCCTGAGACCATAAAGATAATAGCTTGCTCACAGTTGATGCGAATGGATGACAACAGGAACCTTTAGAGGTGACCTGCAAAGGCAAAAAAAAAAAAAAAAAAAAAAGATTGTACCATTTTCACTTTTTTTGTGATGACTAAAGAAGGCTCGAAAGCCTCTGTCCCTCCTCACATTTCACGTCTTATCTGATCTGTTTTCCTGGATGATTCTACAACAGAGTAGAGGGAATGCGTAATAGTGATGCCACATCATACCGTGGAAATAATACTGGGTCGGGAGAGAAAAGGACATTTTTCTTTAATATTAAAACCACTGAGCTCTTTGTGGGTTTTTTTAATGCGTATTTTTGGGAGCAGCTAGTTAATTCAAAACTCCTTTCTTAGGGATTTTACTTCTATCTCCTTCAAGAGTCTGTACTTCCAGTTCTACAAACAAATGCAGAAAAAAATGCTAATCCATTTCTTTGTGTACTCCACAGATATCTCCCAGGAAGTAAAATGAAACCTAATATTAGCAGTATGTTTAGTCAAAAAAAAAAAAAAAAANAAAAAAAAAAAAAAGAAAGAGTATAAAATAAGTGTGAAGCTGGCACTCTGTTTTGTCACACAGCAAAACAAGGAATGATGGTAAGTGACATAATACCATTCTCTCTGCCATCTTTGAATCTGTAAATGCTGCAATATTAAAAGATGTGTGTTTAAGCTCTTAAATGAGATATCGTGTAAATAGCATCAATATCTGACACATTAGCATGCAGAAGTTGCTACAGCAGCCTATTTAGCATGAGTAAGTCAACAGGATTGAAAGAAACTTGGAGATAAAAAACATATTCCAGGAAAAAAAGTACACTGCAAAAAAATGCATAGGACTGGGTTTTTCTGGCAAATTGCATTCTCTTCTGTTATCTCACAAATCAAGATTGGTTTGGGGGAGCTCTTCTGTGACTAAAGTTATTGCTCAGCAATGGCATTTACTGCCAGAGAGGGAGAAGGAATAATCAAAGCTGACCCAAACAGTATAAGCAGATATTCCACATGGGGTAAAATTTTGAATGATTTATGATAAACAAAGCATTCATTAAATCCTTCTGAAAATAAGCATAGATAAGGCAACAGTCACAGATGGCCAAAAGATCAATCAGAAAATAACCCACAGGAAGCTTAGTGCCAAAAGTAATTGACATAATCAGCAAATCAATTTCTGGTGGTACAAACACTTCTGCATTCAGTCTGTTTCCCTGTGCTGTAGATCATTTGTTATGTCATTCTGATCATTGTTGCCCAATATAACCTTGAAATAGTTTTGAGAAGTTCAGGTACTTTCTGGAGTTTACTTTCCGTGTGCTTACAAGGATGCCAGGTGAAGGCCATATTACTGTTTCTGGTAAGTGAGCACTTATATGATATTTACTTTGGAGATGTAGCTTTATCCCCAGATGTTGTCCATTTCTGTATAAAAATAGAGAGCCCTGGGACACTGTGAACCTTTGTGCAGGATGTTCCTTCACAGTGAGTACAAGGGAAGAAGTGCGCAAATCTGGTTGCTGATGAGGGTTTCAGGCTGAGCCTTTAGGTCACTAGTCAGAGCAATAGCAATGCCTTCCACAGTTCAAAGATTACTGCTCAAAGTCATAACAGAGACCACTTTTCGGGAAAAAAAAAAATCTATTATTTCAGCATAACTAAAGCAATTTTCAAAATGTGAAAGATTTGAAAGTAAAAATGGGGTATATTGCCATATCTGCCAGAATAAAGGAGGGAGAAAGGAATTCTATCTGGAGATACACACACTGTGGAACTGAATCAGAGACAGAGTTTAATGTTTCTCTTCGGCAGTGGGTTGCCAGCTGTGAGTAGGAGCATATTTCATTTGCTGGTGTGATCAGTAGAAATCATACGTTAGTAATTTACAGCTGCCTACCTGCCCATAAAGTGCTTATCTGTGCACTACCCAGAAGTTTAAAGTTGTTTGGAAGCATAATAGTTGAAAAGTGTTTGTGGTATTGATGGTTATTTATGTCTGTTCAGCTGAGCAAAGGAGTCCACTGCTTATTTCAATAGGCCTGAGTGCAAAACTATACTGTTATTTGTGTGCTTGTGCAATATGAGAAACGTACTGTGTGTTGTAAGTTGTGGTACGTCATTCAGAAATATCAATCTAGGAGTCTGATATGTTTTGTAACTAGTGGACATTTCTTATACCTTCACAGAAAAGACAGTGTCATTTGAGAATGCCTAAAGGAAGACAGCAAGAAGTATCTGAAAGGAGATTTTGGGGTTTTGTTTTTCCAGATACATTATTGGAGTAAAGAAATACACAATGGATATGATGCATATGGGCAAAGCAGTAATGCTGTAAATAATATATAATTCTGGTCTATATTCCGTTTTTGTGATTTCACTTATATTTTAAGTCCAGGATGTTCAATGATGTGTACTGATTTTTGAGGTACAAGATGAAACACTGTAATTATTCAGTGTCTGGAAATGCTGAGCTGATCCCCTTTCCTCCATCCTCAGCCCTTCGGCCACTTTCCAGATTTCTTTTGAACACAAGTCGATAGTTTCTTCTCTCATCTCTTTATCTGCCTGTAAAGGCCTCTCTTTACAACCACCTGTTGCTGAGGGGATGTCTCAGTTCACAGACTCCTGGTGCAACAGCTCAGAACAGTTCCTTCAAAGCTACTGCACTCTATTATTATGACAGTATTGTTTCCTGATGTAGTAAATATGAAAACTACATTTCTTACAAGGAATTAGATTGTATGGTTCTTTGCTAGATTTAGTGGATGAACTCCCTCGCTCCTCTATAACTAGTAATAAATAGTAATAAAACCTTTTGCTGACATTTTAAAGAATAGTGCAGAATGCAGGTAAAACACTGCAGGATTGATTTTGCACTTATCAGACAAGAAGAAATGTAATTATATTGCATTTCCCCAGGGACTGTTTTCTTTTATCTAGCCTCTTTATTTAAAAAAAAAACCTGTAAGAATTCAGTAATCTTCTATGGATGTCAGAAGGATTCCAATCCATGGCAATTCCTGAACTTTTTTCAGAGAGGCCTGTCCTCCTTAGTTGCACCACTGGTTCTCTTTTTGTACACTATTACTTCAGCAAAATTCCAACTGGACCAAATTTTTCTGTGGAACTGTGGGCTCTAAAGTGAAGCCCTTAGGTCTCCTTTTATAGCCTGCTGCTTTGCAGAGCCTTGTCTCACTCTACTAAGACAGAATCAAGCAAACTTCCTCCTCTTCGGTTCTTGCCACTGATCAGATAAGCTCCTTTGTTGTGTTTTGGACCATATGCACACAGGAATACACCTGAGTTTTACATTTCAGTAGAAGATAATTTTTATCTTATTCATTGTTTTAACTGCATTTTCTTCTTGGAATGAACGAGGCTGGGGGATGGACCCCTGACTGACATGAGGTAATAGAAGAACAATAGAAACATTCTTGGTTCCTGTTGTTACATGTAATTTCTCTGTATTCCTGATTTTTGCCCATGTCATACTGTCAGTTGATGGCTAACAAGGCATCTTGATGCTCAAAGAAGAGGTCTGCACTTGTGAAATGGTGTTGGACTAGAAAGCCAGAAAACATTTTTTATCTAAATAAGGGTGAGGATATCTGACCTTTTGGAAATAAAGTACCACTTCCAGGCTCTTCTTGGTGGTGCCAAGCAATAGGACAAGAGGCAATGGACGGAAACTGATGCATAGGAAGTTCCACCTAAACATGAAGAAGAATATCTTTATTGTGCTAGTGACTGAGAACTGAGACAGATTGCCCAGAGAGGTTGTGGAGTCTCCCTCACCGGAGATATTCAGGAACCATCTGGATGCAATCCTGTGCCAGGTACTCTGGGATGACCCTGCTTGAGCAGGGATGTTGGACCAGGTGACCCACTGTGGTCCCTTCCAACTTTACCCATTCTGTGATTTTAAAACTGGTTGGAAAGATAACCACTGAGCTAAATGCATGCTTTCTCTGGTCTGAGGAATACCCAAATAAACTTTGATGCCATCACATTTCAAATAATAAATTCAAATGCCAACCAGTTCATGATTTAAAAGCCTGCAAACTACTGCAACCCAGTTTTCCCTATTAGTACTACTTACCAGTTTCTGCAGCATCACAGAGATGGTCCAATGAGTGGAGTTTGAAAATCATAGATAATTTTAAAAGTCTTTAAAAAAATAATTTAATTACTTTTCATTTCTCCTACTTGCACTTGATAAATGAACATATTAAACTGTGAAGACTCAGGAGCCTCCAAAAGCCTTTGATGTGTATTAGAATAATCTAATAATTAACCTCAGGATTCACCAGCATGACTCATTGAGGTGAAGGGAAACAGGACTTGTGATGAAGGGAATTCCAGATCTGCCAGCCCCAAGGAACCAAGCTGGATTCATTCTCCTCCACTTTATCATGGAGAGCTCTGAGCTCGCCCGATCTACATTTTGTTGCATTTCATTCTTGATGAGAGGCTCTTTTTCAGTGCAGCTTTTTTTTAAACATCTGGGCACATCATTTTTAAAAGGCAATATTGAGAAATAACGTGTTGCTTACATAATATATATATGGAAGAAGAAAATGTATTTTCTCTCTCTGGACTATTTTTTTTCCAGTACCTGATATTAGAGATCATTTTTCAGCCTGGGGTATCAATTAAATACTTTATATTAGTGTGGTTACCTGAACTAAGAGTGAGCCCTCTCTTTAGAGTGAGAAGCCTGTGCTCACGACTTCCCCTGCATCTTTGGCTATTACTGCATGGATACCAGTCTTGCCTCTGCTCTAGAGAAGGACAGCACTTCAGCTCCTACAAGTACCATTGAAGAGGTGCCAGTTTTGTGTTAATAAATTGCTCCCCTTGCCTTTAACTGCAAGCATAATGATTCATAATAATGCAACTTCTTATTTGTACCAGGGTCAGAAGTGGTCACTGATTTTATGTACTCAGATTAAGTAAGTACTTTCATCCTGAATTTGTAATGTACTGGAAAGCATCAATGCCAATTGGACCGAGTGGTAAACAAGGGCATCATCAGCTCCCTGAAAGTGAACACTCAAAACCAGGAATTGATTAAGGAGTGGACATTTAAAAACCTGGGCAGCAGTTTCTGTCTGTGACTCTCTGAGTGCTTTTATAATGTGCTGTGGAAGCCAAGGTAGCCTCAGACTCACTGAAGATGACCACAGTGATGATTGACCAGCCAGGGTCGCTGTATTGCTTTTATTCATAGTACAGGTAGGGAGGGAGGGTGTTGACAGAAATGTCTACAGATTTGAGCAGTGGCAATAATAAGAAAAAATTACACAAGGCAATGCTTTAATCTACTGTTGAAAGACTACCTCTCTGTAAGCATACCCTGTCTTACAGGCATACCAGAGCCCCTTCCAGAGTAAATCAATATATTCACTAGAATGAGACTCATCAATACTATTTAGTTTCAAGTTTCACAGATTTTACCCGAGTCTCTGGAGGGATATCTAGGAGAAGACAGGGTGAGGAAGGATTGGTCTAGCTGAACCAAGGAAGAACTTACCAAGGAAGTAAAACCTTTTGAGGTGTCTTAATACTGTCCCTTACCTTTGAACACCAAGTAGTAATTTCTCGACATTAATAAAGGTTGTCTTCAACCTGTAGTTATGATGTTGTATCAGGAAACGGGCAATATATGTGGCAATATATTATCATAGAATCACGGAACGGTTTGGTTTGGAAGAGACCTTAAAGATCACCAGGTTCCAAACCCCCCTGCCATGGGCAGGGATACCTGCCACTAGACCAGGTCAAAGCCCCATCCAAACTGCCCTTGAACACTTCCAAGGATAGGAAATCCACAATTTCTCTGGGCAACCTGTTCCAGTGCCTGGATTGGTCACAGACATTTGTGTTGCTTCCCCAGCAGACATCTGGGTGGTTAAAATGCCCCTTCAGGCTGAGGACCTGTGAGCAGGGTGCCTCCTGTAGCTGAAGTAAGAAGGTCTTGTCAACAGGCTCCCCCTGACCTGGTGCCTGTAGCAGACCTCAACAACAAGATGCCCTTTGTTGGTCCTGTCTTTGATTTTAACCCTCAAGTTCTCAATCTGTTTGCATCTGGTTTGTGCTCTTATCTTTTCTTCTCAGTCAAGGGTTCACCAACAGCCACCAACACTTTCATTTGCAAAAAAACTAATGAATTTTATTATGCCTTGAACTGAGAGTCACAGTCTCACAAAAGCTTCTGAAAGTATCTCTCAAGAAAAAGGATGGTCTCTCTCTCTAATAGACTACATTACATATATCTTCACTGTACATCCACTGACTCACCATGCACTTCCAAGTCCAGATTTTCAAGATCACTGACACAACAAATGTGTTTTTCGAAGACTTACAGGTCTAAAAGTATTTATGCCTTTTAAAAGCAGTGCGGCTTATCCAGGCTAAAGCTAGTATGTTTCTTCTGCTGAGATGAAGCAGCAGATGTATTCAAAATATTACTTGTATTGGTGCGATCTGAGATACAACTGCCTGGGTGAAATTTCCTTCCATCTGTAGCGAGTCTGAGTGAGTCATACTGAAACTGAAGTTATAATTTATTTATTGCTGTCAAAGGAGTTCCCTTTACTTTTAGTACTTGAATGCAGTGCAAATCTCGGATGAACTGTAGTTAATAATAGTTTGTGGTTAACCTGAAGAGGCACTTCAAGCAGTTATATTTGCTTTTGACCACGTTCTGTTCAATACTGTCACTGCCAATGTGGCCAGTGGAGCAGGAAGAGCACCTACATTAACTAAGAAGTTCAGCATTTGAAAAACTACATAGGATTTCAAAGCCAGGTGAGCATCTTCAGTCTGAAAGCAGAAAACCAGAGATTTGTAGAGGACAAGTGGAGCCTTGGAACTGGGGATGAGGATTTTAAATGGCCTGGTTGCAACTGGTTGGAAAAAGACTTCCAAGTTTACAATGTGCTACAGTTGCATTTGAGGCTACTTCAAAAGAATGAATCACATTCTGGGATGTTTTAAGAACACTGTTGGCTGTAAGACAGAGGAGTGAAATTATTCTGCTCTACTTGCCACTGGAGAAGCCTCAGTCGAAGTACTGTATCCAATTTAGGGCATTGCACTTAAAGACAGATGTATATCGGGTGGAGATAGAAGAAAGCAGCAGCAATGGTCAGCCAAGGAGCCAAGGCTGAATGAAGTAGCCTTATTTCTTTTGGTAAAAAGCAAAGCAAGAAAGAAGGCTGATAATGACATCCAATCTTGTAAAAGATTTTTGTAAAAAAGGAGGTGGTCTATCCTCCCGAGTCCAAGAGAGAGAGGCCCAGAAGAAATCAGCTTGCTTCACAACAAATTCTATTTAAATTATATATAAAGGAGAAAAATCTAGTCACAAGATTTATGAAAACGTTAGAGCAAGATAACAAGATAGAGGTCAAATTTCAATTAGTGAAGATTTTTTAAAGGACGATTTAGGCTTAGGTGTGCTGGGTTAGATGTAACTGATCCTTGTTCTTTGAAGGGATATGAAGAAGCTGACCTCCAAATGTCCCTTCCAACACTGAAACTTCAAAAGGGTGAATTTCACCTTCCATTTTCTCTGTGCAGTGCTGTAAAATGGGGGTTCAGAGGTGGTGCTGTGATGGCAAGTAAAGACAATCATTTAACTTTAAAGCAAATGATCTTTTGCTGTGTGTGGTTCAAACATGCTGTCCCTTTCATGGCATCATAAAGATTGACAAGAAATTTGGACCAGGACAACAAATGCTGCAAGATTAGGAGCTGGAAGAGATTTATAATCCATATCTCTTGAATCTGAGAGTCTGAATTCCTCCTGGTTGCCTAATATCTATCTGAAACAATAATTAGAAATATATTCTGATGCTGTCATGTTGCCTTTACTGTTCTCAGTGAGAAACCAAAAAATAATGTCAGTTCTTTGTGAGAGGATTGGGGCAGGAATTGCATGAGCTTCTCACACTGTAATCTGAGGCTGCTTCCCCTCCTCAGCCCCTCAATAGTCCTTATGGATATATTGAATTTGAAAACATTGCCTTGGGATTAAATTATATATGCAAAAAAAATATACCTAAGGTGACCAAACCAGCCAGCTAAAATATACAGGATGGCTTTCTACAGCAGGGATCTTCCACCAGAAAATCACCACGTTTCATGGGCTACACAGCCATGTAACTATGAAAAGACAAACTTGAAAATGTTTCCCTTCTAATTATTCAGCAGACAAACATGTAATCTCTGACTCAGCACAATAAAGCCTTTTTCCAATCAACACAAACTAATGATTAGGAAGGCTTGGAAAGTGTTATGTAGGATTATTCTGAAAATTGCTGTCTGAGGATGCCTTAATGGGGATATGACTGGTTTTGAATAAGGATGTGTAAGTCACTATCAATTTTCATCAAGGTGGCCCAGGTCTGTTTATCCTTTTCCTGTATGTGATCACACGCATTGCAGCCTAGGTGAAAATGTCCCGTCCGTGTCCTAGAAAAGCTTAATAATTTATTTGTAGCCCAACTCATTCTAGACTTGTGTGCACTGCTCATTCTCTGCACTGCACAGCCGTCTCTTAAAGCAGCAGAACTGCATGCTACAAACAGCTTTGCCTGACACCCTCCTGTTTTTCATTATATTGTTATGTTATGTTTTCAAAACAAAACAAAATGAAGAATCGATGCTGGGGATGTTTGGGAGAAATATCATGACCTTTGTTACAATGGATACAATTCAGCAACCAAGCTGCAAAAGCAATTTCACCCCAGTACCACCAATGTAACGATACAGAGGAAAAAAGTTGCTCATGACATAACTGTCCTATAGGGTGTTAGGCGAATTGTATATAGGATGCTGCTAAACTAGCAGCCTCTCATTGGCTTTCTTCTCTTTTGCTGTGCAGAGTCACTCTTTGCTGTACGGTCATGCATTTGGCATAGGAAAACAATGTTCCCCTTTTTTCTCTGTTAAGGAGTTTATGGCTGTATTTTACCAGACCAGTATGGCACTGCACTCCACCAAGCAATGACTCATGTCACACCTGAAATCACAGCAGGCTGAATGAGGTGAAGCCACGCAGTCTCATTCCTCAGGCTTTCTGTTGTTCTCTTGCTTGCTCTTCTACCTGATCAGGCAGTCCTATGTCCAGCTTCAGGCTGTAAACATCAGCTCTACGTTCAGATTTTTGAACTATTAGGGTGCAGCTGGTCAGTGATTGAGCAGTTCTGCTTGCAGTAAGTCTGCAGGACCAGTTCCGCTGTAGCTGCAGCTGTCCTGTTTCTGTTGCTACCAGTAGCATTCAGATACTGTGCTGCAGGGGCTGCCATCCCATGCATGTTGCACTGCTATTGATCAGAAACCTCCTGAAATCTTAATTACATCTGTTTTTATCCCCAGTGTTGCTTTTAAAGCATAATATACAGTATTGGGAAGTACCACTCTTGCTCCCTGAAGAGAAGAGCTGCCGAAGACCCAGAAATCAGAAGCAGGTGTGCATATCTAAACTAGGCAGGAAAGTTTGAGACTGCAAAACTCAGCTGCAGGGAGGCGTGTGCAGTCTCACCCAAACTTCCCCCTTGCATCAAATGAAATTACTGAATGAAGAAAAAAACAGACTGAGAGCTTTCATAACTATATGGAGCTGGATAACTCCAAATATGCAAGCAGAAAGAAGGTTTGCCTTTTTCACATTATTAAGTTCCCATTCTCTGAATTCTGTGAGTTTCCCATCCTCTGCCTCAGCTTCTTTGCACCGAATTACTGTTCTGCAGATCATCCAGGCACTTTCCCATCCAGGTTCTCCTTTCTATGGCATACTGGGATTTTTAAGGTTTTGTTCTTCTGTACCAAAGGACCTGATATTCTGTAGTCTTCTTGGAAGAATTTAGTGGCTTGGGATGGCTAGGACCAAACTTAGGTTTAGTCTGCAGTTTATAAGATCGGACTAAGGTGCCATTTATAGTCTCCATGAAAGTACTTCTCAACCCACAGGCCCCCTCACTCTCCCTCTCAGTGTTTTGAAAACTTAATAGTTATCAGAACCATACATGTTATGCCAGTTTCTGGACTGATCATTGATGTCTTCTATGATGCAAGATTAGAGAGCAAGCAATATACATGCACCATTACAGGGTAATAGGTTCTAAAATTCAGATAATCCAGGTTACCTTTTTTCCCCATGAATTTGACTGTTCTTTCAGATCCAGGCCCAGACTGTTCTTGCTGATAAGGTTAAAAGGGCTAGGGCATTTCCTCTTTGCCTGAGTAGCCAGCCAAAAACATACCTGTGTATTTTCTTACACTCTGAAATATCCTCAGATTGTCACCTAGGAATCATCTCTGGCCTGTGCTACCTCCCAGCTGTGCCCAGCATTACTGGCGAGAGAGTGTAACCAAAACAGCAGCAGGAGTGACTCAATTGTATGGGCCGTGCTGTGTCTCTGCTTTATTAGTACAAATGTAGCCTGGGGGAGCCAGAGACAGCTGATCCTGAGATATGCAGATACCAGGAGGCCAACAAGAGAGAGGAACGCAGAGATCTTGAGGAGAGGGTGCACGTCTGTATGAAAATGCAGACACACATCTGCTACACAGCGTGCAAGGAGTGGTAGCTATGGCCACACAGTGGCATGAGCATTAGCTTTGCTAAAAGAGAGAGGAGGTACAGAGGGTCCTCAGCAGCAATGGGTTCTGATTTTGTAGAGCCAATGCTGTTGTGCCCTCTATGCTCTTTCTACTTACACCAGTCTTGGCAACCTCACAGAATATATTTGCTCATGCTCTAATTGAGCCCTCGTTTTGCTGCACAGGCAGCACAAATGCTAGAATACCTACAGTGCAAGCAGGAGCTGCCTCAGAAGAACATACTGGCTCAAACTAGAGGTCTCTTAAGCCCATTTCTCTGTCTCTCATAGTCCCCCATAGCAGATGCTCGGGGAATAGCAGGGCATCCATCATATATCCCAAAGACAGCAGCTGAGCAAATCTGGGACAAGAAAGACTTGAATGAAAAAGTGTGTTCATAATTTTTAGAGTTTGGGCTTCATCCATGTGCTCCGGCAAAGGAGAAGAGTTTTCTGTTTACATGCATCACATCACTCCTGCCATGAAAGCAAATGGCTCTTTCTGGCCTGTTGCAATGAACAGCAGAAATGGTACCATCCAAAGCAAACTCTGCTGTATAGGCCCTCACAGTTCTGCCCCTCCACAAGCGGGACACAGCACAGCTCCTCACAAACCACTGAAACAAGGGAGAGGCCTTGCTTTTGATTTTTTTTTAAACAAGACCTGTAACAGTATTCAGGTTTTGTGGCACCTTGGAATCTGAGGACTACCCAGTCCAAGTGAGGCTGGATAGCGAGCATCCTCCTCCAGCATGCTTTACCTTCAGCACAGCCCAAATAAGGAGCACCCTGTGCACACAGACATCTCAATGTGTGGGTGTCACACATCTCTCTGTGGCCCTAGAAAAACTTGCAGTTCTTGGCTCCTTTGCAACAACCCTCTGATCCAGTCCTGCTACCACCTCGTGGGCCCCAATTTTCTCATTGTTCTGGGGAGCTGATGTCCCATCACAAATGGAAGAGGGTACCTGGGATGGTTCATCCACATTGAAATGTTCTGTTTTCCTCTCAGAAATCAGGAGTAAAAAGAGCAGGCTAAAGGGGCTTGCCTGAATATACAAGAGTTTCTGCTACTACTGCCTGAGCCCACCCTTGAGAAGCATGTTCAACTAACAGAGGAGAAAGCAGGCCAGAAAGTGGGTGAAGAAAAGAAGAAAGAAGGTGCTAATGGAATAAATCAGTTTCCCAGGACCTAATGGCAACAGCGCATTTACACCCTTAAACATGACCTTTGGGTATCCTTCTGTAACACATCAGCCCCACAAAAAAGCGTCAGCAATTTAATAGGCTTTACTCTTTTTCTCACTTTGCCTCTCCTTTTCATACAAGTAGTCTTTAAGTTTTGCCAATAACGTGGTAAAAGACAGCCACGTCCCACATAGAGGTAGTTCTTGCCCATACACATGTGCAGAAAGTGTTTTTGTCTGTGTGCATTTCTGCTGAGGTTGCTCACTGGAAGATTTGGGCTATAACCACACAATTTTGAGCTTTATCTCAACTTCAGTAAGAGGAGTGCTGCAAACTTTCAAAAACATCATAGGTTTGAAGCTGCCTCTGCACCTTTTCTGACAGTTTCGCTATCCCCCAACTCAATGTATTTGCAAGAGCATGTAGTGACAGGACAAGACGGTATGACATCAAACTAAAAGACAGTAGGTTTGGATTAGATATTAGGAAAAAATAATTTATTGTAGGGTGATGAGGCACTGGAACAGGTTGCCCATAGAAGCTGTGAATGCCCCATGCCCGGAAGTGTTCAAGATCAGGCTGGATGGGGCTCTGAGCCACCTTGTCCAGTGAGAGGTATCCCTTCCCACAGCTGGGGAGTTGGGACTAGAAGATCTTTGAGATCTTTTCCAACCCAGACTACTCTTTAATTCTATGAACATTCCCACAGCTCACATCATATACATAGCCAGTATTAATTGCCTCATTATAACAAGGCAGGCAAAACTAGCACTGAAGAAAACAGCAAAAATGACAGAAGGTAGCACTAGAGCCTGCCAGCTGCAGCCCTGTATTTTATTTATCCTCTCGGAGCCCCTATGGCTGAGAGGATGGCCCAGCTTGTGCTGGAGGCTTCCAAGCCCCAAGTGTGTGCCACATCATTTTGCTCAGACTTAGAGCAGAGAGCCGTGAGCACTTGTTTGTCCTCAGTGTCATTCAAAACAGGATAGTTTGATACAGCCATGCTGCTGGTGGTTTTGTGTCAGAAGGCCCATCTCTTGTGTGTGCCCTACAGACTGTCTTACACATGTGACTTCCACCTCTGAGCACAGGCTGGATGTGGGGAGGGACAGCCTTTTGTGTGCCATTTCTTCCAGTCTGGCCCTATAGCACAAAGTCGTGATGCCTGCAGTTATTTCTCACCATCCCCTGGTGGGCTCAGACTTCCTCCTCTGAAAGAAGTATATGTCCTGGAAGAAAAGAAGGATGGACACCTGCATTATATCAATGCTTGGCTGTCAGTGCCCCTCTGAACGCTGTCAGCACCACTCAGTGAGATTTGCCTCCCTGCAGCCAGCACCTCTGTGCTCAGCTGAGCCCTTAGCTCCAGTCATCTTTAGTCTTCCCTATCCCCTGTGCTCTTTATGCTCTCAGCTGTCTTGTCTTTCTTTCTTCTTTCCCTGCCTCCCCCCATTTCTTTTTCCTTTGGGACTTCTCTTTGCCTCTCCCCTTCAGGCTTCCTGTCTCCCCTCCAAGCCGGCACTTCCGACAGCAGGAATTTCAAGATATGGCATGCTCATACATTTTGTATTAGCTCTAGGGGCTCTTAAGCCTTCTGACATCATGGGGTTACACAAACTAGCAAGCACTGTAGCCCAGGAAAGCACCTGGATGTAAGAGAAAAGGAGGGGGGGGAAATTAAATGCTTAGCAACAGGAATGCCACACTTTTGAAGTATTAACTAGCTGTTCATTCAGTCTCAAAGGGTTATTGCATTAAGAACTCACGTTAGAATTAAGCGGGAGAGAAAAAGCACTTGCTGGCTAAAGGCTGAGGATAAACCCAGCATTTCTTTATCACTGCCTAGGGTAAAGAAAAACCTTAATTACAATACTTGTCTTTGAATAATATTTCAGTCATAACAGCACATTTCTCAGATTCTGCATGATAAGTGCATTAATATTTATTCATTTTCTATGACCTTTAGATAATTCCTTAGGGTCCTATTTTGCTAGTGTTGATGGTTGCTTATTTTTTATGCTTCTTCTGTACCCTGGTCCAAAGCTTCATCACCATATATCAGCATCTTTCTTGTCTTTGGAAAGCCATTCCTGTGAATAGGGTGAAATTGGTGCTGACTTTTTTCTCAATCCTCAAAACTAATCTTTAAGAATAGAAACCTTCTGCTGTGGTAGACCCTGGTGGACCTCAGACTTAGTATAGAGACTTACAGAATATAGAAACTTATTCCTGTTAAAACTGTTGGGACGGGGAAAGACTTACAGTCACCCTTTTTGCACTAGTTTTCTTATCAGTCTCAAATGCTTGTCATTCATTGGTGGGTAGTTCCCTTTGTCAGCTTGAATCCACTTCTGGCTTGCCTTACACAGGAGGGCTGCTCTGGAGACTATGAGAGTAAGACTATGTCCCTTTGATTCCACTATTTAGAAATATGTATCTAAAAACTTCTTAAAATACTTAGAATTTGCCTTTGTCACTCACTGACTTTCAAACTGAAGGGGGTTTGGTGAATTTTTATAACTTAAAATATGGCTAGGTGAACATCTTTTTTCAGTGTTCAGTGTTCTTTTCAAAACACTTGGTTTCTATGAAGAAGTTAGTATTTCAAATTACATAAAACTCTGTTGATTTCCAATTATAAAAACAGGGTAGAGAAGACTCAATATTCAGACACTGGCACCTGACCAGCGGATTTTGCTGAACTCATTTACAAATTGCATTTTGAGCAAAAATACTGTTGTATTAAAAAATATGATCTAGATAAGATCACCATCTTCTGAATAGTTTACAGGCAAAGAAAAATCTCCAGTCCTTCACCTAATATCTGAATGCATATTTACAAAAAAAAGAGCTCTCTAAATTTCTAGAAGCAAGTGCATTTGAATAAGACTATGTCTCTTTCCTTCTTTTTGGTGTGCCAAATACTGAACTTCCTAATCATACTGTTCAGTCTCTGGGGATAAAAATGCAGTTCTGAGAAGAGTGTAAATGCCCTTTATGCAAAGAAAAGTCTCTTATCTGCAGTAATTTGGTGAATAGGCTCTGTGGTGATATCTGAAGTGCCGTGCTTCACCCGCAGAAACTCTGCCTCTCATCTTTAGTTTTTTGGATCAGCAATTTCCAGGATGGGAGAGATAGCTAGGCAGAGAGATGCCAAGGTGGGACATTTACTTGTATATCAGGGGATCACAGTCTCTTCTTCAACTAAAAAATTCAGAAAAACAAAAGACACTATCTTTCTGGATGGTTGTATTTCTTTCATGAACAACGTCAGTAGATAAGGGCGTATTTCGGTTCTCAGCTGAGCAGCATTTTATCATGAAAGGTATCAAAATACTATCTAGTCATGCACTTGTCCCAGTGGAAAAAAAAAGATTTTCAGAAGCTGAAAGAGAAAAATGCAACAGCCTTAGTATTCAAAAATCTTCTATTGACAATACAGGACAATAGTGACATGTTAAAAATAAATACTGGCTTTGGATTTTTTGTAAATACAAAATATACAAGTCTTAGAATCAAAATTAATTTCACCTACATTTACAAACCAAGAAGAAGCCAGACTAGTTGTGGTGATTTCAATGAGGAGTATTCAAAGAGGCAAGAAGAAAGGCCTTTTGCTTAAAGCAGGCAGTAGTATAAAGCCTACTTTGTACTTTGTACATGTCCTTGGATTTATAATCTGATTTTCAGCTATTCTTAATATTCACAGGAGCTGGAGAATTTTCTTTAGAAACTGGAGCGGTCACTTTTCCCACATCTTAGGCACTATATCGATCAAACCCATTTCCAAGACAGGAGTCCCAAATCCCTCCCAGAGCTTGAAGCCCAGATGCCTCAGAGCACTGAAATGATGGATCTCTTCCTGGGAACAGATTACTGGAGCATGAACACTGTGAACACCTCCCTAGCAGTGTACCAATTGCTGGTGCTGTATCTGGAAATGGATTCAATATATTTGATTGTTTCAGAGCATCTTATTTCAAAGACAAAACACATGATTTCTCCCCCCCCAATATATGAAAAGCAATGTTCTGGCTGACACAAATAAACGTATTACACATATCATGGGTACAAATATTACAGTATTTGTATCACGAGGAATAGTCATCCCCTGGATCTCAGGTAGGAATACTCTGATGAGAACATTCTTTGGTGACCAGCCAAGAATGATACAGCATTTGGGACCGAGAGCAGACATGCTTCACATGTAGTTCAGCATGCAGCAAAACCTTCCTTTTAATCACGCGGAAATCTAAATTCACAGCCACTGTGAACATTAAAGGGAGGTGAGAATCCATCATTAACCCATGCACTAGCTTTCTCATGGCTATATTGATGAAGGATAAACACAGCAACGTTGTCTAATATTTTATTTTAATTAGAGTAAAAGTAAACTGCAATAAGCACGCAACACAGGGAATTAAGAGAAAATTAAACAAGTTATGTGTGTAAACCTGTAAAAACACTTTGAGGCAAATTTGAATTCTTCATCAGGCTGGGGATTGTACACATATTTCTTTCTTTATTTATTTTATTGATGCTCATGTTTCATTCCTGAGCAGGCCTGCTTGTATTGATTCGATCTCATGTTCAGTGAAGTGTGTGTGTGCAAATGCCTAATGGGAGCAAGGACCTGAAAGATAAAATGGTCTTTTTTTGGCCAGACCACACACCCTTGGAGATTTGCCTGGCCCAAAGAGGATGTTACTGCACAAACGGCGCAACCTCTTTTTGAAGCCTAGAGGGAAACTCATGAAACAACATTTGTGCATTGCAGCTGAGAAAAGCTCTAATTTGTACTGCTTATCTCTGATCCATGCACAACAGATCTGAGAGGAGGATTTTGCCCTTAATTTGTTCCCTGGTGTCTACACATTTTGAGTGTGTTAGATCAATGAACGATGCTGCATTCCATATGTGCCACAACACGTAGGCCAAGCTAGGTACACTGAAGATGAAGAGGCAGCATCAACTTTGAACCTCCTGTTTATAAAACAACTTTAAACGTTAGGTAGATGAGTTTGCAAAATGAATTAATTAGCAATAAAGACCAAAGGCACACTCTGTGTGAATAAACAACATAGATTTAGATCTTAGTTAAAACTTGATGAATGTCAACTAATAAGGAGGTCTGTACAGTCTGTCAGGCTTTGAAAATCCTGCTTTTCTGAAAGGAAAAGTATTACTGCTCACAGGAGAAAATGCCTATATAAGGTTTGAATCTGTGTGGTGGAGTGAGACCTGCAGCTCATAGATTCAGCATCTTTAGCTTTCTGTGAGAAAGCTCTTTTTATAGCTGTTTTTTATTTAGCTAGGGTTTTCTCCTAGGAGGGCAGGAGGGCGTTAGCTCAAGAGTTCACTTGATAGATTTCAGATCAGCAGCTAATCTGTCACTTCAAGAGGTGACAATGACAGGAGGGAAAGACTTCCTAATTTATTCATAAAATACTTTATCTGTCAATTGCATTTATTTAGTTCATTCTTCATAGGTAAAAGTATTGAAAAAAGGAAATTAATCCTGACCTTGGAGGTGAGAAGCAGAATGCTGATAACTCCAACTCTGGGGGCATGAGTAGGCCAGGACTCTTGTCACCCGGGAGTGTAAAAAACATGATAGACTGATGTTATCTCATGCATTTGAATTCTTGTTGATACCACAATACCACAGAGACTTTACTGACTTATTAGCAACATTTACTGGAAGCTCATATTCAGTGTAGCAAGTCACAGCCTTGTTTGTTATTTTGGCATAGCACAAAAATGCCTGTGGTACATTTTGTCTGCCATTGTGCACTTGCTGCCAATGAAAAGATTACATCATGTCAGAAATGCCAGAATTTTCAGAAGGAATTTTTTATGAAGTGTAAGAATTCACATATATTTTTCAGTGAGCTGCAGCTTATTTTTAAGTTCATCACAGCGTGGAAAGAATTATTGTGCGATTTGCTGGGCAAAGAGTCTGAGCAGTAAGAATTCATTGGCCAAACCCCAATATAATTTTCTTCCTTGATAAGTGTTGAAAAAGCACTTAGAATTTAATTTTGCTAGGACTCTCATGTCCTTAAACCTTAGGTGATGCAGCATACTATTTATGGAGGTCGCTATGATACTGTGCAATTACATTTTGATTTCACAATGGTAATATGTCAGAGGTTTTTGTTGCTAAAAGTTAATTCTTCATAACAGAATAGAGTCTACTTATTTAACCACTCTGATTTACTATAGCTTTTAATTGAAGACGTTTTTATCCCCAGCCTCAGATGCAATCCTTACTCTACATTACAGGAACACTGAGTCTGTGCAAAATGAGGTGTGAAGATTCAAGAACTGTCTTTCAGGTAATGGAGTGAGTTTAATTGGGAGCTGAACACCTTATTTACTGATCTACACTATCTTCTGAGGTGGTATATGGCCTATCCCTGGAAAAATTCAAGGTCAGGTTGGATGGGGCTCTGAGCAACCTAGCTGAAGATGTCCTTGCTTATTGCAGGAGGAAGTGGAGGCGATATTCTTTAAAAGTCCCTTCTGAATGAAGCTCTATGATGCTGTGATTCTGTGCTTCACTTAATATGATTCTTAGAGACATTCCCAGCCTTTCTCTGCCAGATTTCAGTCTTCAAAATTCATATGGTTTGCACTGATGAAGCATATGTACTTTGGATCATAGGTGGTTTTTTTACAGCTACTCGAAAACTTATTAAAGAGGAAATCTTCAGAAAATTATATCTAAAGAGACTGTAAGGTATGCTTTTCAAAGGCATGTAATTTGTAAAAGTTTGCGTTTGTTTTTCTGGGACTTTTTAGGGGATCTGTAGAAAGTGCATCTTGACATGACAGTGCTTTCTTGCCAGGTGACACTTTGAATCAAAGAATGGATATGATAATATTTCTCAGAGTATGGGAAAAAAGACATAACAATATAACTTTCTTTAATTTCAGTCTTGGAATGGCAAATAGGTTTTTAACTAACATATATTAAAAAAAAAAAAAAAGGAGAGCAAGTAGTGGCATGCATTTCTCATGAAAAACATAGGTTTGGTTTATTAAAAACAGCATAAGATCATTGCACCAACATGTGAATTTCAGACAAATCCTTTAGTTGTGGAGATTTTGTGTATATACAGGAATGGAAAGCAACAGTGTTTTGCATGGCTGGTACTACTCAGCAGCACTGGGGACCAAGAGTTTTCTGTGAAAGCTTCACATTTTTGTTCTGTGGCTTTCAGTTTTCCTCTTTCGGAAGAGCAGGACAGAGAGAACAGTGCACAAGACTCGTCCCAGTACCCACCAGAGATGCAGCTGAAGAGCAGAGCAGGACCTTTGAGCTGAGAGCTGTTCCCTGCTCACACATTTTAGCCAGGAAAAGAAAGTCTTATGTATTAGCCTTCATAATTAGACCTCAGAGCTCTGCTTCTTATTTCCTTTTTCTTCATCCACCGTTGCTCAAACTGAGTTTTCCAACTGTTTTCTCAATCTGATATTTTTCTCTATCTATTTGCTGTGAATCTGAAATATCTAAAATTGCTAGATGGTCTCCAGCTCAAATATTTGTCAGGCTTCCATATTATATAAAACACATGGGAGCAAATGCACTCAATACTGCCAGTATGACTTATGTTCAGCAAGTTCAGTACACACTGACAACCAAGGTAGTGCAAGAAGATGATATTTATATCAAGGTTTAAAAAAAAAAAATCCGTTTTAAAGGGGATACAAAGAAATGTGTATTTAAATGTAAGTCATGACTTAGTTATTGATTTCTTTACTTGGTTATTCATGAATATGTCATTGGGAGAGTTAGACCAGAATATCAGTGAAAGTTTCATTCTTTGAGCTAGGCTAAGGGTCACAGTGACTATGGATATATTATGTATGGCTTCATATATATATACATATATATATATATATATATAAACACTTATGTGCCCATGCATGAGTGTGTGACCAGAGATGTAAATATGCAAATATGCATGTAAATATGTTATCAGATATATGCACATGTATCTATTTACAAATGCATACATGGAAAGCTAATGAAAGAGCAGCAGAGCAGCTGAAATTACTCCTTCATCTCCATCCACAGGTCTACATGTGTCAGAAAGGGCCACCAGCACCGGCCTCATTGCAAAAGCTGCTCCACGAGTGGCCAGAGCTCCGAGGGTCCTCGTGTCACCGGAAACCAGAATTTTGGAGGATCTTGCTGGCACATGCAGGAATCTAGTTTCCATTAATCTGTGAGACATTTGAGCAGGTAATGGCCATTGCTGTCAATGCAAATTACGTATATAGGGCCCTGTGAGACTCTGTGGGGGGCTGTACCATAAAGACAATGTATTTGCAGGTGTAAGGATCACATCTTAATTTAATTTAGTAATTAGATTAATGAAATGGGGTATCATAACACTCCTGCATGGGAGAATTATTGTTAGCATCCTAAAAATAGGGCAAAACTTAGCAAATGTCTGAAGGGAGACAGAAGAGAGAAATACTAGGGTTATAGAGTGTTTTTTTGCTGTAGCAGTCACATTTGGGTTACTTTTTCACTGGTTTTGTCCTCTGGCTTCTTCAAAACATATGGTTGTGAGTTCCAGCTATACCCCCTTTCTTCTACATCTCCTCTGCAAAGCATATTGCAGTAGAGGGCTCCTCCATCTGAGCAATTTGCGCCTTCCTTTCCATGTGGGACACCAGGCAGAGCTGCATGAACAGTTATGATTTATCTATTTTGAAGCTGTTCAGCAGCACCACTTTGCATTTTATTGGGTCTGGCTGAGATGGAGTTCATTTTCCCCCAGCAGCCCTCACAGAGCTCTGCTTTGCACTGGTATCTGGAAAGATGCTGATAACACAGCGGTGTTTTGGCCACTGCTGAGCAGCATGGGCACAGCATCAGTGCTGTTTGCTCAGCCTTCTGCACCCCACCAGCAGGATGGGGTTGGACAGGATCCTGGGCGAGACACAGCTAGGCTAGCTGACCTCAATTAACCAAAGGAATAGTCCATGCTATATGACATCAGCTCAAATATAACAGGTAAGGAAAGGAGAAGAAAGGGGAGGCATTCATTATTTGCAGTGTTTGCCTTCCGGAGCAGCCTCTAGGTGTGCTGAAGCCCTGCCCCCTGGGAAGTGGCTGGACATCACTTGCTGATGGGAAGTAGAGAATAAAATTATTAGTTTTTCTCTCTGCTTGTGTGTGCAAACTTTGGATTTTGCTTTAGTAAACTGGCCTATCTCAACTTACAAGTAATTTTCATCTTATTTTCTCTCCCCTGTTCAGCTGGGAAGAGAGAGAGATAGAGTGGCTTGGTGGGCACCTGTTGTCTTGCCATGGTCAACCCATCATGTAAATAGTGCACACACCTAGTCAGAGACCTCTCTTGACTGCTGCCAGAGTTTGCCAGAGAAGAGCATCTTTTTGCAGAGAGAAGGAAAAAATCATTGCTTGTACTTTCTCAGGATTTTTTCGTGGACATTCCTGCTCCTCTTGGGTGACTGGATCCATGTGAGGGCCTGAGAAAAGAGGAGCACAGCTCAGAAAATAAAAGCAAGGGATAATGAGTATAATTCGTAATTTCAGAATTACTAAAAGAGGTAAGGAAAAAGAAGTGTCATTATCTGCTTTGTCCCCACCTACAGGTCTTTGGCCCCAAAACAATTCAGAGAAGAAAGTTTCTGGGAGCTGGGAAAACACTAAGGCTACGTGCAGAAAATGGATGAGCCTCAGAATGTAACATGGATCCACCTCAGAATGTAACATGGATCCAAAATCAGGGTGATTTCTACTTGCTGAGGAGCTACATTAGATGTCCCACTTTGCTTACTAAAATTCTTTGTTCCTGCTTGCAAACAGAAACTTAATTTTTTAAAAAGACTGGTTAACCCAAGTAACATTTTGAGTCGTAGAATAATTTTACTCTTTTTTTTTTTCTACTCTGTCATCTTAAGAGTTGATTCCTTTATGCTGGCTGAAGAGTGTTACTCTTGGACCACTTTAGAAATACACTACTAACTGTACCTTGCTGAAAAATGCAAAACACTTGCCATGATATGGAAGTGGGCCTTAGAAACTGAATGATAAATTCTACAATGAGAGATAAAGTGAGGCAGGTGATTTGGTTAAATGCAGGAGTAATGCATCATGCTGGATTTTCATTTTCCTTGTTTGGGAACTGCATGATTGTGCCAAAAATAATTGTTATTTTTAAATTAGATAAAGGAAACCCTATTCAATTCTGCTTTCAAAATAAGAGTGTTTTACCACGTGTATTTATATTCATTGAATTCCAGGGTTGCATTTCAGAAACAGTAGGATACTCACTTTGATGCTGAGATTAGAAAAATGTCCACTCTCATTTTCTCCAGCACTGAATTGTACATAAAATGCTTTCTGAAGATTCAGTTGGGCATTTTCAGCCAAATTTGCTTAAGTATTCCTGTTCATTGTGGAGCTGAGGAAATGAGGAGAGGATGAAGAGTGCTGAGGATTGTTTTCTTCTATGTCTGCAAAGCATTTTTTACCATTTTCCTTTGAAGTCTCTGCAAGTTATCTGGTGTTTGTATTAACTTTTTATATGAAAAGAGAAACTGATTTATCTTTCTAGGAACCATTTTAAACATCAGAGAAAGAGAAGAGCAGGAATGAAATCCTCCTGAAAAAACAAAGCCTAGCACAACAAACGCAGCCATTGGAAGGATTTGTTTTAAATTCTGACTTCACTCTTGCAATAGTGCTATCCAAATTCACCTCCTAAATAAATGAACACTGCAGCTCCCAAGCCAATGAGAGAAATTTCTCTATGCATGCCTCAAAGTTCGTTATGACTTATAACAGCTGGATTTCAGAGCAGCATCCGTGGGGTAAAATAAAAAAAAGTGCAGAAAATACTGGTATAGCATGATGACTAGTTAGGAACAGAAGGAATTTCACTACCTGTTAATGGGTTTGATGAAACTGCAGCAAGTTCTGCATCTGTTTCTCTGGTTGGTCCTGGAAGGGAGCACAATACTCGAGTTAGTTTTGCTTTCAGTGAAAGTTAATCCCTCTCTTATTTCAGCCTTAACACAGGGCATCCCAACAAGTTTATTTTAGAATCTCTTAGATTTGTTTGGCCCTAAAAAACAAGGGAAAGATAATTGAGAGTATGGGATTTAGTCTTTGTAACTCAAATGTCACAGAAAGTCATAAAAGTCCCGACCTTCTGTGCTTGATTTCCTGATGATATATGACACATATGTCTGCCTAATTTAGTGCTTATTAAATGAGTAATGTTAATGGTTAAGGAGTATGAAGCCTTAATTAGATTTTGCAAGCAGCTAACTACTGTAGCAAAAAGAGCTCTTTATTCTGTATTTACTGCAAACATACCAGAACGTCACCAATATAATCTGAGAAAACTGAAGCCAATACAGAAGCTGCACCCTTTGTTAAAAGCTAATGGGTTATGTGTCATTTTAAAAAATGGATTTTGATGTTATTGACAGGTGGAGATTTATTTTTTATTGAGTCTTGAAAATGAATAATTATGGGACTCTTTAGATGTAAAAAAACCAACTAAGAAGGACACTGAGCAGTTTATTTAGAAACACTTCCAGTTTGAGCTCCTCTACATCTTTTAAAGAGGTTGTATTAGTTTATCTACCTACTTCAGAGTTAGAGTTTTTGTAATTTTGCAATTCAGTCACAAATGACTGACCATAAATTTACTGCTACTCTTACCACCATCACAGAAGACATTTCCAAATGTTTGTTGCCCGGTATTCACAGTATTCAAAACACAGTCTGTGATTCTGTAATATTGTCCAAATTTGTACCTGGAATGCATTGTTCATTACTCACTGTTCATAATTTGTTAGTCATAACTCATTATCTTTTGTTTTTTGGTCAGCTAATCAAGAAGCAGAAAATACGACCAACAGCTGCATGACCAACTGTATGACCAACAACATCCCAGTAATAATGATTAATCAAAATGAGCAGTTCCTGAACAGCAGAGTGACTAAAAATCATTCAGCTACACCAGTTATCAAAGCCATAAAATACTCCTGTATTGACACCAATCAAGAGGGGTTTGTGAATGAGTTAAGAACCAAAAGCCCATTTAATTTGTGTCTGAATAGCAGTAGTAAATTAGTATTTTGACATAAAATACTTAATTTAAATGTTATAATTCCCTTTCTTTAAATACTAATTCTACATGCCTTATCAGAATGAACTGGGCAATCTACAGTTGGCTGTAGAATTGCCACTGTGTTTTGTGGGATAAGGATTAGCACCTCTATGTGTTTTATTACAACCACTTGCTCGTTAATGCTTCCTTGGCTTGTTTTCTCGATAAGAAGCTGAACCTTCTTGTTTCCATGGTCTCATCTTGGGTCTCACTCACCTTCTGGCATTCTCTTATACTATTTTAGCAGAAACTCCATTTTGCTGATTGAATGAGGACATTTC
The DNA here is from genome assembly GCA_013398015.1 of Oreocharis arfaki. Classification (NCBI taxonomy): domain Eukaryota; kingdom Metazoa; phylum Chordata; class Aves; order Passeriformes; family Paramythiidae; genus Oreocharis; species Oreocharis arfaki. The sequence continues at coordinate 1,253,770 of VZRR01004497.1, read as the reverse complement.
TGGGACTGAGAATGTGACCCCATATCATGGTTCTACTCACACATTCGAATAGGCCATTTTTGTATGAATTCAAGCTACAGAATAATTTTACTATCCTTTAACTATATTTCAGCACTCTGTGCATCACCATTTTGAAAGCCCAGAATTCCCTGCATTAAGGTAGTTCCATTGTACGAAGTATTAATATGTTGAATGGATTGTCCACTCCAAATCAGGCTCCAGTAAGTCATGGCCGAATTATATACTGCATCTGAAAAGAAAGTGGTTAAATTTGAAGATGTTCTGAAAAGACTGAACAAAATATAAAGATACAGTATGTACTCTGGAGGTCTCAAAGACCTTACCATCATTGCTGAATTATGTAATTTTTGTAGCCCCAGTTCAAATTAGATGCAATTCCATTAATTAAAAGTGACAGTGGAAGATGTGGTTTCAACCAGTTATATTTATTTATTTTCTTGAGAAAGCTGATCATGATGCACTGTGCAGTTCCTTTCCTAGAACAGCTACATTGAGATGTTCTGAGATTCCTCTTCCAACTGATAAATCCAGAGATGACATTTTGCATGAGCCAGGAGGTCTAGTTAACTCAGAATTGCTGGAATAGAAAAAGCCAAGAGCTTTTATCATTGCCTAAACAGATAATGCCCAGAAAGAGAGTTCTTATTTTTTGGTCACATCTGGAGATCTGTAGGTATGAGAGGCCATAAACAATCAAATTTAGGGCCGGAGGAGGAGAACACCTGCTGCTATCATTGCACGATGTCTACTAATATCCTGATGAAAAGCCTTTTGCTTTACATGTGAATGTACAGCATTATTGTCATACGTTATGTGAACACCCAATAATTTATTAAACATATTTTTCAGAACAATACTGATATTTTTAAGCAGCTTTTTGAGCATCAAAGAACAAACTAAGAGCACAATATTGTTTTTTTCAGCTATAGGCCACGTATATTGCTAGCTGCACTACATTTGCGATGTAGTAAGTGTCCTTTAAAGAAAAAACAAGGACAGTAATACTAAGTGAGGGCTTGCAAATCGTGAGCAATTCACCTGTTACCTAAATCTGAAGGAAAAAAAAGCTCCTTGGCATGGATATACACTTGTCAGACCCAGTGAGAATAACTGGTCTAATGAACAGCTCTTTTCCATAGGGGTTGGAGAAGATGTTGGTTCTGCAGTGTAATTCCCCTCAATTTTCCCCCCTCTCTGAACTCTACTGCCATCATACACAGCTATTTGTTGGAGAAATTGCCAATTTTTCCCATTAAAGGAAACTCCTTATCTTTCTAGCTTTCCTAATTTCATGTAGCAGATGATACCATGCATTTAAGAGAGCTCAGAGTGACCTTTCATGCATGATTTAGGTGCTTTTTATTGAGAAATGCTTCATACACGTACATCCTTTAAAGCAGAACAAATGTTTGTATATACACAAGAAAAAAACTCTTAGAAGCTACAATGTGTTGGTGGTTTTAATTCTTTAATTCATATGAAAATTGGTTTTGAAGATTATGTGTAAATGTCCTACTTCTGATATTTTGCATGTCTTTTGTTTTGCTAAGTGTTTTCCTCCATGTTTTCACATGAAAACAGTGTAACAAGACTGGAAAAAAACCGTGAAATAGGATGAATTTTTTAACATAATATTAACAGCTTCTACTACTTAATTGTTTAACAATGGAGAGGTGGATACAAAGAGCAAGAGTGGAAATGAAAGTACACAGTTAATGATGAGAAAATCCATGACCATTGGCTTTCAGAGAAAATAAGTACCTAATCATCATACATGGGAACACTTGCTCATTATATGCTAAAATATAAATTCTAAGGATGTATAAGAACTCTCAATTGTCTGGCCTCATATTTATGCTCCAAGCAAAATTTGAAATGCTATGACTACATATGGCCTAACTATGCCTGAAGGGATAAACTCAGATGTTTAGAATAAGAATTTTCCCAATAAATAGTGGTACAATCTGGTGATTTCAGACCTCTTGGTGGCTAACTCCAGATAAAAAAGAAACTCCTTTTAATCCAGTGAAATTATATCATTTACACACCATGTCACTGTGATCAGGCCACAGAAGTCTACAAAGTCCAATTAAATATAGATAGGTCTATCCTGCCCTTAGTTCCGTTCTTGTGATATTTATTTCTCTGCAATTTCTACTCACGAGTGAAGAGATGTCAGCTACTGAAGAAATTCTCGTTGCTGTTGCGATGGGTTTGTTCTTTCTCTGTTTTGCTTTGTATATTAGTGGGAATACAGGGGTGTACTGTTCTGAAGCTTGGGTAGCTGTACATTCAGAGCAGCAGAAGGAGGCCATAGGTGATTGTCTTCTTTGCTGCACAAACTGTAAATATTCCTTTATGCCAGCTATGCCGCACAGTATAAGCCAGTGCCTTCAGTAGCTGGGCACGTTCCAAAAGGCCAAGGAAGTCTCCTGCTTGACCTGTTCTGCATTTTTCCATGTTTCCCTAAAATTAAAAGTAAGGAAAATCACTCTGATTGCATTCAAGTTTTAAGGGTCTTAGCAAGGGGACACATGCAAATGAACTGTAAAAGCATGCCTGAAGGTTGACAGTCTTTTCTCCATAAACACATGAACAGCTTCCATTCACAAGTAAAGAAATCCGTCATTTGTGCAGTAAAGGAAGACTGGCTTGAGGTCTACTGTCAGTTCTAAAGCATGTATTAAAGATTTGTCACTGTGGGATCTAACTGTGATCTCCACAGAGATTTGCAGAAACTTGCATTGGTGTGACCGTGCAGAAGCCCCTGTGAATCTGAAGAAGTGTTAATAAAACAGATTGTAGCAAGGAATATGTTTTGGTGTTAAGATTTCCAAACATTGGTAATAAGCAATAAGCCATCATTAATGGCTCAGAATTGGAGCCAGAATCTTTTCCATTTGAATGTGACTTGTGACTTTATCCATTTGGAAATTACTTCCCTGCCAATATATACACACACATATATAAAAGTCTTTCAATGACATTATCCCAGTGCAAGCTTTGCATCTAGGACAGAATTGGGTTCACAAAAAATGTATCCAGAAGCTTATATACCAATAACTCATATGGATATTGACAACAGCAGCAAAATTGTATTTTCTCAGTTTAGAAATTAGGACCAACATATACACACATACAATTTGCAAGTATGTTTTGAAGTATTTTTTATGCCATTAAAGAACAATGAGGACTTTCCTATAGCTATTCTAGTAGTGTTAACATCTACTCACTAGCAGGATTAATTCATTTATTAGAAAAAAAAAATTATGTTTCTTAGCATTGGTCAGAATTTTTGAATTTTCTTGGAAAGCATATTGATATTGAGCATACTACACAGATAGTTAAATTTTTCAGAACAACCAATGAGAGCCCATTTGAAAATCTTGGAGAATATGAGCAATTTGAGTATCAGTGGGAATTGATTGGAGGGAATTCTGGCATCACTGTATTAGAGGCATCTGAGGATTTACTGTATTACACAGGACAACTTGAAACAGCAGTATATATAATTCCTGTTGTGCATTGAGCCCATAGGATATTTGCAGCTAAATGCAGGTAAACAAACTTTATCTATTTCTGCTTTATATCATTTGGAGTTCACTTATCAATCACTATTAGGCCTGTGAACTAAACCTGTGTATTTATCCACTTATGTGCTGTGCAAGTGAGTTTACCCTGTATAATGATGTTAAAGGACTGTGGCTTTCACAATATGTGACATTTGCACATCTAACATGCTAGGTGGTGTATGGATCATTAAAAGTCAAGGTCAAGAATGGAATGTCTAAAACAAAGCAAAACAAAACAAGGTATCTCTATCCACTCTCATTAACTGGGCATTGATATTCATTTTTCCTGGTCCTTTGTATAATGAAATAGTTCATATATAGAGATGTGTCTTTATAGTAATGTAGTCCCAAATCATTGCTCTCATGAAAATCTCTGGAGGTATTTTACCCTTCTATTGACATTTTGGGAGTAAAATATGGATTTCTAAATGCATGCAGGACTTTCTGGCATGGTTGTCAGTGATAGACCAGACCTCTTAATATACAGAGGTTTTAGACCTTAATTCCGATGTATTTTCCATTTTGAAGTTGTGATGGCTAAGTACACCTGTTTACTTAAAAATTATCTGTTAGTTGGTAGTTTTCAATAGCTTAATCATCATTTGGTTGTCTCAGTTTGCATTGCAGGCAGTTCACCTGCTCTTTGTCTAAACTTGAATGTTTCCTGTTTACACATCAGAAAATATAGAAAGATGGTAATATTTAGAAAACAAAGAAAAAATGAAAGCTGTGTTCAAACACATTATTTATGTAATTATCCTATAATTAAAGTAATTACAGTTTGTGATGAAAAATAGTCTTTATTTTTTTGAAACATTTGCAGGTTTCTTGAAGGGTGTTTACTGATCATCACAGCAAAATGACATGAAAAATACTTGGAGGTGTTCTTGTTTCTGCAAAACATTTATGCTGCCTAAGGCGTGTTCTTCATGAAACAAGTATGCATCTTTACAGTCCATTAATTGACAGGCCTGTATGAAAGGGATTTAGACTGATATTCAAAGACATTTGTGAGCTTTTATAATCTTGACTACAGCCACAGCTACTCTGTATATGAATTTTCTGAATAAGAGTGGATTTCTAACATATAACATTGCAAGCAAGAAAAAGGTGTAATTGAAGGATTTCTCGCCTTGTGGTATTTTCGAACTTCTAGATTCAATTTGTTTTTCTTTATAGCACCTGGAAAGATGGAAACTTGTAAAGTAAAAGCTTTTTGTCCGTGCAAGTACCTGAACCTAGGATCAGTAGTTTTGAAAAAGACTTGAAAAACATCTTTTTGACAGCTTGAAACTTGAAGACTTGAAAAAGTTTTGAAAAACCCACTGACTGTTTAGAAATACTGATCTGAGACTCAGAGCATGAGGCTGTTGTTTAGGAAGCCACCCCAAACAGTATTTCTGCCCTTCGTTGTTATAAGTCTACCACAGGCATTAGAATGAGGGAGAGCAGGACCAGGGACCATCTCAGGGTACTTCCACCACAGAGGTGTGCCTGCTCTGCAGCAGTGTTACTCACTTGGCAGCACATCGCACCTTCCTCACAAAGCACCCTGAGCACAGACACTTTGGACTGCTGGGGGATGACTGAGGGTCCTACTGCTGTATGGATGGGGTTTTCCTACAGAGCTGTCCTCGATTTTTAATCCTGGATTCATTTTTTTTTCATCTCACAAGCCATGTTTCACTCTTCACAGAGCTATGCAGCAAAAATCATTATGGTCAGATTAATCACAGAAGCAGTTCACATACTTCAAATAACATGTACATGGGACATATTCAGTAAGAAATGCTAGTCATCTACTACATTTTTTTGATTACATTCATGTAAATATTGATATGTGCACAATCAATATCTGCCAGGACTGTGGAAAATTTGGAAAACTATAACTCTCATAGCATGATTTTTTTTTATTGTACAGCTAAACAAAAGTGTATATTGACTTGATCTCCAGAGAAAAACATCTATTTATTATTTCAAATGAGCCATATCAAAGACAAGATGGATTTTTCTACAATTATAATAGGCAAAGTAAAACTTGCTTGAGAATTTTGTTCTTTTTTCTTTAAATATGATCTTCAGCAAAATACAATCTTTTTTTTTTTTCCTATCCAACCTCATGAGCAGGGACTAAACACAGCTAGCACAGTTTTAAAATAAAGCTTAAAAAAAACTTCATCCATCACAACCTCCAACAATCCAGTCTAATTTTGAGAATATAATGTGCTTGCACATGTTCCTGCCTGCCATCATCGTAATCATCATACATGAGCACTTTCCCTGCAGGATGGAGAATCTCAGCTAAGCACAATTTTAGGGTGCACAAGAAAATGTCTGTTTCTCAGAGGATCATCTTGAAGTGCTTAAAAAAAAAAGCAAGTCTTCCATCTGTGTAAACTGTACAACATTTACCTGAATAAATTTGTTCTTTGGAGACCTCTGAGTTCCAAACCTTGTTTTGGCCCTTTGGTCATGGCCCACATGCAACTCTTGCTGTATCTTCCAGTTTGCAGAAAGAGACAGCTGTCTGTAAGCAACCAGTGGCTCCCTACCCATCAGTTTGTAAGGCATAGATAAACAGTTTGCTTTTACGTTATGACACCAGTCTTGTTAGATTTAACATCCCAGAACCAATTAATTGCCAGTTCATGTTTGCACAGGTAACCAGATCCAGGTTAATTGAGTGTAATTGTTTATATGTAAACTATCGGGTATCAAGACCTCTACAATTTCTGGAGCAGCTTTCTGAGACTACCTGCTTAGGATCTCAGGAATGAATTAAATCAAATAAGTGGTCTGGCTCATTTGGCCTTCTCAAGAAGTATTGAGAGAAGTTAAGAGACTTGGACATACAGTGCTGAAAAGATCTTGGAGATTAGATAGGGCTGAGATCTTGAAAGATTCAGTGTACCTGCCCTAGTAGTCAACTGATCAAAACACTCAGAAAAAAAATATCCATTACCACATAATTTTCCACTGTTTCTCAATAATTTAAATAATATAACAATAGTTACGAGAATTCATAGCAAGAGAGACTTCTGGGATTTTTGTACTCAATAATTCTACATATAAGAAGACTAACTTTGCTAAGCCTGTCTCTTCCTAAAAGTGCAGCCATCTTGGGCAGTCAGTTCCATTTATAACTAACCCTGCTCTTAAAATATTTCCCTAGAATTTAAAATATATCTTCCTGTCAAGATGGGCTTAACAAAAAAATCCATAAAATAAGTCAAGAAGTATTCTTCCAGCATTTCACAAGTACATTTTTACCACCCTATTGGCACTTAATAACACTTCAAAAAATATTTTTTATATTCTTAAGGATTGCAGTTTATTTTTGGGGCAGTGAAATTTCAGAATATGTACTCCATCTTTCTTACTCATTTGAAGAGTTATTTTTATGATTAAAATGACTGTTAACCAGAGGAGCTGAGACTGGCAGTTGTGTCAGACTGGCAATTTACACCTTCAGCAGAAGCTTTGGGAAAACTACACTGTTTTGACATGTTTCTTTCATTTTGCCTTTTTTATTTGACTTTATGGATCCTCTCCTTGGTTTTGATTTTGATGTTCTGGAAGACATTTAAGATGCACTTTCTCAAAATAGTGATTTTGTTATTGCCACCAGACAATACCAGAAGACACAGAAAATCTGATACAGTCAAGGATCACTCTTGCACTTTTCCTGAGTTCACCACATAGCTGGGGTCTGATTTCCGTGTGCCCTTCAGAAAGAGAGGACCTACTTTCAGAGTGCAGCTGTAAGTCAACAATTTACGAGCCAAAGCCCTTTGAAAAATTGCTTTCTGTAGATATGATGTAACAGGTCTGATGTCATAACAGGTACCAATACACAAAGAAACACTGTCATTTGTTTCACTCTAATTATCACTCAGATGGTAAAATATTTTAATTTCAACTCTTTCTTAAACTAATCATACAGCACATTAACATCTTAAGTGCATTTGGAATATGGTTAAAGAGAGAGATGCACTGAGGGACATTAATACCTAGCTGAAATTCCAGAGAAGCTAAGCCCTTTGGACAGGCACAGAGAATTTTCAGACTAAAGAAAATTTAGGAAGCAGTTACAGCCAGAGTGTCTGCTGGCTTGGGACTTGTCCTGGTTAATAAAGTGGCAGTCACTTTCTGTTATAACAGTTCCTTATTAAGCTAATCTGCCATCTGCATAATAAAATCATCTGTCAACAATAATTGAGTCTGCTTTTTATTCAGATTGTAGTAGTATCTGCATGTTATGCCATGCTTCCAGACTTCCCCGCTCACACTGTTGTGGTGTGTCCTAAATCACACCAGGCACTGCACAACTCCTGAAAGGAGCTCTCGCGCTGATCATTGTAGAACAACCAAGGTGTCCAGTGAAACGAGAATTATTCTCTCATACCAGTGAAAATCTTCTCAATAATTTATTATTACTCACTGAAGACCAGAATCTTATAATCTAAATTTTAAAAAGTAATTTTTAGGCCCCTCCAAATCTTTTGAATGGTACATGAAAGAAACCACATTTTAAACTGTGGTTCGAATTAAATCTCCTCTGGTATTATGCAGTGGAATTTGGGTGGACGATTCGTTTCTACTTTGCAGTCAAATAATTATTCAAAGACCTTGGTTCTTCTTCAGAGAAACGCTCTTTTTAAACCATTATAGTCCTTTAACTGAAGTTCAGAGGAGTTACTTGTGTCACCATAAATTTGTGCCCAAAGAGGCAGAGTTCAGCCTGAAACTTTGAGGTACTGATATCAAGGTGAAATCTGACAAGATATACAATAATTGTAGGATATCCAACCATGAAACAGCCTCTGGTTATTTGGTTGAGACCTCAGAACTGAACAGGACTGATCAGAAACCTTTTATAGTGTTTGAACCCGTTTTCCCCAATTATTTTTCTTCTCTTCAGCTCAGCCTTTATAAGAGTTTAAACGAATTCATTCTTAAGTTGAGATTTGTAAGAAAATATCCAATAATTTTTTAACTTCCCCAAAATCTCTGTGGTTTTTGCTTTCCTATTTAGGTAATCATCAGCAACTTCTGCAATCGTGTAATTCCAGAGCACCTAGTCGCCAGACAAATGCATCAAAATTATGGAATATCTCCATTTTTCATTAATTAGAGGCACAGGTTCAAGGAACTACCCTAAGCTGCTTGCAACCTGCTCCCTCTTTTCTTATGTTTTCACCACCACCTCAAACCCTGGAGGAAAAAGAAGTCACAAGAAGTCAAGTTCCCAGCAAATATCCTTAAAGAACTGAGTGAAAACATGGAGAAAATTTTGACAGCAGTCGTTTTACTTCATTACTTTCCTAAGAAGATACTCAGAAAGAATAAAACAACTTTTTTTCCTTTGATTTTTTTTTTCCTTAGGGAAGTTTGGTCTAGTCAAGATGAGCTAATGGTTTGAGGATCAGGAGATCTCAGGTGGTATTGCCACTGATCGGCTGAATCATTTTGGGAATACTTTCTATGCGTCAGCACAATCATTTTGCTAATGGAAAGAGTGACCTAATGTTTACCAGCTTGAAAAATGGGGGGTTTGTGACAACCACAGTGATTTAACCATAAGAAGTATTTCACTGCCTGAAGCACTATGGTTGCAAGTTTTATGCATGATATTATCATTATACTTTCTCGTTACTGTTAGGGAATAGGTTTTACTTCACAGTTCCTATAAAAAATTATTTTCTAGAGCATGAGCAAAACGGTTCTTACAAGAGTTACCTTTAAAGTGTACACAGTGGTACACATGAAATTATAGATATCTAATCTGCAAAAAAATTCCCTATTCTATTAAAACCAAATTAAATTAGAAAAAACAAATGGCATTTTCCTCAGATGAAGCAATTATTAATAAGCATGACTATGCAAATACTTTAAAGAAAGATGCTTTGCTCTGCAGAGAATTAATAAGAAATTTCTCAATGGGTAAACTAAACTGATTCCAACTTTGAGAGCTGGAACCTTGGTTGGGTTCAGGGAAGAAAGCCTGCCTATATATATTTCAAGGTACAACTGTGACCCATTTATTTTATTTTCTGTTCCCTATATGTTTAAAACAAATACACTGGATTTTTTTTTCTCTAAAATATGAATTAGACAATGGCAACTATTTCATAGAATCAATAGAAGGGCCTGGGTTGGGAGGGACCTTCAAGATCATCTAGTTTCAACCCCCCAGCTTAGACAGAGACACCTTCCACGAGACCAACTTGCTCAAAGCCCCATCCAGACTGGCCTTGTACACACCCCCAGGGATGGGACATCCAAAACTTCTCTGAACAATCTGTTCAACTGCCTCCCCACCCTCACGGTAAAAAAAAATTTTGTGGTATCTGATCTAAACCTACTCTCTTTCAGTTTAAACCCATTCCTCCTTGTCCTGTCACTAAATGCTCTTGCAAAAATCTCTCTGCATTTTTCTTGTAAACTCTCTTCAGGTATTGGAAGGCCTCAGCCAGGTCACCCTGAAGCCTTCTCTTCTCCAGGCTGAACAATCCCAATTCTCTCAACCTGCCTTCATAGGAGGGGTACTTCATCCATCTAATCACCTTCGTGGCCTCTGCTGGTCTCATTCCAACTTTGACATCAGGTTGATGTCCTTCCTGTGCTGGGAACTCCGTGTTTGATTTCATCAAGGTCTTACTGTGATGTGGTGTTTTTTCAAGACATAAGAAATTCAAAATTCCCGTGGCAAAGGGAATATCAAGAATTAGAAGAATGAGAAACAGAAAATGTTTAAGGATGACACTGAAGACATAGATGCTAATAGTTAATTGCCTCAGCCAATTTTCTGTAGCATCTGCAGGAGTCACACAGACAGAATTTAATACAGAGTGAAAATACCTATGGTAAGCAACCAGATTAGTAAAGTGCATCAGGTCTTTCATGATAGGAAATATTTTAAGGGTTTGAAATGCTATCTGTTCCTTTCTACACATTTAGTCATGTTCCCCTCTCCCACTTATTTGAATAGGACTGCTTGTACTCTTGGAGGGAAGCATGTGTATAACCATATCCATGAAAAGTCTGAGTTTCTTTTCCCAGGGAAATTAGAAATTACTCAAGTTGATATGTCAGTGTCCCACTTTCTTTGAAGATGTTCATGGTGATGCATGGAGGTGTCTTGTTTTCTTATAAGAGAGGAATAAGAGTAGAAAACAGGACAGGAATAGGAAACAGCGCTAGATATCTGAAAGATCAATTTAGTAATTATGGGTTTAACCCATCAAACACAGGTCATTCAGCTAATTGAGAAGGGTCTGTATTTACAAGACGTCATCTCTGGATAAATATAGATATTGAAAATCTCAAAGCTGGGTCTCTCAGTGTGGCAAACAGGAGGTGCAGAAAAATCCCATTAGCTACTAACAGGATTTGCGCCCTTGTATCTCATGCACCACTTTGAAAATTCGCTCTTAGTCATCAGGAAGTAAGGTAATATGCCAGCATTCAAAATTGCGTCATTCGGATACAGACAAGAAGCCTAATTGGCTCTCATGTACAGAGAATCAGAAGCATAAAGAATTGCTTATGCTTAAATATTTTATTTAAAGCCTGGATTTTTCCAATGGACCTGTCTACATATGAGTCTTTAATGAAAAAAAAAAAAAAAGAAAAAGACTGGATCTTTAGTTATTTATAACTCAGCTTTACAGTTAGATGGAAATTGTTTCCAATCTCAAAAACAGAAAGACATCTAAAGATCAAAGAATTCAAAAAAATTTTACTCATGAAATGAGAACAGTTCAGTTACATAAAAAAACCCAAACCAAGTGAGATACACATATGCATGTGCAAACTGTTCATTTACACATCATGTTCCAAGAGTGTGTTATGTTCATAACAGTCCAGATAGGTGTCCATATTTTGAATCTATACGATTTAATTCACATAATCAGATTTTTATTGCGTTGGAAATTCTTTGGCTTTCTCTTAGAGGATTTTGGAATAGTTCTTATTTTCTATCTCACATCAAGAAATGAAACTGGAACACCCCAAGCAGATACAGAGGGATGTGAGGGGTGGAGACCATCATACCACACTCCATCCGTGAATTCATACCAATGATTCACTCAAGTCAAAATAATTCATGCCAGGTCTTCTACTAGCACAACCTTCTAACCCAAGGTTTTTTAGTCAAGAAAAATGTAAGTGGACAGCCAGGAGTACTAGCTTAATTCTTCATTAACTTTATCAAATGTGCTAAATATCTTGACTAAGAAACTTTGAAAGAAAATGACGTGCAGAAGATTCCTTAGAGCACTCTTCTGTTTCCAGTGGCAAGCTCTTTTTCCCAGTCGTAAAAAAAATGTCACACAGTTGGTAAGTACTCAAGAGAGAAGTAGATTCTAATAATGAAAAGATGTGTTTGAATTTGTAATCATAAACCTTCATGTGTCTGAATATGAAGAATTCATGGACATTTATTTTTGTGAGATGAAATAATATTTTATAGTAAATGTTGTCATTTCAAGTAAGATGACTATATGCATGAAGAAGTGATGAGTAATACCTGAGGAAACCAAACCATATTTAAATGCAAGAAAGAATGTTTTTGTGTCAGGATGTTTGGCAAGGCTGTTCCAGGAATCATTGCATATTCTGCCAAAATCTTGTTCATCATGCTGGAAGTCCTTCTACAGCATTGCACTGCCTTTCCTCCAAAACAGCACCTGAAGCTGTGCTTAGCCTTTGGAAAATAAGCTGAAGCCATTATTAAAACCTCTGATGAACCCAGAAGAATTTTCTCTTGTGAAATATTAATGTCCTGATATATTTGCATTAATGGGTACTCCTTTTTTAATGTAATTTTTTTCCCCTCAGAACTTTATCGGCAAAAATTCATAGCCATATCCACAGGTCAACTCTAACCCTGCCAAGTTGTGTGTCTAGCTAAGCAGGCCCGTCCTTTTATAAGGAGATAAGAAAAAAAAGAGGAAAATCTAATAGTCTTCCCATGGTTTTCATAGGAAAAGAGCAAGTTTGCCAGAAGTTAGCCTTTTGCATGGTAGGTAGTTATTTTTCTGAGTTCTCAACACTTTCTGTAAAACCTAAGTGCTACCTCCAACTTCTCTATTTTTCTTAAAGCACCAACTGGGTCAGCTTAGCCAGACAGTTTAGGTGTGCAGGACAGCCCCATCTCTGGTTCCTGAAGTAACCTCACAAAGTCAGTCCTAGTGAATTCATGAGAATTGGGAATATGCTGCTTCTTGGGTATGGGGCACAACAGTGGCTCTGGCTGCTGCCTCAGATGATATATATCTATCTATCTTTCAGGTATCTGGATTCTTTCTGCCCAACAGGCGTTTAAGGTCTCTAGGCAGTGCACAGGAAGACGTAGAGTGTTAGAGCAGAGCCCAAACCACCCCATAAAGCTAAGCAGAGAAGATGCAATATTACATACGTGTGCAGACTGTGTAGTATGTGGTGCTCAAAGTCTGCCAGTTCAAAATTCCAAGGAAAAGGATAGGTGTTCCACTTACTCGGGGCTGTGGAGAGGTTCCATCTACCCTCCTGAAGGTAGAGTGATACCTGTTTTAAGTCAAAAAAAGACTTTTGCAATTGCATCAGGGCTGATTTTAGCTCTTCTTTCACAGTCCAGCCTTATGGCTCGTGCCCAAGTGAATGGAAGGCAGTCAGGCTTGAACCTCTTCTTTCCCTGAAGAGTCATCAGCCAGCAGAGTTATCAGGCTAAATAGAGCTGCTGCTGGGGTAATGCTGAAGGGAGGAGAAATACTGCAGGGGAACACACTCTATCCTTTCTGTTCAGCCAAATCTGCTCCACAGAAAATACGAGTCGTAGTGTCAGGAAGCATAGGGCCTGGGAACAGGAGTCTAACCCAGGCTTCAAAGACAGTTGCTATCTATTATGTACCACAGATGGTAAAAATGCATTAGTAATCCTGAAAGCATTTGTTAGACTCAAGTTTTGACCTGCTGTGTGCTCTTGGAACTATGATATGGAGTCATGCCCCATCTTTGCAGTGCATTTGAATATTCTCATCATGAGACTGAATATGGTTAGTCTTTTTACATATCAAGGCCCTTTTACAGAGCCCTGGGTAGTGCTTGGTTAAATGAAAACTGCCCTCAGCTGTTAGCCTTTCCAAAAAGTTTTGCAGACCACCTGAGGTATTTTAAGTGGGAATTATGTAGTCTGAATATTTCATATTACTAATTATCTCCCACAAATCCTTACTGTGTCCTCAGATAGTTAGGTCTGTTGTAATTGCTCCACTGCAATTTACAGAAGGTGAGAGAGTGAATTCACCTTGTTTCAAAATCCTTTCCTATCACAAATTACTCTTTAATTCTGATAGCAATTTAGACCACTGATGGATAAGTTTTGTTCCTTAACAGTTTGAAATAACCCAGTCATTACGGGTCAGGAGCTTATGCTGAATGTAACTATGCATGCATAATGATACAACTGGTGGACTCAAAACTAACAAATAAATGCGCTCATCATAGCATAATAAAATATACGGAGTTGGAAGGGACCCACAACGAGTGGATCTACTTCATGTAGAGTACCACAGTTCCTTACCTTCCTTGTAGACATAGAATTGGTTCCCCTGATATGAAAACAGTTTTAGATTTTTGTTATAGAGACTTATCCAGCTTTAACACATTTTTGCCTCTGGTTGGGATTTACAGAACATGGAATTCATAGTAAATGACCCTATTTCTACTGTCTCATCAGTGTCTTCAATAATACAATAAAGAGGTTTGTGCTGTTTTAAGGAATATACAGAAAACATGGTACTTGTATTAGGATTCTAATTTGTGAACTGCTTGGCAGTCTTCTTTTCCCCTAATGTATTCATCACAAGATATATTGGTTATGCAATAAAGTATTTTTTAATTGCTTGCTTTAGAAATATTTAAGTACCCAATTATTTTTTATCTAGAAGACTATTATGGAAAAAAAAAGGAAAAGCTAAAAATGGATATGGCCATGGCGAGACAAGGATTATGAGTTGCACAGCAAGAGCACTGAGCCTTTGATGAAGTGCATAAATAATTAGTAACACACTTTAAGACATCTTTCTCTTGGTTAATAATACCTGTGTTCATTTAATTTCAGCTGGAAATATGCCCATTCATTCACAGTGAAGAACAGATAAACTGGTGACCAAGTCAACGGGAAGCACCTAAGGCCAAATACTTTCCGCACAAACACAGATCAGATACTCACTGAGAGATTAGGCAACAACACAAATTTATCCTGCCCTGGGAAAAGATCACAGGAGACATGAGATAGACATGTATGTGGCAGAGTGGTGCCCATAAATGAAGGCATGTGAGTATGTATAATAATTTTAACATCTATTTTTTATGTGAATGATTTTTAGTAACCTGAAAAAGAGATAAATAACAAGAAATAGCGCTCTATAAATAGGCTGTCCCGTTTTTGCTTTTTTTCAAAGTTACTTGAATACCCAAATATTCTTTTTTGGTTCTTTTTCCACCAAAATTGATGTGATGAATTTGGTCCCTGAAAATGGATATGAGCTTCAAAATCAATTTGTATATTCACTGAACTTCACTACATTGCACCTCGAAAACCTTCACAAAAGTATTTTCACATTTGAAGAAGCACTTTGACACCTAAAGATACAAGCAGGGTGTCTAACATAAGTACAGTACCTAATGACTAAAGATAAATGTCTGAGTTCTGTTAGGTTCTCAAACCACTTAGAAATTCTGGTCTTACTATACATATGCTTTTTACAAGGAGGAACAGAGAAGGATCTCAGGAGATATACCCATACAGCTGTTAACTCAACTAAAAAAGGACTTAGGAGAACTGTTCTGCACCAGTCCACTGGTTTGCAGAATTCCCTAAAATATTAAACAAATAACAAATAAATATGAAGCCAAGCAAGACGACGTGCTACTTTTGCTTCTTGTTCTAGTGATTTACAGATCACTTCTGCAGAGCTTGTCCTCTCAAAGTTCTTCACATAACTAAGAAAAAATCAATTCCTCTTATCAGTGTATCCCCAGTCCAGACTGTCACACACAGAGTTTTTTATACTATGTTATGTAAATCAGCATTGCTATCAGCTTGGCTGTGATACTTGCCTTTTAAGAGAATTACTCCAGTTGGGATGAAGTGGCTCCACTAAGAAAAGTCTAAAAGACATCATAGAATTACTTCAATCCCAGCAGCATTTTGTTTTATTGCAACATTTTTCTGTATCAACACATATAATGAAAGGTACTCTACTATGCATACCATTAAATAGGCTTACACTTTGGACATTCCTTGTATTTCTGAGTTTATACCGTACTCCTTAGTGCTCGTGTGAAAGTCACTGCAGGACCTTTTGCCATACTTTGGAACTCTTTTTTCTTTTAAAGGTGTAAATACACCAGAGCAGGGCGATAGAAGGGCTGACTTCTTGATAAAAGGGCTATGACAGAAATTTTTGAAGGAGATATGCGTTAAATTGACTGTCATCATCTGTGTAGTAGAGTTGTACTTGTCAGTTGTGTTGTCACTTTTCCACACCAAGGGGAAAAAAAATCACTGACATAGCTTTACTTTCTCTTTTAAATGTATGTAAAGAGGAAAAGCACTGTACCATATTAATGTAGATAGAATGGAGATACAGTGTTTATCATGAGCATCTGTTTATGTGACAGCAACTATCTTATTTCCTTTCTTTTTCTTTTGTTGTCCAAAACCTAGTGAAGAAAACATAGTAGAGTTTGAATAAAGAAACTTAGAAAGTAAGCTGATTTTTAGGAAAAATATACTCATATCTAACAGCAGTTATAAACCTGAAAGTGTTATTTCATTATCTATTCCATGTTTCAGACTTCAGAATTTTTTATTATTCATTCAAAAAACAAGATTAAAAATACAGAGAGTTTTTCTTATTTTATTTTCCCTACATTTTATTAATATTTTTATTTCACCCTGCAGAAAAAAAGAAATAGAAAGAATTGGAAAAAAATATGGCAGAAACTTTTTAGTCTCCCAAACCATACATAATTGTTACTTTGATTTTGAAAAATAATACTCATGAATCCTCACAATTTTAATTTTTGTGAGAGAGAGCATATATAATTTTAAAAGGTTATTTTGATTAAGGCTGTCAGCTGTCTTCAGTTTGCTTTGCTTTTAGAGATAAGGAAGACAAATATGTGTTTGTGGTGAACTATATCAGGGCTCAAGTTTTAGGAGCAAATGGTAACACCTCACCACTGGCTGATGCTCAGGGCAATGCCCAAAGTGGTACATGCTTGACCCTTGAAGGTGGTGTGGTGTGTGATGTGACTTCATCTTTCTGTTCGGGGGCTCAGAAACCCTTTGGTGAAGCTGTCAGAGCTTTTTGGGTAGTGCTAAGCCTGGCATTGCTGGCTTTTCCATCCCACTGCTCCATACAACTAGAGTGGTCCTGCGGGGTATCTGTAGCCAGGCGCCCGCAGCCTCCCTTGCACACTTGAACCCAGTCCCAGGATAACACGCTGCCTGGCCACCAGGATCACTGGTCACACAGAGTGACAGGGGTCAGGGCAGCCACCAGAGAGAGGTGACACTCCACTGGCCCTGCGCTTCCTGGGTGTGGTCAGTGGCTGCGGCGCACAGGCTTGGCCTTTCCCTTGCATGTGCTCACCAAGCAACCCACACGCTAAACGTGTGTCGCTCAAGCCAACAGGAACAAGGGTCCGTGTTCCTACAGCCCACACAGAACAATCCAGGCCGAGAGGTGATAATCTTGACCACAGGATCACAGTGCAGTGCCCACCAAACTCAGTAGACAAGCAGTGTTTTGCACCTCACCCACTATCTGCAGTCTCCTCAGTGGGAGAAATGCAATTGTAACCTTTTCTTGGGGGCACCTCTGCACACAACTGCTATAATTTTCTCCGTCATAAGGCATGTTGCAATATGGATTTACAGTGAGATTTCTGTTTGTTTTGGTTTATTTTGTTTTGCTTTTTTTCTGGATTTCACTGGGCAGAAAAGAAATCCATTACTGTCTAATTGATTTTCTTTTATGGAAACTATGTACTCTACATTTGTTTTCATTTGCACATACGCATCAGTCCTTTTTATCTGAGATTGTCAGAGATTTTGGCTATACCTAATTAATAAGTTAACAGGAGACCTTCGTAGCAGTCCTAAGTGCAGCCAGCCAATGTATTGTGAAATTTTTCTGTGGTTGGGCCTCTGTGGCCCAAAGCTGAGTGATAACTTCTGAGAAGTATCCTTGTAACGTGCCAGTTCTTTAACAGCTCCAAATTTCCCTGTGATTTATCAATCACTAGAACGCAATCTGAGAAACCAAGTATAAATGTAAGATTGATACAATGTGCAGAGAAGCTGTGGATTCTAGGTGTTGATCTGAAAGTCCTGCATCACTGGATATTACAGTGGATGAGGTATCTGCTTTAAGGACCTGAGGCGTACTTCATCCAGATCAGGAGCCGCAAAGACCAACTTCAGAGGTTTTTAACCAGGTGAGACAGCCTCAGGGCAAGATAATCAATGAAAGATGGGAAAGCAGTATGCCCCCAGTATGGGAGGGAGATTAAGAGGCTGATAGATACTGCAGTCCTTGAAAAGCCCCAAAGCCTGAGACATCTGGGAAGAGAAGAACTACCAGAACGTACTTTATTTAAATATAAGATTTATTGAGAAAGAAGTTAACTGAAAGTTTGAAAAAGACATAATGCCCAGGTCTTGGAAATACAGGAGGACACCATCCACTTACCAGAAATATTCTGATATTCTAAGTCATGGTCTATCAGCTTATGTTTTGAGTTTCTGAGTTTATCAGAAACATCTCAGTAGATATTGGTCAGAGAAAGTTGCAGAACACAGAAAGCTGTCTAGAAGGAAGAAGGACACTAAACCAAATGTAGGGAGTGGAGCTTTGTTTCTGATCAATATTTCAAGGGACCTTCTGGCTGCGCAATGGTAGGTTAAAGTGAAGCCGGCTTTTGGCTCCTCCAGCCTGTCATGCTGAGAAACATACATCAAATGCCAATATCTAATTCAAAGTCCTATTCCTATTCTTCTTAATCCTAGAAAATTTTCTGTTCTGAATTTTCATTTAGGGTTGTTTTTTAACAATGAATTTTAACAATGAATTATTGTTTCATCAAACAATAGAGTTTGCTCTTAACTAAAATAAGGATATATTTTTACACATTCACCTAAAGACAACCCTTAATGTATTCTAGTGCCCTGAACACATTGTTATGTTGAACTCATAGAAGATTTGAATTTTAAAGGAAAAAACGCTGTGTATCCTCATTATTCATGAACCAATAAGGTCAGACACAGATTTACCTTATGTAGAAAACCTGAAGTATGGAAGGCCGTTGAGATTCAATAGATCCCAAGGGTAACAAACAAAGGCACAGCTTTTAAAGTATAGTGCCTCTTTCAATTCCTTATATTTGTCTAAATTAACATTTGTGGGAATTTAACACTATAGAACAAAAAAGGTGAACTTTTCTTGCAGTTACCAAAAAGCCATTTATTGTTTGTACAGTTCCCGATACAACTGGACTCGGGTTAAAGAAATTTTGGTCTTTTGCACTGTGTATTCATGCAGGGATTTTTTAATGTATTTGAAAGGAAAAAAAATCATCATGATGTGTTTTACCAGTTAGCACACTAAGGCTATTTGCTATCTCTGGCAAATTTAAAAAGATAACTTCTAAAAGGCAAGCTATGGAAAAATTCCTTTTAAAACTCACCTTTATAAAATGGTGACTTCATGGATTAAACAAGATAAAGGGAGATTTTTTCTTGAATCCCATTTTATTTTGCTTTTTGCCTTTATAATAAGTAATCATTTATATTTCAAGTGAAAGCGGTAGGCCTACGTAAGAAAAAAAGTGCATTTCAGTTTGTAACTTAATGTAACAGTTTTAACTGATTTTTTTTCTTTGAAGATGCATTTTTGTTGCATAAGGTAACACAGAAGTGGCATCGAATTTCCCCTCCATTTGTATTTAAAATATTTACAGTATTCCATAAATATATCAGCTGCTCTATGAGAGTTTAGTATTGAATGGATTGATCAGCTAGCGCTCTGGATACCTAATTAATAACTCAAGGTCCCTTTTTAAGCTTGAGTATAACTGCCAATGAGAAGTGATGCGGCTGCTTTGGGATGAGCAAAGCTTTTAAATGTTACCCTTCAACCCACACAGCGGTCTCCCTTTCTTCACAGAACTGTATTCTCGTCCATAATTTTAAGGGCCTTTGTAAATGGTGTAAGCAGCAGGACCTTTGGTTCAGCAGAAGTGATTTTTTACAGTTAAATGTGTAATTCTCCAAACGGAAGGACAGACGCTTTGGAGACATCATTATTCTTCACCTATCTGTCAGAAACTACAGAGGGTCTAGCTGGTTTAGTTGCAGCCCTTTTATCTTCAGTCTGATTTCTACAATTTTTCAAATAGATCCACAATGCATTCATCACACCATGAGCAGGAATTTCAGCGTGAGCATCACCAGTTATATAAGTTCTGGGCTGAGTAAACTAATTTCCCCTGATTTCAGTCATGTGGAGCAGTGGGTGGAAAGGTCACCCTCATTAGCGGGGAGAGATGCTGCTGCCCTGGTGGCCAACTGGCTTTGCACCCTTTCAGTTATTGATCTGGGAGCATACAGAAGCAGGCAATGGCTGCAGGGCACAGCTCAGCTCTCTCTTCTTGAGGCTCTCCTAGGAAAGCTACCAAAGGTTTCCTTCTACATCCTGGATCTCTGTTATGGGTAATTAAGGTTAGGCAAGTGAAATAGCTAAAAATGAAAGATTCAGATTACTAATTCCTCCTGGGAAAAAAGCTTTCAGGACAACAAATCCAGGCAAAATTTTCTGGGCATATCAGAATCCCACCAGGTTAAAATGACTCAACATTTAGTTTTCAGAAAGCAAAAATCCTTCTGCATCCAAAGCCAATGAAAATGTTTAATATCCATCACTTTCTTGTGTACTCTCTGTTCCTGACCTTGAATGGCTGATCCAGAGCCAGTGTGGGATTTGGACCATAATGCCAATGAAACTGCAGAGACAGTCAACACCATTTCTTCTAGAGAGGTCATCCTATTCCCTGGGATCTTGCCAGTGAAAGTGGTAGGGGTAAATTAAAAAAGTGAAATTGAGGAACATCTTCAGCATGCAAAGAAAAATCGGTTCATGACAGAAGCAAGAGGTAAAGCATTAACAATTGTTTAAACAGAGGTGCACACTAATAGTGTAGGGTTTTTTAAAGACACCATAAGTTTCAGAAATCTGAGTTATTAGGCTGTTGAAAACACAACTATTAGTGAGAGAAGGAGAGAGAGGGAGAGACAAAGTAAGTGATGCTGCTTTTTGAGGAATATTTAGGAAATTACTGAGTTAATTTTCTCAGATCACCTGGTCAGACAGCCTGAATACTACATTCTAGTATGGACACTGGGATTCAACTGGTTGAAGAAAGATGGCTGATTCTTCCCAAAATGAAGGAAAGGTATAAAGACAGCTGCTTGGGAAACTCTACCCTTCCTGAGTAGGTTTCTTGCAGTCTGCCTGTGCCGCAGTCCTGCTGACTGTCAGAATTCACAGCACAATGCAAGGAGGAGAATCCAGCAGGAGAAAAGTGAAGATTCCCTTCAAAACAGCACGTTGGTCTGTGCAACAAGCAGCCACGGACAGTCATCCTCCATGGCCAGTTTGGGGCAGGCACCCTTGTTTTAAGGCAGTCTTGGGAAAAAAAATGTCCTGCTTTCAATCCAGACTCTCAGGTTAGGTTCCTGCATGGCAAAGCACAGTGTCAAATGGTCTGTGCCCATTGTGACAGCAAGAACTTAAAAATTAGTAAAACAGTATGGAAAGTGTCCCAAACTTTGTAATATTCTGTTGAATTCAAATCCACTCTAATTTGGGTAAAAGCACCATCAGCAGGAATCTGGACACACACACAAGAAGTAGAAGCAACAGCCATGTGGGAACTAACCTATGACTCCTTGATCCCACAGGATGCTGGGCCATACTCACCATGTTATAAGGTCAAGTCACCTCATTCCTCTTTCTTTGCATGATGGAGGAATAAGTGCTTGCAACTTATCATGGGATGAATACAGGAACAAACTGAACACCAAACAGAAGGAAACCATTGAAAGCAAAGTCTTAGAAATACTTTGGTTAGTCTCTGAAAGAAATTACTTAAATTTTTTCTTTCATTAATACTTTTAATGCTTTCTATTTTTTTAATAATTCTTTATTATTTCTTTACCTTTTTCTTCTGTCATTTTTTCCTTCCTTTTCTTTTATTTTACACATTGTTTATAATTGTAATAGGCCAGCTTGTGGACGGTTAGTACAAAATGGATAAGTCAATTTTTTGTTTAAAGCTTTCCTTTCATTTATTAGTGAACCAAATAGTGATTTGCCCAGAAGCTGTCCAGCATAGGTGCCTTCAGCTTATTAGCACTTTGTTCTGCTTTCACACATTGGCAAGGTTGTGTATTATAATGCAGAAACTCCACTTGTTGTTTTCGTGTCTGGGTTTCACCAAAAAAACCCATTTTTTTCTGCACAGAAACTTTAAGATATATAAAATTTTGTTCCAGTGAGAATTGATGATTGCTTTTAAAAGTATTTCTTAAAGGGGCTATTTTTTTAAAAGAGAAACCAATGTCAGAGTTCTGTGAATGAAAGAATGAGCTCTCCAAAATGACTGATGGTGCTGTCTTTCTTCTCTTAATTGATTAGTACTTTGGTTCTCAAACCTTGGCCCACAGACCATCTGTGTCCTGCAGAGAACTTGCTAGTAGAGCCTTTAGAAAGGAGACAGATACCATGATGGTAGTTTCTCTGCTTGATTACTGCTGTTAAATCATCTTAACAACAGTTAAATATTCATGAAACCTTTTACTAATCAGACTTCTTCTAGGAAAGCAATTCTAAGTGGGAAAATTCTTTTTGCTTCTGAAGATGTTATCTTTTTTAATATATGCAAATAGTAATTAATAACTTATTTATACAGCCCTATTGGCATGGCTGAGGTGCTTGGGGTACTATACAACATCATCAAAACAGAATAAAAAAAAATGAACCAAAGTTCACCCTCATTAGAGTCAAGCCAAACACAAAAAAAATTGCAGACAAGAGAACAGGATCTGCTTCTCTAATCATGCGGTATCGACATTTGTGTTTTTGAAATAAGCCTCAGAGTATGTACAAATAAGGGTGAAGTCCCCTTGTTCTTCCATAAACTTGTTTTCATTTCACACATCCTCATAGGTTATCCTGGCTCACCTCTTTCAAACATTAGGCATAAAGCACAACTCATAAAGTACTCTGCATTGCCGAGGGTCTGCGTGCTGCCCCATACAACCTTCCCCTAATAAACTGGCAGAAAAAAAGGTGTTCCAGGAGCTGTGCAGTAAATGTTTCAAAATGTGACCCACTATGTACTGGAGGAAGTTATAAAGCAAGGAATCAGGCCTTTGCCACCCTTGCAAATGAGAATTGTGGGGCAAAGTTCCCTACTTGCCAGCTCTGTGAACAGGGGAAAATCATATTTGTATAAAGATCACTTTTACAGACAGCTACAGCAACGTGAGTTTCAGTACCATCTGTCACAAACCTTGGAAAAAAAGACCTATAAATCAACACATAGACATGTACATATTTAATCATTCAAATGCACTTACAGAAGTAATTTTTAAAATTCCATCTGATTCATAGTGCAGGGAAACATCAGTTATTTTTTCCTGTCATATCACCACAATACAGATTTTCAGATATGTAAACTGGCTGTACAAAACAAATGAATTTGTACTTCTTCCCTGTTAGACACCAGACAAACTGTCACTCTTTACAAGTAGGTTAAATGGGTTATGGGGGATAAATACAGGAGGAAAAAGCAAGAGAAAATACATAGTGAAAGTTAGGCTGTCATTAACAGCAGCTCTTTCTGATAAGGCTCAGCTCTTAAACTATAAAAATGGGGAAAACAGATTAAAGCTGTTGCTTTGATGCCTGAATACAGTATCTATTTAATTTGAGATTACATAGTTCATAAGGAGTAAATCCCCAAATATATTTGTAAAATCCTTCAACAGCCTTCAAAAATATCACAGGATAATTTGCAGAATTCACTCTCTGGAGTCTGATTTTAGAAATACACCAATGCATAGATGATTTAAGAGAGAAAAAGGTGATTTTGGGTTTGTATCTCAAGGTGCAACATTTGCTCTAAGCAGTAAGTTTCAAGGAAGCTCAGCTGGAACTGAGGACAAGTATTAATGGTGGAAGTTCAAAGGCATGTGTGGGAGCAGCAAGGATGGATAGGCACAGGATTCACTAATGTGCAGTGAGACTGATGGGGGATGCTTGCTCCTGTCCATCTGTACTTTGAGAACATCTATCCTGATATATCATCTGACTAATTAAACAGAGTTTCACTCAGAGGAGTTCACATTGGATTGGACTTCAGTACAGAGGCCAGATCCAGTGTCTATTAAAATCTCATGAGAAAGCACAGTGGAAGAATTTTGGCTTTTACACTAAGGCTATCACTTTTACTCACACTCAGTCCCAGCTATGTACATGCCAGGAGATGCAGACCCATGGCAGGAGAATGCTGTTCTCCTGATCCACCTTCCTGAATTTCATTTTCTTTTCCAAGAAAAGTGATGCTGAGCATTTCACAGCATTCATCTTCTTGAAAAAAAAATGAAAGCCTCATAAAAATGAGCTTTTTCACTACGCTTTTTGGCCAGAATTTCTGATCTACAGTCTGACCTCTGACGCTTGGGAATGCTACAGTTCTGAAAACATTTAACTGTATGGGAGGAAAATAAGAAGATTTCTCTCTAATTGTCCATTAGATTGTATAACTGCTTCCCAAAAGCAGTAGAAGCAAATGTAATATCAACAGAATTCACATGTAAGTAAGAAAACATCAGGTAACAAAAGTTAGTCAACAACTGACTAAAACTTATGGTCAAATATTTCTTTCTACTAAAGTCAACTTTTTTCATCATCTATTGCATAGAATGTTCTCCACAAAAAAAAAAAAAAAAGTATAAAAAAAGCAGTTGTTTACTTTGTTGGTTCTTTTTAACTTTTCAGAACCTCTTGCCTGAGTAAAATTTGTCATTAACTGCTGACAACTTTGAAAATTGTGTTTTGATTAACGCTAAACAAAGCCATGTTCTTTGTCCAATCACCTAGCATGAGTTCAAATTTAGGAAGTCAAAGTCTGTGATTTACATAGAGTATATTTAAACAAAGATCTAGGGGATCCACAAGTACCATACAATCTTCAACACTTTCTTGTGTGAAATGAGTTTATGCAAGTCTGGTTTGTTACACAAGGCTATTCAGTTTTGTCAGTCTTTTGAATTAGTTTCTAGGTCAGCAAAGCACTAACATTAGAAAGACAAAACAAAACAACAATGACAAAAAAGAATCTAAACAAACAAAAACTCCCCAAAAACCCCTAGACCCTAAAAGACTATATCCTTGGAATGCAAGTCTTCCTGCTCACACACTTCAAGTTAAAACACCTCCTTTGAAGAGCAGAAATGGGACTGCTCAAGGTTAAGTACATGAAAAAGAGGAATCAAGGCTAATGACTTGAATGAGAGTAGAAAACTCTCCAAGTTGTATTATTTCAGCTCCTATAAATATCCTAAAAGGATTTTCATGCTGCATTGGAAAATTCCACAGCAGCAACTCCATCTGTTTTATATGTAATTCATACCCCCCTTTCTTTTATGCTTGGTCATTTTTTATGTAGAGACATGATACACAGTTTACCAAAACATTTGGTAATTGTCTGAGTGAATCAAACAGTTGTAAAAGCTGCATCATGCAAAAGCTCAAGGCAATACCGAATTTTACCCTGCTCATGATTTTTAATGCTGCCTGTGTACGTGTAAGTCACAGACAGCCAGCACGATATAGCAGACAAATGTAAAGCTATTTTTTCTTTTCACTGTATTATTGAAATCCATGAAGCATAAGGAAAAACAAAAACAGAGAGGAAAGACAAGTCCTTCACATTTCCATAGCAGCATCAGGCTACAGTTTTATGTTTATTTTTGAAAAATAAAATAAGTTTGTCCAGCTACTTTGTTTATAAGTGCATTTATTGTTTTTCCTAAATTTAGTACAATTTAGGATAATTCAGAGAGATTATTTAGGAGCATTCCACCTGAAGTACATTGGCCCTAAAAAGGTATCATAAAAAGACAAAACCTGGGAGATGGTCTCCCTGTGGACTGCCTTGGCAGAGTCACCTGCATCTTCATCTTCATCCATACCCCCCATTAAACCAGACACCTACAATGAACAGACAACAGCAGACACAGGGGTCCATGTGAAAGTCCTGCCTCCTGTTCAAAGTTAAATCATTTGCACCCTGTTGGGGCACACACACAACAATTTCAATTCTCTGAGGCCAGACATCAAAGTAGGCAGAACAGATCTTTTTAAAAAATAATTTCCTGGGGCATAATGACACCTGTCTTTTAGAGCTTTGGACAGGGCTAGGATGTTTTCTAAGGAAGAGGAGTTTCAAAGTGGAGCTCCCATTGTAGAATAAATCCATCCCAGTCAATACTTGAGTATTGAATATCTCAGTTACCTCACAGTTAAAAGTTCGCAAG
The DNA here is from genome assembly GCA_013398015.1 of Oreocharis arfaki. Taxonomy (NCBI): domain Eukaryota; kingdom Metazoa; phylum Chordata; class Aves; order Passeriformes; family Paramythiidae; genus Oreocharis; species Oreocharis arfaki. The sequence goes on along the minus strand of VZRR01004497.1, from coordinate 1,227,520 downwards.
TTGTTTCTAGCTGATACTGAACTGAAAGCTGTTACTGCTTCAAAAGGGTTGCCAGGCACCAGCCTGGATTCAGTTGCTTTCAGATATAATGTCTTTGTCTCCTAAGGTAGGGTCCTACATAAAGGATTTATGAGATGCTGAGGATTAAAACTATGGAGGATTCAAACAGATCAGTGCTAAAATTGAGCCCATTTTAGAAGGAGTCCTCACCTGTCCTAGTTCCAGCATGAAGGAAATTATAAAACTGGGATGTGTCCTTAGCATCTCTGTGCCTTCATTTCCCAACAGAGGATGGCAGCCAAAATCTTCAGCCGCTGTGGTACAGCACAGATTGTGCAGCCTCTCCTTGCCAGACTTCAGGGATACTTCTCAAGGTGACTGCCTTCATTCATACATCTGGGGTTTTCACAATCAGGATCCTGGAATGGAAGCCAACATATTACTGTCAGTGCAATATATTGAAATGCTGATGCAGCAGAAAGAAAGAAGGCAAGAAGGTTCTGGATTCACAGAGTCATTTAAAAGCAATATAAAATAAGTAGGGAAAATGACTATGTGGTACTGAAGCACGGTGGTGCCCATACTGAGAAAAGAGAGCAACCAGTTTCTTTCTGCTGATTTAGAGGGAGGCTGCCAAGGCACATCCAGTAAATAACTATTGTTCAGAGTCATCTGAACAAGGTTCTCTAAAAGCTGAGTTTGATATACAGGAGCAACACTCAGCTGATTGTTATATAACAATAATTGACTGCAGAGGAATGGACTTTATATGAAAGCTAGGACTGTGTTTTGAGCTAGGGAAAGCTTTTTATTCTCTGCATTGAAGCCTTAGGCTTTATTCTATTGCAATTTACTTTTCCAGATGGCTCAGAATGCTGCCGGTCCTTGCAGCCTGTTCAGGGGCCAGGCAATGGACAGTGGTGCTGCAGAAACACGAAACAACTCCAAAGTTTCCTGAGAAACATGACTGGGAGGAGGACAAGAAGCAGAGTCTACTCAAGAGCCAAGTCTGCAAGTAGCTAAAAATGAATCTGAAGAGGGTTGCTGTGCCTGTGAAAGTAAGGAGGGAGCATGTGCAAAGCAGTTGAAACAACTATTGTTTCGTGCTGTATGGTTAACTTGGTGTTAAAATCAAATACACAACATTATTTTTAGCTCTTAGAAAACCCGAGCAAAATGCTCCAGGCAGCTGCTATCTCTTGTGTCTTGACTAAACATTTGGTTTTCGTCAGTTTGATGCTCAATCATCAAAATGTGGAACTTCCTACTTTCCCTTCTCCTTTCCCTTTTCTTTTTCTTTTTCGTTGTCCTCATTCGTGTCCTTGCAGAGCTTTCTGGAGCCTGCAGCTTTTAAGAGGAGGAGCTGCCCTGGAAGCGTTTCGGAAATCATAGGTGCCTGAGATGGTCAAATGTCTGATGCACCTGATTATCTGTCTGAAAGCTGAGTTGGATTTGCCTTCTCCAGACAAGTATTTCTCACTGAAGTAAATAAAGAGACAGGGAGAAAATCGGGGAGGTCATGCATGGAGTTTTAATTTTGTTTGCCTCCTTGTCCCCATACAGAGCTTCTCAGTCCTAATAGCTGCACCCATTAGGTTGCAGTAATTTATTTACCCCTCAATGCCAAGGTGAAAAAAGAGGAAGTATGGCTGATTTTGTATGTTGTTCACATTCATTCCCTGCTCCTTACTGGCCTATTCTAAATAATGTAAAATCAGTCAGTCAATTTGGAGTAGAGCTGAGATCACAAGAGGTTGTTGAGGATGGTGTCACACATACAGATTTCTGGGAAATAGCGTCATCCAAGGTCCGTTCTGGATTGTTAACAAACACTGCCATGGGTTGACACTGAAGAAATTAAAGAAAGAATTTCCTTCATTGGAACTGATGAGGACTGCTTAGAAAAACTTCTGCAAGTAATGGTGAGCAGAATACAGGTGTTACATCTTATGCCTTCCTGGATGTCAGAAAAGTGAACTGTGTATCCTGATGGACTTTAGAATAATTGACATTCTAGCATGTCACCAGCTAGATAATTGATGTACAGCTAGATTTTTCAGCCATTTATTTGCACTGAAGTTGAGTCCAGGACATATCACTTTTCTGATACTTCTCACTCCTGAGAGCTGGAAGCCTTGCTACATCTCAGAGTGTCTTATCCTGAGGGCATTCAGCACATGGCTCCGAATAAAAGGGGCTTTCTTAACTACAACTTTTCCTCCCAGAGTCAGGGACGAGAGGGGAGGAAGTGGAAAGCATTCAAATGGTTGTGGTCTGGGTAAAATTTACAGTCTTTCCTCTATTTTTTAGTCTGCTAGAGCCAGACAGCAGTATGTGTCTGGAGCAACACGTCCAGAAAGAATTGCTGACCTTAGCAGCAAGTTCATTAAGGCACACAAACCTTTTTCTGGGATGGTACAATGTGCTGCTGACTCACATGAGCTGCACAGTCTAATCCTAAATTATTAAGAATGACCCAGATTCTGGCACTCTGGCTTCTGCAGATTAACATCTTACTCTGCAAGCAGTTTAGTCTAGCTTAAGTGAGGCTGCATCTGGAAATTAATTTTCAGTATGAGGGTGAAAGAATCATGCCTTATAACTCTAACCGTGGTTCCAATAGATCCAGATAGGAGTTATAACAGGCAGCAGAAGGAATGAAAATAAACTTGCTCTGGGTTCAGACTGTTCTGGTAAAAAAAAGAAAAAAGAGAATGAATTCACAATCCTTGCTTATATAAATAGCACCTGTTTTGACAAACTTTGTATGCTTATGTTTTCTGAATTAGCATGCTTCCAAAGTACCACTTTTTTTCAGAACATAAATGACAGCACTGACAAAAAGAAATAACACAGGCTGTTACTATATATATGTTTATAATCTTTAAGCTTTGCAAGCAAGAAATTGTTGAATTCATCCAGTAATTCTTAACATAAGCACACTTGCTTGGTCTTCAGCCATAGTACAACACAGAAATATCTGCTTATTGGGGCTCAAAAGGCTGTGATCCACAGCACTAGTTGTGTACTCCAGAGGTGGATAATGGGTCCAGTGCGGCAGGATCTTCTTTAATGACCTAGTCACTGACACAGAGTGAACCTTCAGCAAGTTCTCAGACAATACGAAACTAGGCGGAGTGGCTGATACACCCGATGTCGTGGTGCCATCCAGAGGGACCTCAACAGCTGGGGAAGTGGGATGAGGAGAATCTCATGCTGTTCATTGAGGAGAAGTGCAAATCCCTGCCCCTGGGGAGGAACAGCTCCTGAACCAGCAGAGGCTTGGGGCCGCCCCTCTGGAAGGCAGTTTGAAGTTCTCAGACAATACGGTCCTGACGGACACCAGGCAGGTGAATCAGCAAAGTGCCCTTGCCACTAAGAAAGTGAGCGGTATCGTGGGCTGCATCAGGCAAAGGAATGCCAGCTGGTGGAGGCATGTGGTTCTTCCTCTTTATTCACTGCTGTCTGCTGTGCAAAAGTGACACTGGAAATACTGGAGAAGAGTCCAGTGAAATGAACAAAACATATAAGGGGCTGCTGTACCTTTCATACAATGAGAGAATGAGAGAAGTGTGACTGGCCAGCCTGGGGAAGAGATAGTGCAGGGGCACCAGCATACATAAACATATGATCGGAGGAAAGGAGGAACAGTCAAAGATTCTTCTCGTGAGTACTCAATGACAGAACAAGAGGCAATGAACACAAACTGAAATACAGGAAATCCCCCTAAAATGTATGAAAAAACTATTTTACTGTGGGGATGGTCAAACACTGGCATAGGTTGCCCAGAGAGGATGTGGAGCCTTCATACTTGGAGATATCCAAAGCCTAAGTGGACACAGACCTGAACAACTCACTACAGATGAACTTGCTTGTGAAGAGGAGTTGCAGCAACAAATTTTCAGAGGTCCCTTCCAACCTCAAGTCTCCTGTGATTGCCTGATACTTTTCACTCTACACCAGAAATATTGCAGCAGTGTTCTTTCAGCTGATTTGTATTTGCATTTCTGATGTGTCTGCAAATACCAGACACATTTTTTGCTCTTAGTATTCAAGCCAATAATTCACTAGCGCTCTTTAGGATCTGGGTAACTTTAACTATAGTTAGGCTTTAATGACCAGGAATCAAGATGCCACCTTCTGTGCAGGACAGCACTGAAAGACTCACGCTTGGAAATGCCCCAGCAGGATGGATTTAAACAAGCTCTTTCCCTAGTAAGGCCATCACAGCACACAAAACTCACAAAATGAAGTGATTTAACTGATGGGTGTCTGTCCAGGATTTTCAAAGAGGCTTACAAAACAGGCATCACACTTAGTCTGCAATTTTTCACAAGACCCTAAGCAAACCCTGTAAAGCCCATAGCAAGCACTGTAGGTATTTTGATTGCATGCTCCTGAAAATGAACAGGGCCGAGAACCACACCTCGCTAATATTGAAGCATGAGGCACAGGAGATGAGAAACACAGGCCCATTTGTGGCACCCAGCTTGTTCCACAAACATCTAAAAACATTCGAAAATGGTCATGACCTACTTAGAAAAGTGAACAGGCTGGGAAAAACAAGTATAAGCAAAATATTTATAAAATTAGGACAAAACATACATAAGTAAAACTTGCAAAAATTCTTTGTAAAGCTCCTTACAACTCATTTAAAGTTTTGCTCCTCCACTGAAGTCAAGAAAAGAACATTACAGATTTCTATTCTATTCAGCCAAACCAGATGGGGATTCACCCATTGCTACAATTGCAGCTAACTAAGGTATATTTGTCTCTTCTCTCTAATCCCTCTTTCTCTGACATTAATGCAAAAGTCATTGTAATGGGTAAGCTTGTTATGAAGAACTCAATAGTAATAAAAAAATACAAAAATCTGTGTTCTTGTATTCCTCTTGTTGTTGGAGAATAAAATTATACTGTAAATTAAATCTGATTTTATGACATTTTGCATGCGTATAGATCTTCATGTGAACTCAGGGGAGCATACTTTATTTGAGCTCTGTATTCCTTATACTTTTTAATTAATTTTTCTTTGTAATTCAGAATAAGTTTCTAATGGATTCATGGAACAATATGGGGTCACTTGGGGGCGATTTTAATACCTGCAATTCCCATGGTTATTAATCAAAGACTTTTTAGCCTTTTAGATAAATTATCTGCCTTCTGTTTAGAAGATTGAGATTAAGCATGTGAGAGAAATTGTCCCTACTGACACAAAGAAAAAAAGTCATGAAAATACAGAATGCAAAATTTTGGATATCTCACAAAACTACAGAATATGCTGCAGATTTTCAATTTTCTTTCATCTAGCTTCATGAAAATAATTTTCTATGAAAATAGCAATGATTCTGAAAAGGGGTGATTTTCATTTACTGCCTATAAATCTCAGAAAGCTGTCAGAACCAGTAAAGCTTTTTTTAGTTGAGGATTTACCATTTACAAGTGACAGATTTTTTCTGAAAAATCCTTAGGCTTTTTAAGCACCTAAGAAAGAAAAAAAAGGTGTTCACTTAGCAAGTTTAGTTGGGAATCTAAATTTGCATACCTTTGAACAGTGGTTGTTACGTTTTCATCTGCTGAATGCTGAATCATACAAACAGACACAGTTTTTGTGTGATTGATTTGATTCCTCTTGACTTCATAGTGTCCAATAATTAGAAAAATTGTGGTTGATTTTCTGTTCACTAAAGAAACAAAACAGCTTGTTTTCCATACTTTTTCACTAGATCTAGAACAGCATGACTGTAATGTCCTCGAGGGATATCAGTGACAAAAGAATATACATCTGAATTTATATATTTACTGTGTGTTTATATATGCAAATATATATATTGCCTAATATCCCATCTCACAGTTCTGCTCATCATTCAACAATGGTTAATCTGACATCAAGAACTCTCAAAACCCAAAGAATTTAAATTAGCTGTGGACTTGACTTCAACTTTACACATACAAGCATCCCCAAGGTGTGTGAAAATTCAATGCTCGTCTCCAGCTCACTTCTGTCTCTCTGTCAAAATGAAATTATTCACGTTTCACAAAGCAATTTTAAGTATTTAGAACAGCTCTGTTATCATAATGTCTAAGTATTTCACAAATTTTCTTCACCTGAAGGACCTGATTTATCAGTTTGCAAACCTGAGACACAGCTGCCCCCAGAGGACAGCAGTTTTAGCTGTTCAGGTTGCATGGGGGTGTGAAGCAGTTTGGCTGCATCTGTGCATTGATCCAGCTGGGTGGATTCACCTGGACCTTTAACACATGCAAGTGGCTCATCAGGTTCAATCACTTGCTTCCATTAAATAATTTACAAACTCCAACTGTAAGCCAACTGGCTCCTTCAGTCAATGCTGGGCAGCAAGACATTATATTCTTTCAACTGCATGAAGTAAAGGGTACGTTGGTTGTTTGAAGTCATGCAGAAGTTGGTGAGAGGACCTGGGCACTGCTTTCCTAAATCTGAGGCTGTTACTCATTCTCTATCCTGTCTTGCTTCTTAGCCACCAACCATACACAACTCGGAAATTAGCAAGGCAAGGGGGAAGACAAAGCAGCAAGTCAGCAAAAAATTATCAACAACAAGTAAAGCAACCTAAGTAGGTAAACAAACCATAATACATCCTCTAAATATGGGGCCGAAACAGACCTGAGAAACATTTTTCACTTTCATCCCTCAGAAGCAATTTTCTGGAAAGAGAAAATACCTTGATGAAAGCCACATAGAGAAGCCAGAGAATTAGACACGAGATGAACAAAACAGCCCTTGGAGACAACTCTACACAGTGATGTACAGTGTTCTCCATAGCAAGTATTTCTTTCCCATGAGAGCATTGCTGCTCACTGCACAAGGCTGCATTTCATAAACTGGAAACATCTTCAGAAAAATACATTTTTTCACTTCATAGGGTATACAGTTGTGAAATTATGAATGCTACCTGTCTGTTCTTCCTAGAAGAGTATTTCAGAAGTCCCAAAATTTATTCTGCCAACAAAGTAAAAAGATTAGCATAAGTACAAGTTTTCTCCAGGTAGTGTAGAATATGTAGAGTACATTTTGCATGTTCATGGAAGGAAATTGTCAAAATACATATGACATATACATGTATTTATCTACACGCTAAAAATGGAAGAAGAGAAGACACACAGGCTTCAAGAACATGCATGTATCACTAGGTCTTATCAAGGTATATGTGTTACTTGTATTCAAAACCTCGGCTTAGCATTTTTCAGAGCTGTCTCATTCTGAAAGTGAAGCAATTCTTCATTTGTCATGATCCTTTCATGAACTTGTGGGTAACTTTACAACATTAAACAAGGCAGGAGCATATTTGTTTAGAATACTAAAATGGTTATTAGGAACATCATCCAAATTTTCTATAATTCAACTCTCAGCTTTATTCAGAAGCACAAGTGGCCAAATGGCTCAGTCTCAAATGTGAAAGAGAGAGAAGCAGTGTGAGTCAGACCAGATGGCTGTTGACCTTAAGGCAAGATAGAAATGCATGGGAAAAGCTTTTCTCAGCTGTGCTTCCTGTAGGTGCTGCTCCAGAAACTCACCTAGTCCTGGTAATGGAAAAAGTTTTACTTTTTAATATCAAAGAAGTTCTAATTTAAAAATAATAAATTTGTTTCTAATAATGTAGATAGATTTTTTTGAAGCTTTTAAGGTACACATATTGATTGGATGACAATAGGAAAAAGGCCATGAAATTTACCTTCTTGAATCATAGCACTCCAGAGTTCGGGTGCTATGAGAGCATCATCTCTTCTAAAATCACACACTGCCAACAATTATTATCACTCTTCAGGGCTGACTATCGGAACAACACTCTAAAGAAAAAGAACTTTTGTTTAAGTTAAAATGCATGCTTTCATGTTGAAACAACTTTGCAATTTGAAGGTTCTCATTCTGTACTATATGAAATTTGTTATGATAGGAAGTTTTCAAAAGCTGAAGCAAGGCTCTGAAACAACCTGAAATTATCATTATTATTTTCGTTTTTCATTGAGAGAGTTAGGTATCTACTGAATTTATCCTAGTTAAAAGAAATCAGATTTCTAAATTTTGCAATCCTCTGTAAAGTGTCAGTCACTCTCTATCGAAACAAACGTGGTGTCTGATTCAAGATTTGAGTCAAAGACTTCTGAAAACAGTGGGGGCTGTATAAGTCTGTATACTCTCGATTTGATACAAAAGGCTAAATTTATGGGCTATGAGATAAACTCACGTAAAGGAGACACCTCTCTGTAGTGTGGGTACATCTTGACCAGCTCCAGTGCTTTGCTCTTATAATGGTTTATCCATGACCTAACAGATAAGCGGAATGGAACACAATCAGGAAATCATAGCTAAGTTACAGAAATTTGAAATAAACACCTCCTCATTTATTTGCACACAAAAATAAAAACAAAAAAAAAAGAAAAAAGAAGGAAAATGAATTTATTTCTGTTTTCTTCTTGGGAATCCACTTGAAGCATTAATTAAGCATGTTAACTTGAATGTGGTAAGAAAGTCTGCAAACTCTTTTTTACCCTTTTGTAGTTTTCTGTGGTTTATCTTCCTTTTCAGCAGTTCCTCTAATATTACCACAATATATTATTATTCCTGAGAGTGTAATTATGTTCTGTTGTATTCTTCTGAGTGGGTCAAATAACCTTTATATTGCATTTTTAAAGTATCAATGATGCCTAAGGAGCCTACAATATATGCTGCTGACTGGGAAATTATATTTGTATTTAATTATGCAGTGCTGTGTGGAATTGAGAACGTATTGCACAAAATGGCTTTGACTGACTGTTACATATTTTCCACAGGTGTTATTATACACCAGGCTAACATAGTTATCTGTGTGTTATATAAAAATGAAGGAGTTCAGTGCTGGGGTTGTTACATATTTAGAGGTTCACAATTGTGTAGTTTGCTTTATTGGTCATGCAACACCTCTCATTCAGACAGACTATACAAGCTTGCAAAAAGTCATATACACCCTGCAGAATTTGATATTTGGTAATGAAAGCCAGGTCTGTTAGCAGAGCTGAGAATGCTAGTGTTTTGTATTCCCCAAAATACACTTGACTTCATGGGAGCCCTACTAAGGGGCATCAAATGAGAATCTGGCTTTGTGTGCACTGTCCCCCAGGAATGTCATGGGTTTGTTACATGAAGCCCATAAATCACTTTGATGTTATCTGGACCTGTATTATCATAGGAACTCTACAGGCTGGTAATATATGCTTCTGAATCATGTACAATCCACTTACTGCTTCTGGGCATGGAGTCTGATATTGAGACTGCCCCCAACTGTGCCCTGAAACACGTATTTTATGCAGCATGGGTGCATATGTGGCCAGAAGGAGGCCATTATCTGTACTTTGATTACTCTTTCATTGTATCTTTACACAGCTAGACTGACAATTCTTCCTGTTTCTGTTTAAAAACACAAACAAAAGCTAGCGAGCGCTTACCATGTTTTCCGCCTTTGATATTTGAAGATTATATTGATTTCAGAAAATGAGCAAATAATGAGAAGTACTGCAGTCCAGTACAGGAAGACTGAGAACTTTTAAGTGCCAGGACTAATAGATGGCAAATACAATTTGTTGATGGTAAGAGCAAAATCGTGAGTTTTAAACAAACAGCAAAAGGAAAGAATTATCTTCTCATTGGTAAGAAGCTGAGGCACCCTGAACACAAGAAAGATTTTTAAATTGCTGAAAAAATAATATTTTTTTAGCCTTGAATTCAGTGCTCAGGCACAACGAGTTCATCTAAGATGTAGAGATGCATTCCCAGATAAGCATGATACAAATCAAAGCTAAATTCACAACTGCGTAAGGCAGTGGTCCAGATGCTGAGACTATGGCATCACACCGGGTACAATCTTCCAGGAAAGAGGGCAAAGAATCTGAAGTCTGGGCATCCCACAATATACACAAACACTGGAGTGCAAAATTGGACTGCAAATGACAGAAAATAAAATTACCAGAGAAAAGAATATAATTGCACTGAGAAAGTACAGAATTAGGAATTCTTAATCACACCATTAGGTACCAAAAAGGTTGAAAACAAAAGCCTTGGTAAGAAAATTCCCTTCAGGAATTATTTTTCTTTTAAAAAATCACTGAAGCGTGAAGCACTGCTGAACTTAAGTGGCTACTTGATTTTCTAAACAAAGGAGACATAGGGAGCTATATGGCAAGTGAAAAAGGCAGGAGCAGAAAACAAAGGGACGGAAAGCAAGAAATAACTATAATGATATTTTAACACCTAAAGGCAGCAGCAGAAACTGGGCAGAGATGAACCAGACAGCGAGCATATGCAGAGCAAGAGACAGGCTTTTTAGCCAAAGGCTTACAATTTGAATCCTGCTGCAAATTTCTAAACAAGCAACTTTATGCACCAAGTGCATTGTGTTCTTATCAGGCTCAGAAGGTTCTGCTGAATTCTCACTGCTTTGAAAACTTAGCTGAGAGACTCAGATGAAAAAGTTACACAGTGCACCAGATCTGCAGATGTGTCCATGCATCCGACTTTGAGTGTCTGGCTAAGACTACCTCATCAATTTCTGTGGGTCTGCCTGCTACTGAAAATACAATTTGCAGTGCTGGTGCCTTGTGATGGATCTCAGATCTCTAGTTCTGATTGCTGGTTTTGAAAATTGTTGTTCCTGGCCTTATTTATAAGATGAGTGAAATGTTTTTTCACAGAGATCTGACACTTTATGCATACTTTAAAAAATTTACTGCCATAAAAAAATCTTATTTGACCCAGTGTAAGAGATTAACACTGTGTTTAAATACGGTTTCAAGCAACAGAAGAAACATCTTAAGTCTTAGGAAAGTTCAGATGAAAACCTTTTGCTTAACTCTTTCTTTTTTGTTTTTTTTTCAGTGGAGAACAACTCAAAACTTGATGTAATTATTGAAGCCAAATACTTCAAGTTCTTGATTCCAGGTTAAAAAAATATACCTTAGAACTTGTCTTGGCCCAGGTCTCATTCAAAACCACGAAAGACAACAGAAGACCTTCAAAGGGCTTTGTAAACAGGCAGGGCTGCTACCCTTTGGGTCCAGCAGTTAAGCTTTTCCCAAGTGTTTTTTCTTAAATTTTTGGCTTTCTGGCCAATTAGCAATTGCACTGAAATCTCTTACATATTTCCATTTTTTTCTTTTTGAACTCTGTGTTTTCCAACACATTCTGAATTAATGAATGAGAATGCCAACTAATTTGTGCTTCACAGAATCGGTTTCTTAATACTTTAAAATATTTCTCTATTTTTGGTTACACCTTTTATCTTTTTCTGTTTTGTTTTTTTATTTTTTTATTTGTTGTTCTTATCAGGATTGGGTTTTAGTGGAATCACACAAAATGTTAGTCAGATAATAGAACTGGTTTCCAATCCATGCTTTAAAACATTTTTAATTCTCGTCTACAATAATGACAATTATTCTTGTGCTCCAGCTTTTGCTACACTCATTACCATTTACCTCCTCCTCCACTCAAGTATTTTTTACTTTGTTAGACTTCCCTTCTTTAGGCACAATCCTCATGTGTCAAAACTCTATAAGCCTTGAAAGTGCTACACAACTAATGTAAACTAATGTAACAGCGTCTGGAATGAGAGTGATCTTCTTAGCACGAACCCTGTGGTTTTTTGGTTTCTTTAACATAGAAAATCACACCCAAAAGGACTCGTCTTTCAGTGCGTATCCCAAACCATTAATTCAAATACTGCTATTCAGATAAAATTAATTTATTAAGTAGGGTTTATTAAAATCATTACCAATTTTCTTCTCTGCATTCCATCTCTCATTGTTTATTCAGTTTCATAAAGAAAAATAATAGTGCTTTAGTTTCCACGGAGTATAGAGATTTGATTTAGAAGAGGGTCCCTGAGAAGTATTTTTTTGCAGGAGCTCTCCATTACTACTATTAAAATAGCAGGTGTCAAAAATGTCATGTTCAATATTGAAAAGACTGCTCCTCTGTCTTTTCATTATATTCTGCTTTTATTTTTGTTCTATATTCATAGAATGACAGCATGGGTCTGGTTGGAAGGGACCACTGTGGGTCATCTGGTCCAGCCTCCCTACTCAGGCAGGGTCATCCCAGAGCACATGGCACAGGATCACATCCAGATGGTTCTTAAATATCTGCAGTGAGGAAGACACCACCACCTCTCTGGGCAATCTGTTCCAGTGGACAGTCACCCAGGCAGTAAAGAAATTCTTCCTCATGTTAAGGTGGAACTTTCCACGCATTGGTTTCTGCCCATTGCCTCTTATCATATTGTTTGGCACCACCAAGGGGAGCATGGATCCAGCCTCTTGGCACCCTACCTTGAGATATTTATACACATTAATGACATCCCTTCTCAATTGTCTCTTCTTGATGCTAAACAGGCCCAGCCCCCTCAACCTTTCCTCATAAGAGAGATGCTCCAGACCCTTGATCAGCTTTGTAGCCCTCTGCTAGACCTGCTCCAGGAGCTCCAGGTCTCTACTGTGGAGCCCCGAACTGGACACAGATGTGGAAGACCCAGGGCTGAGTAGAGGGACAAGACCATCATTGACCTACTGGCAGTGTTCTTCCCAATGCACCTCAGGATACCATTGTTCCTCTTGGCCACCAGGGCACTGCTGTCTCATGGACAGATGCTGCTGACCAGGACCCCCAGGTCCTTCTCTGCAGAGCTGCTTTCCAGCAGGTCAGCCCCAGCCTGTGCTGGTGCATGTGGTTGTTCCTCCCCAGGTACACGACCCTGCATTTGCTTTTGTTGAATTTCAGAAGGTTCTTCTCTGCCCATCTCTCCAATCGATTATTCTTAAATTCTTAATTAATCATTCTTTTACTAGCATTATTAATTATTCTCAATTATTTTTGTTAATGTGCTCAATTAATTTGCTTTACATTTAAACTACCTGTTCGAATTTGTACAGTGACTACTCTTGGTTAATTCACAGTTAGAACTGTTCATACAACTGCATATGGTGAAGAGGCCAGCAGGACAGGCACCCCCAGGTGCCTAGTTCCAGTAAGAATCTATTTGAGCTAAGCAAGAGGTTAGGCAATGGGAATGACAGGAGAGCAGCTCTGCTTCTGCACGCATTCAGGCTTGGCCCTCTCTCATGTGGGATGTCTTCTCATTAGTGTCAGTTACGAAGGGCAAAAATTTGTCTATGTTAAAATGTGTGATGAAAGTATGAGTATACTTTACATGAGTCACTAAGTAGCCTTTGCTGGTGACAAATTTCAGTTGTTACTTATCTGAGCCAAACAAACAAACTAACATCCAATATTTCATCCTAAGTGCTCAGGGCATGCAAAATGCCTCCACCCCATTCCCTCCAAAAACCCCCAAAACCCTACTTTCCACAGCAGTCTTTAAATTCTCTAATAGTGTTCTGAAAAGAGGATATAATTAGGAAAAAAAATCTCTATTTCTCTGAAAAGAAAGAAGTCAAAAAGAAAAGAGGATGCACACAGCATCTACAATGGATTGTGTTATTTGCCTGGTAAATCCTTGTCTTCTTATGAAGAGAATTCAAAAGTGAAAGCCACTTCTGTTAGAACTAGCATCAATGTCAGTTCATGGGATCCAATTCAGCAGAATTTCCTTGTGGTGTTGCTGTAAATAGCTTGTGTTGATTGGGCTTGTTGTGTTTTTAATTTTCTGTTGTCTGAGTTAATTATAGGTTGGAAGCATAGGACAAAGTAATGCATGGGAACTACTGAATTAGCTGGAGTTTTATTCTTCTTGAGCCACAAAGCCAGAATCTGGTTTCCTTTTCACGTGGTTGGATCCTGCGGGGAATACTTACTGCACGGTAAACTGTGGCTCCAGCTTGGCAGGAAAAAGGAGGAGAGATGCCTTGACACTTTTAAACATGGAGCTCACCTCTGCTGGATTGTGGCAGAGGGCTTAGACTGCGCGTTTAAACTGCTATGTGCAAAGTGAGCCAGCAAGTTGCAGAATGTCACGACTGGGAGATTGGAACACATCCTGGAAGATAACCATGCTTTTTATTCGTGTTGTACAGCAGCTTCCTTTTACAATGGTAACATTTGGTAGAGGTACTGATTTGCTCACGTATGAAAACAAGCTCTGTTACCATGTAAGCACACAGGAATTTTTTCATTGACTTGGATGGTAAAAGCTGATGATCTGTAAGAGTTGCTTCAGCTTAAAGGTGAAGCTTCAGGCAATGATGAAAATAAATTTATGAGCTCATATCGTTGTTTTAAAATTGACCCCAATATATAATAAAACCCACTTTATGGTATAACCCATAAAGCTGAGGCTGATGATTAGTGTGAGAAGTTGCTTTACTAGTCTTCTTTCTTTGCTAAACAATACTTTTGGTTTTGCCATCATCACATAGGGTGATGATACATCAGTTTGGAATATGGAATACCTCCATATCAACACATGATGAACTTTGGATTTTTTTTGTCTGAGTGACAACTTATTTCTACTAGGAATCAAAAAAGGTATTTCTTTGAAACTGCACTAAGCTCCATATTGCTGAAGGCAAAAAGGACACTTTGGCAACATATTTTTCACAAATGTGAGCAGCTCTAAAATAAAATGTCAGCTCTTGGAACAAGGTAAGTATTCCAGCAAAGTTAATCTCTTTTATTATATATTTATTTTCTTTTAGCACTCACAGATTTATTAACCTCTACAAGCTTTCTCATAGCATGAAAGTATCTCACATCAAAACTACTCACAGAGAATAGTCAAAATACTCTTTCTAGCTAAGACCCATCACAAACAAAAAGAAAAAGACCTACAAATGAGATGTAGTTACCTTTAACGGTCAGTTAATTCTTCCATCAATAAATTAAATCATATTCATCCCTATTGTAATATCTTTGTGGGTTCTCTCATCTTTTTTTTTGTTTGTTTATTGTTTCATTTCAGCTACCCAGAAAAAGCTTATTCCAATGTGCTTCTGAGAAAAGTTCTTTGTTTCTGAAACTATGCTCGTAACACCTACACCTCTGTTGTGATAAAGCATTCACCTCTGTAGAATCCCCTTATCCTCATGTTCCACAACTACCATCTCACAGTTCTGGGAGGCAACTTTTCTAAGACCTTGACTCTGTGTTACCTCTGGACCTGGGGCTCTATAAATCGGGTCTTGGCTCTAAGCTCTCTCCTATGAACACGTCACTCAGTTGGCTCAAGCCAGCGCAACGTATGATCCCACCACTCACAGGCCACCCCATCTCTCTTCCTCTCTCTGTGTTACTATTTAATACTAAATATTCTATATTTATTCTATATTTAATATAAAATATTCTAGACTTTATGTGGAGTACACCTTCCTTCTTTAAAAATTACCTTCATTAATTTAAAACAAAACTAATTAAGATCTCTTTTTACAAGCTTTCTCTCATAATTTTTCTCTACCTGTATAACTATTTGATACAAATTTATTTTATATCAGATTTTTAGGTTCTGTCTTCTGCATTACTTATTGCCTTACTGCATTTTTCGGAGAGAGGGCTTGAGTTTGTTTTTTTTTTGAGGGGGGGTGGTTAGTGTGTCAATTAAGAATTACTTAAATTTGTTTGAAAAATAACACCTTTCCTTCACACAGATCTCCAGTGAAACTTAATGGTCACCTCCAAACAATATAGTAAAGATCTGTAACAGCCCTGGATTTATTTCCTTTTCTCTGTATTTTGCTTCAGATCCTGCTTTAATTTCTTCTGACCATTTTTATTCCTAAGGGCATCCTAATTATTTCTTCCATCCTTACATGACAGAGTTATGTTCTCACAGCTTTTATCCTTGGTTTTATTCTTTCTGATATAATCAGTTAGCTCACATTCAAGAACTTGTAACTTTCACACAGTCAAAGAAGAAACTGGTAATGAATGTAGATATTTCCTTTTCGTAATCTTTTTTTATTATTATTATTTTGAACAAGGAATATTTTTCCAGTTCTGTGTCCCTGGATGCAGTAGGAATCAACAAAAAAGATTCTTTTACTCTGCCAAATATTTCCAAATTCTCTTCCTGTCACTTTCTCCCTTTAGTTTTCACTCTTATGTCTTTCTCTTTTCCTTATACCACCTCTATGTTATTAATTTTGGAATGCTAACAGAAATTTAGCAAGAAAATTCAATTAGCAGGAGCCGTATTTATTAGTGAATAAAAGTTATTCAGCTGTAAAGAAAGAAATAATTCTTTTGTTCTATTTCATCAGGAAAGGCACAGGCATACCTTGAAAAATATGTTAAGAACTAAAATTGTATTAAAATCTGATTTATACAGAATATATGTAAGGTGAAAGCATTTTGTCAATGCTACAAATTCTTCTTGAAGCATGTGTTGTTTCATTTTTTTTCTTTCCTGCATGTGTTCATGAATAAAAATGAACCTACGAGCCAAACTTGACTTTGCAATTGCATGCATTATCTTTATGTAGAATGGTCACATTTAAACTAACTTAACAATATTAACTAAATATGTTGGCAAGGATTTCAGCTTGATCATGCACTTGTATTGCGGTGGAAATAGATAATCAAAATGAAATCCAGCTCACATTCCAAAATAGGCAGTCTCTTTAGAAAAGAGAAATTAAATTATTGAAGTCTATTCGTGCAACTGTAGAAGGTTGAGAAAAATTTCAATATCATTGCTTTCTATTTAGCAAGAACACAATATTTCCATAAACTTAGTGTGAACAAAAACCCCTGTGTTAAATCCAGAATAAATAAACTATCTGAACTTAAAAGGTTCTGAAGGAAGAGCTATTTCAATTTAGTAGTTTTATGCCGGTCTCTGAGTACTCAGGGATTTAGTACTTTGAAACAGAATTGGCATAACAATCAGTGAAATGAATGATGTCATTTCCCAAAAGGCCGATCCAGGTTCTCCTTTTCCAGACAGATATTGTATGCTCAAACTTTGTTCTTTATTAAACAGAGATATGTAAACCTGGAGAAGATATTAATTTCAAACCTTCAAATAGAGTTAATACTTGAATTTCATAATTCTAAGGTTAAATCTTCTCTATCAGTCTGATCTGGTTGAGCAGAGAAGGTAAAAAGGACAATTAAAAAAACCCTATAATCTTCTGTCTACTCCAACATTTTTCTTTGGCTTTATTCACCTCTTCCTCTCCCCTTTCATTTAAATTTCTCTTTTGTCCTGTTTATGACCATTCTGGTTTTCAGACAGATTCCTAGACCTTGCAGCTGTTCTTTGGCTGAAGTGATATGGAAAGGTAATGTTGAAGAATTTTCTTGGTAAATTTCATTATTTTCTCCTTCTCTGAAACACTGTTGACAAAGACGAGATTTAAAGTTTAACATTAGTTGATGACTCTTCTTAGTTTAGGTACAAGAACAGTGAGGATTCTTCAGATTGTGTTGTTCTGTGTGTCAAATTAAATATTAAATACAGAAGTATATAGTATATGTGTCCAAACCAAGAATTCAAAGAATTATTTAACTGCTTTAATTCTCTTTCAAAGGGTCTCACAGCACTCCAGCCAAGAGCTACATATAGATGCTAGGTTCAACAGTGTCTTCGTACAATCTATGTAAGATGCAAAACACGTGGCGAAAAGAAATGAATAATTAAAAAGCTTCATCCTTACCACAGTGTTTGTATTTGGTTTAATTTCTTCAATTTATTTGGTGCTAATTTGATTTCTTTTATCTTATCCTCCTTGGCCCGGATCAGTTCCACTTCACATTTGTCTGTGCATCCTAAGATTTTCTTCCAACGGCAATTACATGAATCATGCTTTGGAGGGAGCTGCTTTTTCCTTTAGCTGTTGAGGTAGCCAAGACAACTCACTTAACCTCTGTGAAACCCCATTTGTCCATAAAAGTACCATTGCCCAGCTGTGTAATGCTATCACCTGCTGCTCAGCAAAACAAAAATTGTATGCTGGGACCAGGTCTGTTCCTAAGGTAAGCACTCATTTCTAGGAAAATTCCTTTCTAGGGTGAATGCATTTACACATGGAAGTATCTGTACGATGTGTCCCCCAGACACGGGGTAACCACTACAGAAGCACACCTTCCCTGCCAAAACAGTAAAGGCTTTATTGAAGTCTGGTGAGGTTCTCAATAAGACAAGAGCCTTAGCATTTTTCCATATTTTACTTTGCATTTGAAGAAACCACAGTGAGTGGGTGACACGCAAATGCACACTTGCCCACACACAGGTAAGGGTTGTCAGCTTTGGGGATGTTTGCACTGAATGGACAGGTTGCCAACCACTACACTGAGCAAAATATTCTGCAGCTGAAATTGCTTTGGTAGTTTGAGCAGTGTGCATTTGAATACAGAAATATAAGAATGTGGCCATTGTGCTTGTAGTTATTACCTAGTGCTTGGTAACATTGTGTGGTCATAAAATAACCAGTGGTTGCAGGCCTCTCCTCTCTGTCTTTTTGCTAATCGTCATGTTAATGAATTGTTGACATGTGATTGTGAGGAAAATGTCAGTGATTACACAGCAGAAAGGTGAAAATTGCAACAGTGAGCATGATAAGTGATGCCAAGCTCTAGGTAGATGTCTTGATAGCCTTTTGTAGCACTCATTTAAATTTCAATTGTCTCTTTTTTATGCATAGCTAGGATTGGAATACTGAATTCAAATAAACTCTTAATATAAAATTATAGCCATTTATTATGAGATTATTTATTTTAGTACCAGAGTTTTCCTTTAATAATTTATAAAGGGACAAATAGCTACTTGTGAGGTTGTGAGCTGGGTTGTCTTTGGAGATAAAGCCAGGGAAATAGAGGAAATTCAGAGGAATAATTCTATGCAGCAACTTAGCCCTAGAGCAGGCTAGTTTTCAGCTAGCCTATCTTAATTTTATACTGAGCCTAGTGTAGACTCCCTAACTGTGTTGCTGATCCCCAGGTAAGTGTGCATTTTGAAACACAGGTCTAGCAAACAGAGACTCACATTTGGAATTCTGACAGTGTGTGTACAAGCTGCAGAGGGGTTCTTCCTCTGTATCTGATCCCAAGTAACCTCTGACCTAAAGGCAAATATTCAAAGATATGATGGCCCCTTCTCGCTGTCACTGGGAAAATGCCTGTTTGTGGCACCAGCTGAGTGGCAGCTAACGTGAGGACAAAGGACCAAGCTCTGTAAGGACATCAGTGCTATCCATTTGTGTCACCGTGTTTATGGAACCACAGGAGGAAAAGCCCATGTGGCATTATCGGTACCACCCTTGGAAGGACACTACAAGGCAAAGGCCCAGTGGGAGGGTGAACACACCTTTGGATGACAAGTTACTTAGAGGGAGCTACAAATACACACAGCATTTTGCAAATGAGTTGGAAAACAAACTGCTTTCCCAAGAAGCTTTCATTTGGGCTAGTGATCTCTGTTTATGGAAAATAAGAAGAATAAGTTATGTACTACATATGTTCTTTATAAAATTTTGGGAATTTAGTATCTGTAAGAGGATGTTACAGGGAACTCAACTTTTAAACAGGGAAGAGATCTTTGCTCTTACGTTTTAAAAAGAAAGCAAGAGATTTATTTCATTTTTATTAGAAAAAATTAATTTTTATTATTTTTTCTTGCTCTATATAACTATAGAATAAAATAAAGACTAAGAACTTCTTTTAAACTACACTTTTAGTTTTATTTTTAATGGTTGTTCTCTTTATATTTTCCTCTCAAGAAATATTACTGAATAATAAAGCTCCAGATCTCAGCATAAAATTGCAACTGAACTATAGTTATTATAGTGAAACCACTGTAATTATTCTTAGTTTATTAAAACTATAGTAAATCAGTCCTAATAATAGTAAGACTAGAGTAATCATATTGAATAATGGCTGCAAGTTATTATCTCTATATTTACTATACTATTATGATAATTACAGTTCAACTATATGGGTTTTTTTAACACAAAACCTAAATTTACCATGGCAATTTTATTCAAGTTTCTTCCTATACATATTTCCTAGAATACAATAAGTATAACTTCTGGTGTGAACTATGAAAGCTTCGTATCTATTTTAAAAACCGACATTAAAATTACTGCTAATTAAGCAATATAATTTAAAATTAATACATTTGAGGCTTTCATGAATGAAAAAAATCTCTCCTTTGTCATGGCACAAGAAATTTTTGCATCATGATGAAAGTAATTTGTGAGACTGAAAGAGAAAGTAAGTTATATATTTAAAAACATTTGATGGATTTGTTTTCTTAAAAATTCTCCAAATATTTTTTAAAGTGTCGAACAGGCAATACAGTCTCTTTTACTATGCTATATTGTCTTAGTAATATAAGAGATACAAACAGTGAGACTGGACAGAAAACAGGTTCTGCATGTGTCCATGTTTCCAGGAGTTTGTAAACTCATACAACAATATTGCAATTCCTGTGCTTTAATGGGAATATAACAGGAAAATTTTGCTTATTTTGAGAGCTGGATGTGTCTCCATGTTAGGAGTTCCAGATTCAGACATTCAGAGTTTCATGACTCTCTGTAGGGCCATTTGCTTTTCTCATATTTAGCTTGCATATTCTTACCGTTCTTGCCAAAAGCCCACTGATACTATTTTTGTGCATCCCACACTTCCTTCTGTAATATTTCCTGCATGTCAGCCATTACAGGTTATTATTCAGAATATTTTGAATCCATAATGACCTGCCCTCTGATCAGACAAAAGCCTGTTTCCCAGTCTATGGGTATCTCTTGAGACTTTCAAGCTGGGGAGTTAGAAAATGGTTTGTCCATTGCCACCTTGCTATGTGGGATTCACAAGAATGTCCACCCACAACCTGCCTCCCACAGGCCTGGTTAAGATGTCAGGTCTGTACAGGTCTTCCCCACCTGAGCTTGGAGAGTTAAACATAAAAGCAAGAGAGCTTTTTAAATTCCTGGGCTAGAATCAGATTATTTATAACTCTCCCTTCTGAAGATGGATGGGATAAACAAGAAAATAAGGAAGAAGTGCACAGAGATGCCTAAGCATGGGCCGTTTCATATCCTATGGGATGAAGGCAAGACCCTTTCTTGAAGTAGGACACATCAGACTTAAACCTATTTTACCTGAATGTTTTAGTTAAATCAGGAAGAATAGGGTATTTGTCAATGCCTTTTATCTCTTCCACATACAAAAATTACACAGCCAGTGTGATAACCTTTCTTAGTGCAAAGAGGGGACTTTTGCTATAATAAAAGCGAAAACAGTTTAAGATTGCCCGCACAAGAAAAGGAATTTTAAGGTTAGACAGTCACTGCATTCATTAAAGATTTATTTTTCAAGCTAAGACAAGAAGTGAGACAATGGTCAGTCATATGCAACCACAATCCCAAACACTTCCAGAAAACCTGATTCTGGTAGAAACCAAAGTTCCTGAATTATCTCCAGTTTAGCAAAATGTTGTAAAAATAAATTTCAGAACATCTCCCACGAAACTTTAATGTGAAATCTATATGAAAATAACTTACTCTTGAAAAAGTCTTTTTTCTATAATTTTATGAGAAAGAAAATGCATAATTTGCTAGATAGGAAAATTTTTGCAGCTCAAAGATTTGTTGGTGTCTGAAACTACTTGTCAACATGGGCAAATAGTAAAATAGTATGAACTGATAAATACATTTAACAAAAAAAAATTAAATGTGATGTATTCATATCCTTATCTGCCTGTCATTCAAGTTCTCTTAGTTTAAATAATGAGTTGAACGGGTTTTTTTTCTTAGCAGAGAAAAACCAATTTTTTGTATTTATCAAATTATGAAAATTTTAGTCGGTAGCTATACATATATGATAAACAGCTACTGGCTAGAAATGCATGCACATGCAAAGGTAATCACTGTCAGCATGATGGGAAAGAAGAACAAGAAGTGGAGCTGTAGGGAGTTCTGACTCACAAAGAAGCAAGATGAAAATACGGCTATGAACAGTCTGAGTGAGCTTGTGAGAAAGAGTTCACTCTGCCATGACAAAAGAAATCACAGGGGAACATGATGCTTGCCAGCACAAAGAAATCTAGCAACAGGCAGGAGGTGAAAGTCAAGAACCAATGTGTACGATGGGTCTAAAATAAATTTAATTCAGAAAGCGACAGAAAACTTCCCCCTAGAGGAGACCTTTGTTTTACGTTATCACAGAACAAGCAGAAACACAACTGAAGGGGTTATTGCTGTGTCTGCCAGCTGGAGGCCAGTTACTGGAGCAGACTTAATCATTAAACAGGATCCTCCACCCATTGGCAGGCTCTGATGGACCAAATCCTAAAAAAACCTCTTTTTGATTGTGTATTCCACCACGGCTGCAGCTCTTGCAAGATCAGCAAGCTGCACAGGATAATATTATGATGAAGATGGCTTATTTATTATTTAGGCTTCAGTAGCAGATGTAACCCTCCCCACAGACAAAAAGCCCTTTCTGCACAGGTCGCTGGAAGCACACAAGGTCTCTGGGCAGGCCTTGAGAAGCACACAGGCTGTAAGAGGTCAACAGCCATCATCAGCATGGGCTAGTTCCCCGGACAGATACAAAACTACAGACATGAAAAAAGAGATGCAGCTTTGTAAAAACGGGTTTGTTAAAGGATGGCAATATAAGCAACTGCTCTCAGCCGTGCTAGACATGTAGGGGTTTGTTGCTTCCAGCATGTTTCGTTTCCCTTCCACATCTGCAGTGGCACATGTGATCAGTGTTTGACTGACACTCTTGGAGCACCTGCAGAGCCTGTTATTCTTCCAAGTGTGTCAAAAGTATCCAGCCCCTGCCCAAGCCAGCAGCACTAACTTGCCTGAGCTCCTTACTAAAATGGCCATGCATGAGGAATGCGGAAGGCTGCAATGTATATCCTTGAAGGCCCCAGTGGCAGAGAGTCGAGTGGCTCTGTCCTGGTATTGTCCTTCCAGGAGAATAAGAACAGTGCTTGAACAGTGTTCCTACCTGCCTGGGCTGCTGTGCCAAGGCAGTTGTGCTATACACAGCAGTCCTCCTGTCTGAATTTGGGAAGGTCTTCGACACAGGTAGGTTAGTGAGCAGTAAGGTGCTGTCCAGTTTATAAAATATCTGATACTCTACAACACCTCTCTGAAAAACAGGTTGAACTAAATGTGCAAGGCCTTCATTTACCTCTTATTTTACTGAACATGTTAAAAGAATATCAGCACTCATCATGGCCTTAGGAAAGCAAAGTAAATTGACTGTGATAACTGGAAATACCCCTGTTACTTCAACATTTCAGTTTCAAGAACACTTCTCCCAGCCAGTGGCCGTCCACACAGGCAGCAGGAGGAAGGAAAAAACTGATTTTCCAGCTTCAAAATGACAGAATGTCAGCAATGGATCATGTCATTCCTTCTCAAAGGAAAAAAAAAAAAGGAAAAAAAGAAGAAACAAAAAAGATTTTACAGTGCATCATGGGTATCATATTTTATAGAAAGCTTTTGAAAAATGTTTTATCGCATCAGTGTTAGCAGTCAAGTCTTTTTACATGAGAATGTAACAACGGCTGTTCTGGGTTAGATGAAGGGTTTATCTAACCCAGGTATCTAGTGTTTAACAGTGGCCAATAGCAAAAGCCTAGGGAGGAATATAAGAGCAAGGCACGCAGTGATGCTCCCTGGGTATGTGCTTTCAGCCACCAGAAATCAGCAGCTCAGGGACATCCTGACCCAGAGGTGTTATCTCTATGTTTAGTAGCCTTTGACAGATTTTCTTCCATGAATTTGTCTAATAGCTTTCTGAACCCCTGTCAGCTTCTGGCATTTTAGTACCAGCAAAGCAGTAAAGCAAAGGGGAAACCAGATTTTGAAAAAAGGCTCTTCTTTTTAGCAGGGACAAGAACCTGAAGACTAACAGAGGCAGCCTCATTTTCAAAACAACAGTTTTGAACTTAATAGTTTGTGAGCTGCCCCAGAATCCTTGGTCACCACAAGGGATTCCTGGGATCCGAAGTCTTTGGGACTGGATCAACAGATACCATATAACCACTATTGTAACTGAGTCATAAGCATGATTAACAGTCAAAAAACCAAAAACACAGGAGGCCAAACTGCTTCATTTTGAAAGCAGAGGGATTTTTTGAGAAAAAGAGTTTTCCCTGAAATTTCGCAGGAAACAGAGTGCATTTAAGGTAAATACACATTTATATGGGCACCAAGTTCAATCCTGAAGTTATGATGTCTGATAATTGAGTATCTGGGTTCTTAATATCCAACAGCTGTATCACAAGCCATTTTCTTGCATTCTGAAATAAATTTTTTTAAACAAAGTACTCATTAGGGCAAAGCTTCTCTTCTACAAAGGGACTACATCAAGCCAAATTCAACCTTCAAGTAAAACTCGAGCCTTCAAAGAAGAGAATTAGGAAACATTTAAATACAGTTAAATGCTTCTGCACAGTCTCTGGCACACAGAGGAATGCTCAGATGAGTCTCCTAACCCACGGTGCATGGTCTAACATCACCATCAGTGCTCTCTCTCAAATAAAATATACCTGTAGGTCTTTATAAATAGCTTTTCCTTGGAGTGCTGGCATCTAAATGTTTTTGTAACCAATGCACAGCTACAAGCAGTTCTAAATGGCCTTGAAATGGCTAACACAGAACTATAATTCCCTTTTTACTCATAAATCAAATAACCAAAAAAAAATAATCAACAACATTCCATAGGAAACTAAGAGTACAAATCTTGTAATGTTGAGCAGCTGTATATAAAGTCACTAGAAATTTGTTTGCTTTGGAAAAGATAGAATTAGACCAGGAGAACCAGCAAACATATTTCTAAAATGTGAGTCAAGCAAAGAAAGAAATAAACCAGCAAGCCAAGGGGAGCACAGGAAACCCAAATATCCCCATATCATATCCAAAAAATAAATAATTCAGTTGAACCCCACCAGGTCATTTTCTCTGTGGATTTTGTGATCTCCCATGCAATAATGTGCCACAGCACATTTTGAGCTGCATCAAAATTAACAGTCAGCCACTTTATGAAATATTATCTTTGTTAGCTTTACCACTAACAAAAATACACTTTCAATTCTTCACATCCACATAGCACATCTATTAAAGCAATCTGGGAAATTAGTTTGAGATAAACTGTACAGCAATTTTATTCATAGCCTCCCTGTATCTCACACTGTTAATCTGCATCACAGCTCACTAAATAGTGCCTAATGTTTATTGCATTTAACTGAATGTATACGATTCTGAGGGTACGCCAGGGACCGATTATCATAATTATACATGTTTCTATGGAAACCCACAAGTCTATCAGTTTTGATTCATTATATTGTTATACCTTCTAGCACTTTCTAATTATTAGGTGCCCATAAAAAAGTCTCAGTCTTGCTGTTACTATAGAAATGAGCTATAGACAGGCCTCAATTGTTAACCCTTACAGGTCAGGAATGGAAAAAAAAGAAGGAACAGAGCACTGGATAGAGGGTAGCTGTTTTAATAGGATAAAATATAAACTACTTTAGTCTACAGTCTTAACTGTCTTTAATGGTTTTACTGAACTTTCTCATTTGTTTGAAAAAAAAAGTTGAGCTAGGAAAACAGAGAAAGCAACTTGCCTGTTTGCCACACAGTCCTGGATTTGGGATGCTATAGTGATGCTCTGCAAATGCCCTTTAGTGAGAATATAAGATTCCCTTGAAAGACACAAGCATCATTAATAGACTGTGCAAAACACTGTAGTGTTTGGTCATTAGAAATCTATAAAAAGTCTGTTAAACTAAAGGGGAATATTTTTACTCTTCTCAGTGGTCTTCAGTGTAAAACTGGCCTAAGGTGCTACTGGATGACTGAGTGGAGCCTTGGTTTCAAAGCTGGAATTACAACTGAGATCAGTGGGAAATCACAGGAAGCCAAGATTTCCTCTGGTGACTTCCATAAAGGAAGAATATGAGAAATGAGTTATAATGAAAGTAATGAAAACACTCTATTTTGATACGCTTATTTTAGTCTAAGTTAATGCTATTGCTTACTTTGACATATAGTATACCCATTTTCTTCCTCATCCTGTATCTTCTATCATAGCCCAATGAAACCTGAAAGGGACTGAGTGGTTTCACTGCTTACCCAACCCTCTTTCTCTTACAGTTTTCAACTAGAAGTGCCTTTTAGTTTAGATCAGCAAAGCTCTCCCAAAGTGACAGCTCACTCTTCACACTGTATATCTATTTATTTCGGAAATCAACACACCATTCAATAACCTGAGAACAGGCCTGATTGCTATGCTAATAGTATTCAAATATATGTCGACGCCAATTGAAACAAGTAAACTAGGATTAATTCATAAAGTCAATAATAAAAGGGAAGGGGAAACAGTCATACTCTTGCTCCTTTGGCTGAAATTTTACTTTGCAAGTTTCTGTCTTCTCAGCGAAATGGCCACAACACAGCTCGTATGAGATTTCAGCTAATACTTCAGTTTTCCTATCTGGAGCTGGCTTTATGGGGTACAGTTTAGAAAAAAAAAAAAAAGGAAAAAGAAAGAAAGCAGAGAAACAATATCGCTGCATATTCCTGTCATTGTGCGATGGTCATGGCACAGCACTTTTTAGCTCAAAGTTATGTGTTTTTTATTCTGAGCTAGGGGGAAAAGCTGAGAATTTAAAATATATTCCCATGTTTTAAAAGACTCACATTGTGTAATTAGCTGTAATCTACATATTCAGTTCTAAATCAGACTTCCACAACTTCCAGTCAATTAGAGCTAAATCACATTACGTACAACAATGAATGAGATGTACATTTGCATTTATATGTAAGAACTAGCATCAAAGAAAGTGAACAGAGTGTCATTCCAAAGAAAGGTCTCAGATTTATACTATATATTCAAGGACCCTTCTGTTCAACTCTTATTTTACTATTGCCATGGAGAAACTAGATTTGCTGCAAAACAAGCAAAGCAGCTAAAGAGAAAATTTAATCAGATAATTTTAAAAACCCACTAATTGGTATATTAATATGTAATTTATAAGGTATAATATGTTTGGCTAGATTAAAATAAAAATCAGACAGCAGAGAATATGAATATTTACACAATTTAGCATTTCCAAATAATATGACAACGCACAGGGCCAGATCCTCAGCTAAGTTCAATGGAGCTTCACCAATTTACACAAGCTGAAGACCTTGCATAATATCCACCTTTTCAACTCAGTTGCTCATGGCTATGCTGTATAATTGTCACACACTCCAGGTTACAGCAGCATGAGAGTGTGTCCAGCAGTGTGTCCAGCAGTGTGCTGATGTGGGCAGTGAACATGGCTGATGGTTTGTGCCACTCACATCCCCCAGCAGTCCCATATTTGTAAGCTGACTTGACCCCATTCCTTTCCTGTCTGCATTAAGGTGAATAACAGTCCTTCAGAGAAATTTGCAGAATTGAAGGATCACTTCCATCTTGCAGAAGAAATTGGACCTCACATGGTATTCTTAGTGACACTGCCTTTGTGACAATGGGGCACCACATTATTGCTCTGGACACACAGTCAAGTCCCACTGGCCTTCATTTTCAGACATTTAGTGTGCTGGAAATGAGTCCACTAAAATTAACTCGAATAAATCAATCAATCAATCGATCAATCAATCAATTAATGAATGATCTAATTAATTATTAGCTATTAGGTAATCCATTATTCAAGAAAACATCATTCAGCATTTATCATACACAGAGTCTAGTGCTACAAGATTTTATTTGCTACCTGATATATAACTTTTTTAACATATCTCTAAATACTATTTCACAAGCCACTGAAAAAAGCCTGTACCTAGTTACTTCTGTTCCATCTAAATATCAGATTCTTCTAAGAAATATAAAAGCTGGTCTCACATTTACACGAGTGAAGAATACCTAATAGCCAGTCATCTCTGGCACCAAAAAGACAACTCATATCATTGCTGCTTAAAACAGCATTTTTGTGCCATCACAAATTAAAAGAAAATGTCTAGAATCTATGTTACAACTCGTGTTTTATGAGAATTTTGTGATTTCAAAATATTTCCTACATAATTAAAGAGAAACACCGTAAAATTGGTACATATACATGTACAAGAACAAAGTAAGGGGAAAAATCAAGAGAAGAAACAAATTGGATAGATTAGTCATAAATGTTAGATTATCACAGCCACTGAGAATTACACAGAACCTCTTGACAGCATATTTTCTGTTTTTCAAAGGTGTTGAGTTTACAGACACAAAGTTTGAAGTTGTTTTTAGAAGTTAGCTGAGGCTAGCTGAAACTACTTATCTGAAACTGCTTTAGCAAAGATTTTTGCTTATGAATATGTAGGCTGTTTTGTACAAAGGGCTTTACCAACTGCAGGAATATTAGTATGAGCATACTCCCATCACTTCAAGTCTTTAGCTTCAGTAGCTGGTTGAATTGGTCTTGTACTACAAACTCCTCAGGGCAGGAACCATGTCTGCTGTGATGTCATGTCATAAAGACCATGGCAGGACTTTCCCTCTCTTTCCTAATCAGCTGCATTGAATAGAACTCTGAAGATGATACTGACCTGTGGGGGCTTTTTTGTTTGGTTGGTTCACATTTTTATTTTATTTTTATTATTGTCTGGGTTGTTATCCAAAAATTGATTTAGAGAAGCTAATGTTCAAAGTTCAAAGAATGATTTTTTCCCTTAGCTACATGGATTCAGTTCAGCTATTATTTTATACCATTCATTACTTGAAGGGATTTCATAATCAAAGGAGGGAAAAGTTCAGCTAAAGAGTGAAGTCTTCTCCCACAAAAAGACATTTGCATATGAAATTAATGTTTAAATTTCACCTTCTCTAAATCTTCTGATATGTCTGATTAAATCATCAGTCACTTCTATTTTTCTATGGGCAGCTGTTGTCTTGACCTGGAGTCTTGGAACATGAAAGTTTTCCTACTATTGACCCTACAGCTTGGCTGAATACCTAACTGCAGCTTCAATGTCTTTGTCAACAAATTCCTTAATTCTGCCAGTTTTTGATAACTCTGAGTTCCTCTTCAAATTTATGTTATGGCAATACAAAGCAAAAGAAATTCAACCATTAACTATATGGAGTGTAAGCGGGATTTTTAAACCCATGAATACTGAGATTTTCCTAAATATATTCGTTGTATAAATGCCAGTATTTATATAAGTTTATATTACAAGTTTTTATGGAAAGTGTGTGATGTTTTTTACTTAGAATTACCCAGTGCATTTGTCCTCTGAAGTACAGCACTTGCACCAACACTACTGTCTGGATAAAAGGGAACAAAATTAAATTCCAAGTTTTCACTGTTAGTGCAGTAACTAAACTGAGACAGGCTATTTACCCATGAGTCTTGCATCTTGCTGTAATTGGCAATTGACTCAAGTTGCAGTGGCAACAGCTGATTTTGTGTCATATTTGATTGTGTACGTGGAGACCTCTGTGTGGGGTGATGTTTGCATGAGGCTAAAGTCATCCTCTTTTTTTTGTGCAGTACATTAAAAAAGATGTGTACCTCTGAACCAATTCTTCTGCTTCTGCTACAAGCAAGGAGCTGTGATCTGAGGACAGCCAAAGGGAAAGGAGGTTTCAGGATGCCCAAATGTCTCACCTGTCTATATGTGTGTAGGAGGGTGAGGCAGTCTGCTCAAGTGAGCTTACACTCACTTCATGTGGTGAAGGAAATTTTAAGTTTTAGAGCTGTTGGATGTTATTGACCCACTGACAATTGCCAGGCATAAAATGAGGGAGACATATTTGTCATACAACCCTTGCACTCCAGGCTGGATTTCACCTCGGAGCCTTTAAAACTAAAAATGTATAATGATTTCTACAGTTGATAAGAATTATGATCATTTTCACCTCAACTTCTGTGGATGCTGAAAAGCTGCTGGCAGAGAAAAATCCACCATTTTGCAAGTATTCTGTTAAGTCCTTGGTTTCAACATACCAAGCAAGATGGTTTTCTAAACACCTTGCAGGTGTGTCCTATCAGGAGTCAAACAGGTGGTGTGGGGTCTGGCCAATCACTTGGAGAGGTGGTTGGACCAGGGACCAATGATCCCTGGTTGGACCAGGGACCAATGCAGGGATTATATAAGGCCTGCCTCTAATTAAATAAAGTGGGATTATCATTTCCCTCAACTGGAGCTCTGACTTGATNCAAACAGGTGGTGTGGGGTCTGGCCAATCACTTGGAGAGGTGGTTGGACCAGGGACCAATGATCCCTGGTTGGACCAGGGACCAATGCAGGGATTATATAAGGCCTGCCTCTAATTAAATAAAGTGGGATTATCATTTCCCTCAACTGGAGCTCTGACTCGATCCTCCATTTTTTTCTGCGTCACCCGTGCGTTAACTGCAACAAACTTCATGTCAAACATCCAAATGAGATTCAAAACCCAGCACTGAAGAAGAGACAACTACTGTGAACCTAAGACTAAGGGACAGGCACTTGAGAGGAAGATGAATAGTGCTCACCAAAAATACTGGATCTTCCTATCAGAGAAAGATAGAAATTCTAAGACAGGAACTGCATATCCATTGTGGAAGCCTTTGGTAGTGCCAAACTCTGCCCATAGATTCATGCTGCCTCTCAAATACAGGCTGTCCTCTTTTGCAGCGATCACCTGCAGCTGCCCTGCTGCCCCTCTTCTTGCTCCGCCATGCCTTTGCCACACACACATTTCCTTGTTTAAGCCTGTTTTTCCCTGAGCTCTTGGCACTCTTTGAGGGCTCAAGGCTAACTGCTCCTTTCTAAGCCCTCCATTGTCTGCCACATACCAAACTCCTTCTCCTACAAGCCCTACAGATCTCTTTCTGCCTTTGTTTCTAGCTCTAAGTCTACTTATCTCATTCTTTCAAGTCCCTCTCCCTCTCTCTCTCCCCCCCCCGCTCACTCTCTCTCCGTCTCTCTCTCTCATGGCTTTTTTTCAGGCTGTTCTTTGCTTTAGGCCTCATTCTCGCACAGTGTGGTCTCTCTGCCTAATCAGCCATGTGGCTCATTACATTCAGGAGCCCTTTGCTATCTGTTTGGGTTTTCATAAAGTCTCCTGTCACCGTGGTATCTTACTGTATTCTCACAATGCTGTCCACTTGCTCTTTTTTGTATATTCATATATACATGCATATAATAATATTTGGTACAAACAAGCAAGATGGTTTTGCTTGGGATGTTTGCTCTTCTAGACCCTTCTCACTTTCTTGTAGTTGTACAGATAAAGCTCTGCCATTCAGGCAGGCATTTTGAATCTTCATTAATGTCAGTTCTCCATTTCTATTCTCCTTGTCATCAACATTCATCTGCCCTCAGCCAGGAGTTAAGAGAGCATTTTAGAATGAAGGAATTGAAAAACTATTAATTATAGCAGCAGGCAGAATGGCAGCATAATTAATAAAGGGGTTCAAGCAAAATATTTTAAATAATTTTTGTTGGAAGATTTGGTCTTTGTTGTTTTGACAAAACACTCTACAGGAGTGCCACTTTGCTCAGATTATTATTGCTTCTTACGTGGATTCATTTCTTCTGTACCCATCCCCTTACCCTTCCCATTTGATTCCTTCCTGTTTGCTCTGCAACCATGGAAACCCTTCGCCCCTGCTGAGGTTGGGCATTTGACCAGTATCATTAGGTCTGCTTCACTGAGCCAGCAGTTGAAGCCAGGGAAAGCAGGAAGCTCACATCTGGACAGCCTTCCCTTCTGTGTGCATGTACATCTGCTTTACCGAATTCTGCCACCCCAGGAAGACCAAAAGGAAAAAGGTCTTTCTCTCTTTCCTTCCTTTCCTTCTCTTACCCCCTCCCCAGGACCCAGAGCATTTGGCTTGTGAAAATTCTTTAGGCTGCTTCAAAATTTAGCTGTGTAGCAAGTGCCACTCAAAAAAGAATTGCATCTTCGGCTTGTGCCATTTCTTTGAGGAGAGAAAAGACAATCATTAACTTAAAAAGCGTCATGCATCTGAAGGCATCAATACAACTTTTCACTGAAAGGTCTTTAAATAATTTCTGTGCAATTAACTGAGTCTCACAACACTGCCCCAGAGCTGATGTTATTGTACAGATGGAGAAACTAAAGGAGATTAAGTGACTTATACATTGTTACGTAAAGCTGTGACAGAGCCAGTCACAGAACCCAACCATTTTCTTTAAAGTCATGTGACATTGTATTTACATTTGCAAATTTAGCATCCTTCTCCAGGAGTCCATTCATAAAGTTCTGTTTAAGATTTTACTGCTCTTCTCTCAGTAATGGTCTTCCTGTTCAACATGGCACTTAAGCACATACTTGTCTTCAAGCATGAAAATTGTCCTGGTTAAGGGATTTTTTTTCTAGTTATTCCACCAAAACATTTTGTTTAAAGAAAATTATGTACCCTTAAAAAAAAAAAAAGAAATTTTTTCAAAATTTTTCATGGAACGCTGATTTTAATAGATTTACATTCTCAAAGTAAAACACATCTTTCAGAACTTATAAGCGGATATATCCATTTTTTTTCTCAGCACAAGATAGTCTATCTGCTTAACTCTGTTTTTCTTACTTTGGCCTTACGAACCAATAAAGAGCAAGGAGCTCCATTTTGTGCTGGTAGCCAAAGGCCCAGAGACAGCATTGTATGGCCCTACTGTGTATGAGGTAAAAAAATGAAGTCAGTTTTAATGTGCCAAATGCAAAGTCAGTAACAACTGAGGAGGGATTGAACATTTTTCAGGAAAATTATCCAACAGCAAGTAAAATTAGAAATAAACCAGCATATGATGCCGTGCTTATTTGACACATTGTGCTATTTGAAGTTTATTACCTAAGGTGCTTTGAATTTCATATTTAGCGAATTCTTGGATATACAGAATGCAGCATGATACTTCTATGCATCTTTCTAAATATTTATTAAAAACGAATGCTCTTATTCAGCTGATTAATTATTGACCATGTTTTCCACTTAACTCTCTTTATTTTGCCACTACATACACTCGCACAGTATTTGCTTTTTTCACTGTATCATGACACTGGTGACTCATACTCAGTTTGTGACCCATTATGTCTCCCAGCTTTTTTCTAAACATCTGAAATCTAGTCTATGGCTTCGTATTTCCTATTCAGTTCATCACTTCTGAGAGCAGATTTATGTATTTCTGCTTACTGAATTGTGCTCATTTTTTTCCAGCTGATTTCTTCAGATCAAGTTAAGTTCTAATTCCATCCTCCAGCATGCTTACAGCCACTCCCACCATAGTGTTCCCTGTAAATTTAATAAGCAAAATGCTATATTATGCATCTTCCAGATTAATAATGAAAATGTGGAGTAGTACCAAACTGGTAAGTACTCAATATAATTTTTTTGATCAGTTTTGCACATATCTGGAGCCAAAGAGTTTCATCTAGCTTCCTTATGAGATGCTTGTGTGAGAGACAGCATTTATTTAAGTCAAGAACAGTAATGCCTACTGTTTCTCTTGTATCCAATACACCGCCCAGTACTGTATCACAGCTGAGCTGGTGTGACATGCTTTGTCTCTGAACCATGCTGACTGCACACCTCTTTACACACTTTGAGGTGCCTATAAAATTTTTTTTCGTTATCTGAGACCTTCTCTCACAGAGAAGTGGAGCTGGTTAGCGTACAGTTTCTTGACTCGCTTTTTACCTTGTTATCACAGTCTTTGCTTGTGCTCTTCTCAATTCTTCTGAAATATCACCTCTGAAAATACTCTAACGTTGTTTTAGCTACATGTATAGTAGAAACTTCATTAGGCTGAGGCATTCAAAAATGTCTGTGTTGTCTTTGTACTTTTCTAAACGGTTGTCTTAACCTGAAATTTCACAGCTTTCCTTGGTGTTAGTAGTACTAACTTCCTGACTGCTCACAGAATTTATAGTGTAGACATGAGCAGAAATAAGCTATGTATACTAGTTTCAGTTTTTCATTGTCTACCAAGTAATGGTCTTAATTTTCCTTGTCTTCCTCCTACTTTAACTGCTTTCTTTTCAGCCTTCATGTATCTTGTAAACAGTTTCTTGCTTTGTCCCTTGGTATTTCTGAATTTTTCTCAATACCTTCTGCTTTTTCGTAGTCATTCACCTGTAGTCATTTGAACTAGCTCATACTTTCTAGATTCCTAATTTTAGACTTTTACTAAAGAGCTGATGATTTTATGAGATTGCTCTCTTAGTGTAGCTCCCTCTCTTCCTCTGTATTGGAGTAATTAATATTAACTTTTTAATAGGAATTTATTTCCTTACAGAATTTATTTACTTTGTTTATCTGTACACCTTATCTTTCTCTGAAAC
The DNA here is from genome assembly GCA_013398015.1 of Oreocharis arfaki. NCBI lineage: Eukaryota > Metazoa > Chordata > Aves > Passeriformes > Paramythiidae > Oreocharis > Oreocharis arfaki. Next base: position 1,193,277 of record VZRR01004497.1, on the reverse strand, counting down.
TATTAAGGGCTCCCTGTTTGAAATGTATTTCTTTTATACCACAGGGTCATGTGCCTCCTTTCCTTAAAGATCTTGAACTCTTTCATTGCCTTGCCACTGTCACTTTGCATTCAGTCTCCACATTTTCAACTAGTCCTCTTTGAATGATCAGAACCAAGTCTAGACCTACAAGTTCTCCAGATACCTTTTGTTTCCATAACTTGCATACAAAAAGATATGTAAAAGACACTTAGGAATTTCTGAACCTCTGGAAGAACCACTTGGCTCTTAAGAATGGTTATAGATTTAAAGGTCACAAGTTAACTCAGTCAGGTTTTCCCAAGGGAAATCCAACAGGCAGCTGCTACCACAGCATTACTTCCTCAAGAATCCCGCCACAACCTGAATTGTTGAGCTAATGATTTTTCGAGCACCTGCACTTGGTGATGTAGACCATATTGAAGATGAAATCAATATTGGCACATCCATGGTCTGTCACAGCCCCATGAAATTCATAGGAAATGGAGATCATATGAGGCTAGATATAAATTAATAGGGTTTGCACTGATTATATAGTAAATACGATACAGATTTTTGTACACTATTCAAGTAAAATAAAACGACCAATTGGCAGTCCAGAGGCTAGCTGTGGTTGTGGTATGCTTGGCATTCACTTTTACTTAGTGGCTAGCATTCCTATGTGTAGAGGCAGTGAGAAAAGCAAGGCTTGGATAGCTAAAAAGTAAACACCAGCAGGCTAATAAAGATCTGTGCCTGAGCCTCCTGTTTGGTACAGTTTGGTAGCAGGTCAGATACCCTCAAAGTCATCTCTTTTGAGGCATTAAGTTGATAATTTCATGGTCTCACATCTCTGTGTATTTACCTCAGGTAATAAATATCTGAGGTATTTTTCTTAAGTGCTTTGCATAACAACTTCATTTTTCATGAATAATTACATCTGCACAGTCCCATTTTCATTACATTTTCTTTCAACATTAGTACCACTCACTGAATGAAACACCATTTTTCTGTGTTTTCTGTGACACATCAAAGATAGAAGATTTTACTTGTATCTGCTCTTTAGAGGACAAAATAACTGAACACTGCAGTCATTCTCAAACTTTTCGTCCTAGCAGATTTTTGGAGCTACTGTAGGTTCAAGTGAAGACTAGCACATTATTATCTTTAATTTTTAGAACTGAAATAACCATTAAAATACTATGGTTCTTTAGGCCTCTCTTGTATTCTTCCCGGCCTCACCAATAGCCTCTTAGGACCTCAGTTTGGGAACCACAGCTTAGATGGAAAGAGAAGATTTTTGAGGTAAAAGAAATACCTAGCTTCTGACTGAGCTACAGGTATGTTGGAAAATCTCTTCTTTAAGTAGCTAATTCTGTAGCTGACTACAGTGGGAAGGATCAACCCAGGGAAGAAGATCATGCTGATGCCACTATGAATAGTGAAATTACAGAAAGAATGGGATGTCAGTGCAGGAAAATTAAAGAAAATACTGATTCTGCATTGCATGGAAAGGCAGGGTACTAAGTTATACTATAATTTATATTCCTCTCCAGAATGCCTAGCTCTTTTCCAGGGTCTGATTTCTGCTCCCTGTTAATTCTTGATAATTTTATATGTTCTTGACAAGAAGAAGAATAGATATCAAACTCCTATGTATTATGCATCTCAGCATTTTTATATTCAAATCCAGATACTGTATTCTGATTTTCCTCTTTTGCTGTATAATTGGGTCATCAGGTTTTCCATTAAAATGCTTAATAGAACATTACAATTAAACTCCAAATCTATTACCTTTTGCCTGAGCATGTTTATAATGTTCTTCTTTAGTATCTTGGATGAAAACATTTCCTTAAATAAAAGATTAATTAAAAGAATAAGATACAGTTTCTATAGTAATTCACTAAAATAATATTTTTAAGCCATGAACACCATAAAATGAATTAAATTCACCCTGCTACATTTTGAGAAATATACATTAATCCAAAATGGCTATATTTGTACCACACTTTGAAATTGGTAGCCATATATTATTCTCAGAGTATTCAAGTTTCTTAATCTAGTTTGGAGTTGACTGATTATTGTGATTAATTAGCAGTTTGCCATTTTAAATTTTAAAACTGGTTGGAATGCCTTTGCAGGGTTTGCGTTATGACTAGCAGATATTTTTGTTACCTTACAGAGATGATATGTTTGCTGCTGTTGGAAATGCAGGCTATTAAAGGCTATTATTCTCAGAAAGGAGGAATGCTTAATTAAACAGCTTTGAAATTCACTGACAAAGTCTGTCCTTTCCCACAAGAAGAATGTGTGGACACCTCGGTAGGATCCAGCCCCGACCCCCACTGAGTGCCCCAGAGCTGTCCTCAGAAAGGTGCTGGAAAAGGCAGAAGCAGATGGCCAGGTACACACAATTATTTCAGCCTGGAATATAGCATAATAATCAGCCCATGTAAGGACATTGTTAAAGCTGAACTGATTTGGAGACTGGGAAACAACTTGTGGAAAACCAAATTTCCATTAGTGTGGTTTCCCATCTAAAAAAACAGAGGGTTTACCAGGTGACAAATTTAAACAACAAAAAATAGTAGGTTACACCCACCACCCAAAAAGCTTCAAGACAAAGCCAAAAACCGCCCAGGTCAGAAAAGGCACGTAACCATTCTAAGAGTCTTTGATGACTTTAGAAAAGCATGCATGTCACATAATTGTTTCTACAAATTCCAGCTGCTGTATTCTTACCTATGTAAATATTCATAAGTAGAGATGTATGTACATGTAAATATGCATACAAATATATATGTATACTGTAAGGACATGTGCATGAGTAGGTGGGAGAGAGAGTTGTAACAGAAAAACACAGAAAGACTCTTTGCTTTGTGTTGTTTGTTCTCTGCAGAATAACCATAGAAATAAATGAGAGCTCCATAGTTTTAGCAAGATATAAAAATTGATTTTCAAATTTGTGGTAAAGAGCTGGGGCAATATATTACAATTAAATTTAAAGACAGCCACTTCATTGGCCCCAGAAGATTCCAAGGGAAGATAGACATTCATAGGCATTGCCTTAAAATGTGGATATTGAAACACCCCAGAAAAAGCTAGAAGCACCAAGCAGGACCCTTTTTGCCTGTAGGCTTTTCACGTTGGATATACAGTTATTGTTTTGTATTATATGCTATCTGAAATTCTACAAAAAACCTTTTGCTAAGAAACAAACCACTGTTTTTATGCTTAACACCAGAATTACAAAATGTGATGTAATGAATTATTCATTTTATTTGACTAAAACTAACCATTTTCCTCCCTATGTTAAGCCCCTGTGAATAGTGTCCTATACAGCTACAGTTTTGAAGAACTTTTTTGAAGAACTAGGGGAAAAAACACCTGGCATTAGCTGACGGTGAATCAGGCTCATTGTCACTTAGAAAAAAAATACTTTGGAAATTTAATCCCTGATGTTCTTGGTATCCCAGTTTCAAAGAGCATCTATGAAGTACACAAAATGGATGGACCTTGAAAACAGGAAATAAAGATGGGTGAATTTTAGGCAGTGGCATTGAATCCCTCTTGCTGTTGCAAGCCCAGCTGTAATTGGAAAGCCGTTCTGGCTCTTATGAACATTCAGTCAGAGAATTCTGACAAGCTTTCTTAATTTACTCAGATCAAACCTTTTTAAAAAACTACAAACCTCAGGACAATGGTCTTGTGAAAATGCATGTTGCTCAGTGCTGCGTTCTTGCCAACTTACATGCTAATTTATTTTTTCGTTAACATGCGAACGAAGAAGATAAAATAAAAAAGATTTGTCAAACCAGAGAGTTTGTTGAAGCAGACTGACTTATAATCATTCAAAGTTACCAGAACCAATGTCAGAACTATATAGAGCAGTTCTAGTCAGAATCACAGCCATAGTCATTAAAAGACTTTTGCTGGACCTCATAAAGAAACTGAGACTATGCAGTAAAAATAGAGCTCATCACACTTAAAATGTGACCCTTTTACAGTATCTACCACCTGATGCCAAATCAAAATACAGGCGTAATTTATGCTCTTAATGGATAACTTCATTTTCCAGCATAATGCCATCACATAAACAAATGAACTACATTTGTAAAAATATAATTAAAAAGGTAGTAGTATATATCAATGGAGATAGAGCCCTGAGTCTTCTCAAAGCCTAATTGTTCATGAAGGATGACATGTCCAAGCACAACCATTGAAATAGCAGCAATAGAAAATAGAGGTGTGACAGCAAATGGTGCTTCCATGAAATTCCTGCGCTATTTGTGACAAAATCATACCTTAACTTTCTCTCACTCACCTCCACAATTTGTTACTTTACTGTAACACCCAGGAGGAGGATTCAGTCTTGCATTTAGTGTTTGCAACTGTGCACTGCAGTGTCCACTCCACAAAACTACAGTAGCATTTTCAAATCGAACTGTCCTTAGGCAGCAGCATTAACTGCATGTTTTGTTTACTGACTTTTATCCTAGATTCCCACTCTCTCCTGCTCCACAGCAGTCTGGGGAAGCACCAGTTCAGCCATCATCATTATTATGTACTTTTATTTATTAATCACATTCATGACACGTTCAAGCTACATTCCAAACAAAATTGTGAACTGGTCCAGAAGATGCAGCACTCATGTCATTTTGTATCAGCAGCTTCTCTTTTATTCCAATACCACTCTGACCTTCAGCAATAGTGTCATGTGCTTCTATAATGGTTCTCACTGCCTCCTTTCTCAAGCACCACAGCTCCCTAGAGACTATCTGCATGGGAAGATAACTTTAAGAGCCTCAAGGGGTCTGCTTTCTGTTTGCTCCCATACTGGATAAAAACCAGTAAAAATCTCATTTGTTCAAATCCATGGTTTTTTTCTTTCTTTTATTTTTATTTTTTTAATTTAAGAGCACAGTGCAACACAGCCTCTGCTTTAAGATTCTCAGCAAAGCTACTGCCTAATTACTGCCTGCTGAGTAGTGCAGTTAAACACAATCAGTCAGAAAGCCTTAAAGATACAATATCCTTTTTCATGAACTGTCTGCTTGTCAATTTGAAGTCGCCCTCCTGCTTTAAATCAACCAACCACAGAGCTGTTGTGAACAGCAACTGATTTTCCATGCAGTGCTGCAAAACAAAATCACACCGTATCCTATTTTTAATGGCCACAGTTTTTCAACTGCATAACAAGAGGTAGCTGGCACTGCTGAGCTGAACCATATCAAAAATGGGTTCAAGTAGAAATAGCACAGAATCCTTGAAGAATACAAGTACAGACCCAATTACACATGCATTGTGATGCTCAAAGCCAATTACAGGCAAATAGCAGTGAAGCATTGATTCCACCTGCATAGCTGCGTTGTAGACATCGGTTGTTTCTATTTTTTGTATCTACAGAATACAATGAAATCATTGTTAAGGCTAAAATCCTAAATATTATTTTATTAATCCACTATATATTTATGTACATAGGCTTTTAAAAACACAAATAGCACAGGAACACCAGCCTTTATCAAATTCACATCAATGTGGGCAAAGTGCAATAACTTTATATTTCTGTAGGTATTTTTCCATTTGAACTTCAGACATACAGGTATTAGGAACACATGTATGGACACAGTAAGTAGCTACACAGCACATAACATTTCAAAGACTTGGCAGAGGGGGCATTTTCTAACACGCTTGGGACACTGGGTAGTTAGCAATGGTTGCCAATTCTGACCTGTTCTCATCCATGCAGTTAAGCTATAAACCTCTTGGTGACTGGAAATTTTTTACTAACTTGATAACAATTTTAAATACAGCGAGTGAAGAAAGTGCGAAGTGTACTTACATTGACAAACAACATACCAAATCACATTTCCACTACGATTTGCACACTTAAGTATTGCTATGATTTTCAGGTGTACTCTTGGTTTTTACTCCTTTCTAGTGATGTGTACCGATAAACTGTCACAAGCATAAAAACATATTTAAACCTTTTAGAATGTGTCATCATAATTTAAATGATTCAATTTGATGATTTTTTTGGGTACTCCATTTGTTCAAAACTTATTACATATCTAATATAACAACAAAGACTCACATAAAAATGTAAAACCCCCCATATTTCCAAAAATTTGTACTAGCAATAATGCATTGATCACAGATTACAATTAAACCAGCACTAACAGAAGATCCACTGGTATGAGATATAGAATTCTGTGAAATTAGGAGGAAGGGTTTCACAAAAAAGCACACAATTTTGGAGTACATTAAAATATGGGCATTAATTGATTATCAGAACTAAACTTTAGAATGACAAATATGTAATGAATCATTTTAGCTTCTACAGAAGACCTTGACTTAAATATTTCTGATCTACTGCTAAATCTAGCTAAAAAGTAAAAACTATGTATATTATTGCCATATAATCAGTTGGAAAAGTTATTATAAATGTGCAAGCATGGAACTAATATTAAAATGTAGATCCAGAAAAAAGTACTGTTTTAGAGGAAAAGCTTGGAAAATGAATGGGATTCCTTATACACTCACAGAAACACACCTATAACAGTGCCCTAATAAAAAGCAGCAGGAAAGAGATTTGTATAAAGGACGTGTAATAATCTAATTTTGTGTTTCTGAAATAAAATAACTTTGACTGAAATATCCATTGTTTTTAGAAAACATTTCAAAGGACTGAAGTGTAATGTTAATACTACACATCCTTCCAAGCAAGAAGATCTTGCATATTTGTTTAGATTTCCCTGCCCAAAATTTCAACTTTGCAGAAGCTATAAAGGATGAAAGGTAAAAAATAAGCAACATGTAAGCAATATTTGTGAGTTTCCGAAAGTTTTCCTAGGGCGGTTTTGGACATTCACAGGCCTACAATAAAGGAATGCAGCACAGCCAGAAGGCATTTCCCAACTACACTGAGCTGACAAAGGCAGCAGGCAGAATAAAGGGATAAAATGCATTGACCAATCTGTCTCTCAGTACGCAATCAGTCTATATCATAGACTCATGGAATAGTTTGGTTCAGAAGGAATCTTTAGGAACCGAGCAGTCCAACCCTCATGCAATGAGCAGGGACATCTTTAACTAGATCAGGTTGCTCAGAAGCCCGTCCAACCTGACCTTGAATGTTTCCAGGGCTGGGGCAATATGATTTTAGGTGGTGTATTTCAGAGACTAGGACGATTATGGAAGAAGAGAACAGTTCAATAATTTGGACCGTCTGTTGTTTTGTGCATAGGATACCACGCTGGAGATCCTCTACTTCGTTGGCTACTTTGGACATTCATGGCACTCACACTACCAGCTGAGAACAGCTCTCTAGTCAAAAGTCTCAAGAGCCACTTTAACTACCAGGGAAAACTTTTCAGATGTTCTTTCAGATTCCTTCAAACCACAGTGTGGCAACTAATAAAGTCACCATACTCAAACTTTGAAGGAAACTGTCCTGTACTACCCTTCTTCATTTAGAAGTTACCTAAGGATGACAGTAGCCTATATGAGCAAGGCAGCTTGATAGAAAAATCATTAATTCTCTCAATTGAAACCTCTATTCCTAAAACAAGGCAATGAAAAAAAAAAATTCAACTTGTATGAAAACTCAAGATTTTGAATTATTTTACTGTCACTTCAGGAAAAAAAATGAAAGGCTGGCACTGTGGGAGCCTGTGAGCCTGTAGCCGCAGCAGGCCCTGGATGTGCCCTGGCCACACTCCCTGGGCTACGGAGACCAAAAGGTCCCCCAGGCTGCCAGGGACCAGGATGCCTTGTTCTGCTCCCCTTTCCCTAGCCCCACCTGTGTACCACCCCTGTGCCCTCAGACTATTGGTCCCTGATGTTTTCTCCCCACCCCTACTGACCCCATATAAAAAACCTGAACACTTCCTCTTTCACCCTCTTGCTCCTCCTCTGTTCATCCCGTCCTCATCTGCCTCCTTGGACTCGCACTACACACGTGGCTGGAATAAATCCCTCCCTCCAGAGACTAATCCTGACTCTGTGCCGTTGTCTTACTGGGGAGACTCTCCGGGGTGTCTGAGCATGTGTGTGTGTGTGTGTGTGTGTGTGCAGTGGCCTCGCCGTGCAGCTCTCAGCCAGAGACGCTTTCAAAAGGTTGTAGCCTCTGTACTACCAAACCCCCGGCTGCAACATGGCACAAATGTAAAATTTCGCATAATATCAAATTTTGCATTTCAAAATAATTATCAGATTTCCTTTTAATGTTATGCTGTATTATTTATTAAGGATGAGGGATGCAATTCAGGGCAGTGAAACTCTCTTACATTACTTGAATTCTATTTTAAAGCAAAAACTGAAAGTATCTTTTTGAACTATGTGGGCATGCAGAGAGACCATGTGATAGAAAGGTTTCAGCAGCACACAAAGTAATTTCTAATAAAATATTAGTGAAAGAATATGATAAAAGTAATTGGGCCAGAACATTTCCACAACAACAACAAAAAAAAGGGCATAAAACTGCATGCTTTAAAATTGAACAAGAAACCACAGTCATTACCTAAAAAAACATATTTTTTTATGAAGTCTAGAGAGAAAAGAAGATTACCAAGCTCTTTCCTTGCCAAAAATTTACTCTTCAGTCATGCAAGACACTGAGCAATTTTTTTCTTATCTGTAAAAGCACTTAAGCTGGAGCTTAACCTGAAGCATGTGAGAAATACTACAGAAATCAGTAAGAAATTACAGTTTAAGTGCTTGAAGGTAAGCAACTATTAATGTGAATTGCTAAATACAGCCATGGTGCTCAGTTTTTTTGAGGAAAAAATGTTTCTATGTTATAACTGAAGAAGTCTTTCTAAAGCACTATCGTGCAGTTACAGAAATAATGGCTACAGATCAAAATAAATGAATACTTGTCTGTTGGTTGTCAGAGGGCTCTGCTCTCCATTGGAAGTGCTGTCTGGTGGGCCCATGGACAGAGATTCTGAATTCTGTCATTAGGGAGACCATGTATGAGCCCTGAGACCCTGAAATATGCCTGTGAAGTCATTAACCCTCAATCATGTAATGATATGTCTGTAATAGGAATGATGAGTCAGGTTTACTTTTGAAATTAGTAAAGACAATAAAAGTCTAATAGCTGAGTTCAAAGATTCAGAAGCATTATTTCTCTTGATCTTAATTTACAGCAGCTTCTGGAAATGAGATTTGAAAGGTAGCTGCTCATTTCCTCGCTCGTGCTATGATCATCCTGGAGCTTGATGGTTGTTTACAACACATTTACTCATCTACATACCATGTAGGAAAAATTATGTAATATAGTGGTAATAATTAGCTTTGACTGCAGGCAAACTCCTGCATAAAGGGCTGTATTCATGGTATTAAATAAATGAGGGGAGCTGTGACCTTTTTATAACTTACTGGGGAAATTTTAGCTTTCACAAACAGTTACCGCTATTAAGGAAATATTTCTCATACATTCACTTTTTTCTTCTTATTGTGGGAGTTAGTGCTACTATTTAATTTCATTCAGAGCAGCACATTGCTAAGCACATCAAAGAGGACAACGCAAATTCAGATGAGTATGATTAGTGCCATTATCTTAACGACCTGCTTGCAAGATTCATAGAGTTAAAATCAAAAGAGTAATAGAAAAGTCAGCAATTGCGTGTTTGGGGTTGCTTTAATTTTTTTCATGAATAAATGGGATTTTTGCTTGAAAACATTGAGAAATTAAGGAATATATCTGTAGATAAATATTTATTTTACTTTGAGATTACAAAATTGGAACTTCCTAAAAATCAAGTTACTCTATTTTCTGCATCTGGGCCATTCTTAATAAGAATTCCTTCATTTCATTTAAACTTAAAGGCTAAATATGATAATACCATGGACTTCTTTTTTTAAAAAAAAACTTTACTTTGGTAGGTAAAAACATGTGACTTGCCATCCTGTGTCAGAATGCGGTCCACCTGTTACCATATACGATTTGGAAACGCTTAGTACTCCAGAGGGAGTTTTAAAAATCCTGCAGCAGGCTCATAAAAGTTATCTGCCTCATACCCTAAGTCTCTTCCTAATTAATAACAGAATCAAGACTGCTTTTATCTCAAAGTGTAAAGTTTAACACTCATTATATCATATGCTTATAGCTAATTAGGCTGGCACTGGACTGGACTGCTCTACTTACAAAGTTTGATTCCTTTCTTAATTTTGCTGAATTCTTGATCTTTGTAACATCTAGTGGCAATGGGTTTCACGGTATTCATATGGTGAAAAAACATTCTAACTTTAATTTTAACCTTACTGAATGATCTGTTGTGTATTAGAACAGAGGCAATGAATTCACATTCTACCTCTTGATATTTTATTCTCTGGTTTCATGCATTTCAGGCTTACAAATCCATCTGTCAACATCTTTGCTCCAGGAAATTCTAGGTCTGAAAGTGCAACATCTTTTTCTGTGGCATTAATTGTTATGAACGCATATGAGATCTTGAATACTTACCAGTATAGCCCTTGCACATAGGTCTCTTCATTCTGTTTTTATAGTATTAAGAACCCTTTGTAATTCGTTTCCACGGATAGAGCCAAGGGTTTCTTACACAAGGAAGCTTCTAACTGCTGCTGCTTTCAGTCCAAGAAGCAAGAATATAGAAAAGCTATATAACAGAAGCAGAAAGAAAAATAAAACTACCAGAGCATTTAACTGTGGACTGCATTTATGCAGATAATCAAAACTGATGTGGAAGTTCTGAGGCTGAAGATAACTCATACCCTTTTTCACGCACTGCTTAGTGGCTCACATAAACAGGCCTCTTCAACTGCAATAATGTTGTCAGCTCAGAAAAAATTAATAATATCGGCATCCTTTTTCTTGGTCACAACCTGACAGATTAAGGTGGATGTAAACCAAAAATGTTCACAATGTGGCTAAAGGATGTTCACAGCTGTGATGAATCCTTGGTCTGCAGTTACTGACCTAAAGGCTGCTTTCTTTCTAGAGAATATCATCTTCCAGGGCAATAAACCCAGGCTTTCATGAGTTCAATATTCTTTAATGATTTTTTCAAATAATGTTTTGAAATTGAAAATAAAAATGGAATGTATTGGATTAATACCATAGTTACAACAGGCTATTTTCTGTAGGGAGGAGTATTAGGAAAAAAATGAAAGCTGAACCCTTTGGATCGCTTCAGATGAGAATATATATATAGTGGAATAGATGTATTACTATACATGTGATTTCATACAAAAGGAATATAAAAAAAATTTCCTCTGCAGAAAAATGTGACATTTTCTCTAAACATTTCAACTCAAAGAATGTTTTATAGGTCTTGCATATGAGCCAAAACTGGAAAGCTCTTGCCAAAAGCTTTCTGGTCTCTTTACTGGCACTGTAATTGCAGTTCCAAGCCTAGAATTCAGAGTGGCTACATGTCACTGAATTTTTGATGTGCTGATTTCAGACTGGCCCTATTTTGAGAAGGATGTCTTTCGTGCAACTTTTGAGATAAAACATATGCAGATAAGCCCTTTTGGAAGATGTATTCAGTGGCGGAGTGATCAGTCAACATTCATTTTGTGGCTGGTTACGGTACTAATTTCTGCATTAAGACCAAATTCTTGTTTAAATTCAGTGTTTCAGGCAGCATTCATACACTGACTCACTGAATGTTAAATGAAAGACTAATTTGAAAGCAAATGATAAATCTTCATAAATTCGCTCTTATTTTGCATTCTCATCCTACATTTCCTGCCAAATCCTTCCTGGGGTTTTATGGCTCTCTGTTTGTTTAAAAACATTTCTATACAGAATATTGCAATTTTCTGTTGAATGGAGAAGGTCTTTAGGTCTTCATTCTTGGTGATATTGGTAGCTACCATTCCCTCCATGTATCACTAAGTGAGAATATGACTTTGGATTGAGAATGTCAGGGAAAAATAAAATAATTAACTTTCAGTTTGTATCCTAACATACACTACCAGTTTATAATTCCAGCTATTTTGGTGGAGTAAAATCATCTTTCTTTTGCTTCCTGAGGCTGAATATCCCCAAAACAACTGCTTAAACCTCCCTTTGAAGGATGATGTGCACAGCTCCATTTATGAATCATCTTTATTATCTCTGCTAATGGGTTTGAGGGTGCCTCGGATTCTCTTATATTGCTTTAAATCCCATCCATTCTCTTTTTAGACTCAGCAGTGATAAACAGCTAGAGGCAATAATTGGATATTCAGTCCTTTCATACGCCCTTCCTAACCTTCACATTCCATGGACAGTCTGCATGCACTGCAAATTGCAGCCAAGTGGATGCAGTCAAACTATGAGGCAGAAGACATGTAACTTCCCCAGCACCACCCTGACAAACAAGGGCTGCTCCTTCTCTCATCAGAGAGAAGCCTCATGCAGTCTCTTCTATTTACTCTTCTTTGTTCTGTTAAAGGTCATTTCTTTTTACACATGATTTGTTATTCCCGTCTGCATCGAGTGCATTTCCTTTAGAAATGACCTATTTATAATCAGAATAATGCATTCCACTTACATATTATTGTCCAATAACGGGATGCTTTGGGGTTTAACAGCACTGCTTCTTTCACTTCCTGTCCAACAACTATTGAGGCGTGTCATTATATTAAACTATAACACATACTCCTCTTTAACACCCGGTTGTTTGACCAGCTTTAGATAAACTGCATGCATTACCTGATTGCTTATGTATTCAAGGATAATCTCATGAAGTCTATGCTGTCTCAGAGTGGAGTGCAGTATCTGCCAGGAAATACAAACCATGGAAAATCATTGACTTGATAACATCCTGATTCCCAGATGTTGTGATTTTAAATATTTAGATTTTCTTCTAAACAGCAAGATTGCAATTTGAAAAAAATCCTGGGACTTTCAGCAACTGAAAACATGTAAGGGAAATTGGTCTTTTTTGAAATTTTTTTCTGAAGAGGTGGGAAAGGGTCATGGATACAAAAATCTCTCTGTACATGCTAGTCTGGAATCTAATATACTGACTATTACATGAGGTATTTCAGTAAAATAGAATATTGTGGTGGTTTCTTTTTCTTTTTCTTTCCTAAACCACTTTTTTTTATTTTAGTATTTCCAGACAGGGGTAGAAATGAAGTCATTGCTCTTGGCAGGGAAAGGAGGAAAAGAGAAGCTATTTAGTGGACACTGAAGGGGTACTGAGAGATACTAAGGCTTCTGGGACTTTTTTTCAGAACACATGATTTAAACGCAAGAGAGTACCAAGATCGGTCACTTGGAATGAGCTGTCATTCTGTTTGCAGCATCAGTTCAGAACAAGCATATAAAAAACCCCAAAGGTAAATATTTCCCCCTTTTCATCTATTTTTGAAGAGGAATCAACACATTATACAAGATTTTGATTTGTGTCTTATTGAGCTAACTGTATTACAAATTTCCAAAAGAAACAGTGTACAAATTAAAAAGAAATTTCTTTGTTCATCATCTTATTGGCATATTTTCTCACTAGATTTATTTCTATTATTAATGAAATGGTTTTACCTACTGCAGACCTTTTTTATATCTAGTTGTTTATATACAAGCAGCTAAAAAAACTCAAACAAACAAGTAAACAAACAAAAATAGAAGGGCTTTTGAGACAGAAAGATATTAGGAAGAGCCCACAGGAAGAAAAGAACCATTAAGAAATAGTTTACAAAAGTACCATTTGGAATCTGACAAGGATACTTGAGCAAAAAAATAGATGCAAAATGTTTTTAAGTAGTGAAGAACATGGACCCTTCAAACTGATTTTCAGGAGACACTGGAGTGTTCTCTGTCCATGCTTCACATACTATAACAAACAGATTGTGTGGTACTAATTTCAGAATACTATATTCTTCTGCCCCTTAAGGGTGAATAGGCTACTAAAGCAGAAAGGACTTTAGTTTATACATTGTCAAGTATCTCCCTGTCCTTGAACACAAAATCCACAAACAAGATCTTTGAGGCAGGCATAAAGCTCTCCCATTCGTGCATCTTGTACAGCTTGTTAGCTCACGATAAAATATTTTCAGTAAATTACCCATTTTAAATGTGCTTATTAACACTTTTACACTATGATGGTTTTCTTTAGAGTTGGGATATCCTCTGCATTACTAAATACATAGTTATGAGTGTTGAACTTGCTATCTTCTCAATTCCCAACATCTAAAACCTTCACAGTCTCAACTCTTACGTCCATTTCATAAAAAAATATAATCTACTCCATTCCCAGTTTTTATGCATATTCTGTTGTACATATTTCAATGACTGGTCTCTTTTTGTAGGATATAGAACCAATGTTTTGCAAATTCTGCTTCCCATTTTTATTTCCTTTACATGTATGGACGAAGAGGCCCTATATGGCCTTTTACTTCTCCTCTATGGCCCAGAAGAATGAGAACTGTTTATATTCTGGCTTCTTGATCTCCTCATAGCGAGGATGTAGAAAGACCTGGACCTAGAACCACACTCCTTCTCTACTCCCTGGAAGTTTTCACAAATGAAGAATGAGCACAGATCTCTCATTTTTATATTCAGCCTGTTTTCCTCCTCCTGTCCCCTCTGGAGTATGTTGTCAAATCATATGCTTCCATTTTTGGACCTGGAAAAACACTTTCCTTGTTTGAGCTGCAATCCAAACCTGAAGATTTCTGAATTTCTGAGGAACACATTACCTTATACTTGCCTTTCTCCAAGTTGTCTCCTGTCTCTTGGACTATTCAGCATCCTTCTTTCCTTTGCATTCATCTGCTTGTGGGGTGCAAACGTTGTAGTCAGAAATCTGCACTTTCAATCTCTGCATTTCTCTCTCTACACCTACCCACCCTATTTAGAGAAGGCAAAGTTTTTAGAATGAGAAAACCTAAAACCTATGACTGAGCCCTATTTTGAAAATAAAAGTAAAGTTTAAAAAGTACGTATCTTTCTCCAGAATGAGCTAACAAGGTAATAATATAGAATCAGCAGTGGAACACCTGCTGCTTTTCAGAGGATATTTCTCACATTGCCAAAGAAGAAGGAAGGAAGTTCATTCCCAAAGGGAATTTATGCTTAGAGGTGTCGGGAAGAAAAGAGAGTATTTGAAAATATTGATGGCATTATTATTTTAATTTTTGTGAATTGAGGTTTCTGATCACTAATGACTTATTAATGTGGCTATGTCCCTTACAATGAGTTGAAAGTAAACCTCTGGAAGCATCACACCAGAAGTTAGAAGTCACCTACTGCATGTTTCAGAGGTAATTACAGTCCATGATATATTCATAGATTTTTATGGGACATTATGAGCAAAAATGAAATGAAGGATGAAAGAAATATTTTGCTATCACTAAGACATAATTACCATGTATGAGGAAGCAAGACACATTTTCCCACATACTTCTAAATACCAAGGAGCTCATAGAACGATTCTGCTTCCCTCTACACTTCTGATAAAATAGTTTGCATTTTCAAAGTCAAAAACAAAGAAGAAATATCTTTATAAAATTACTGAAATGCCCTAAGGAAAATTAATTTGGTCTCCATAAGCCTTGAATAATGTGAAAAGAAATCAATAAAAAGTATATATAATGGAAAGCCAAACTAAAAATGCTACCACTTCCTACAAATCTTGCTACAACTATTTTTCTGCTTTGGCTTAGGAAATACACAGATAAGTTATCGGATTTTCCTCCAGAACACATTGATTTCTCTTAAAGCTGTCTTCTAAAAGATGCAAAAAACTTTCCAGCCAGTCACTCTTCAAAAGCTCTTACTAAAAGCTATGATTTCAATTGAACTGTTAGTCAGCCTCGTCTTCCAGAAAAGGAGCAAATGCCAAACAAGTCCATTTGTGTACATACTTGAAGGGAAAAGGGGCTAAGGAGAAGTAAAAATATGCTTGTCCTTAACTAAGGAGAAGAGACCTAAAATCTAATTGGTCACAAGTTGCTGGATGCCTTTATTTGCCTAATAATGATCTTTACTCTATAATCTGTTTTGGCTCTAGAATGAAGGACAAAAAAAATTCCAGATAATAAGGACATCTTTGTGACAAAAAATTCATACTTGAGACGAAAGATTCATACATACTTCTTTCATTTTATTGGTGCTTGTGTTGTTCCCATTTTCTTTATCCTCCGGCTTACTTTGTCTGCAAAATATCAGCAACTTCAAAAAATTTACTTAAGGACAGCTGCACTTCCCAAGCGACTGAAGTACCAGTCTAAGACATATATGATAAGACTGGAATCCTTTACCCTGTGCTTCCTGGACGACATTACTTGTAGGAAGCTAATTTTTACTCTTTTCCTCACTACCTCCAAGTTTTATTGATATTTCAAGCTCTTAGAAATAAAGGTAGCATTCTACTCGTTGTTCTACTTAATAGCTGAAAAAGAAGTTCCCATATTGGCAGTCAGTCCAGAGGACATTTCTTTTGCTCTCTGAGGCGAGGAGCTCCTACTGATTCCATTGACAATGTAGGAAAGAATTTCTTGTAGAACAATTTGGAAGACCCATTTGTTTTGCAAGGAAAACCAACTCGATGATCTCAAAGGTCTTTTCCAATCTAGTTTATTCTGCGATTATTCTGTGAAAACCTCGCTACTTCTATCCCTTCTAAAAGTTTTTAAGCATACCACATGTAGAAGGACATAGTTGCTGCACTGCGCAGGTTCAAGACACAGTTCTACGTGGTTAGGTACGATTTGACACAAACAGTGATGAGGACTTCATGCTCCACCTTCACCACAGGTTTTAGCCAAATTGCTTCCAGTTGTGTAAGTACACTCAAAGTTGATGAGAATACTTCAAAAAATCACAAAAGTGAGGAAAGGTCCTCATACTGCCAGAAAGATTTGTACACAAATAAACCAGAGCTGTAAACCTAACTCTTTCGTTGGCTTTTGGCACATTCATTATTTAACAGGACTTTGAAACAAATGCTACTATTGCTGTCTAAACAATTAAATAGTTTCAAAACTTTTTCAGCTTCCTTCTACAATCTAGGCTTCTCAGCTGCCTTTCTGAGGCCCATTAGCTATTTTAAGAGCCTAATTCACTTTGAGTATTCTATGCGTTAGCAGAATGATGCGTATTACATTTGTAATTAATTCTGAGCTGGCAAAAGAGTAAGAAAAAGTCTCTCATAAAAAAGATAATAATTGCAAGATCTTAAAGAAGGCCATAAGGATCCTTTGCAAGATTTTTTACTTCTGAACTAAAAATGCAGTTAAGCTTTTGTCCTGTTTTTACACTCAAATGACACTGAAAGATTTGTATTAATAAAAAGTAAGAGATTACACAGACAGACATAATATCATAGAGCTGTTATTTAAGAATTAACCATTTATTAAACGATGCATTCCTTTTCAATGCTACATACGTACATAATTAATTTATACAGGGATTTACCTGAAAAGAATAGTCTTTGAAGGTAAGTATTTTTTAATTGATGGTACTTTTAAAGGAATGCAATGTTTTGAATTCAATTACATTGAATGCTTTTGTGTTTACTCTGCATTAAACCCTATTTTATTTATTGTCATCTTCCCAGCATGGTCTCATCATGGTTGAAGAGGGCTGCTAATGCTATTTATATTATGCTGCACTGTCCTCTAATTGACCTTGTTTGTGCAATGGAATGGCTGCTTTTCTCAAGCTGCCAGCTCTTTATTGCTGCATTTTGACCATGCACTAGTGGCTCTTTGTGCTGCTGTTGAGTTCAAGAATCAATACTGCATTCCCCACAGCCAATAAAGGAAGCTGACAGCATGAATTAACTGAGTGTAGCCAGTTGCATGGAGGGCCATTGTCTTTAAGGAAAATCCGGACGATTACAAGCCTCCATTGCTTAGTGGAGATTTTAATGCAAAGCGCGAGGTTGCTGTAATTTAATTTTGGCCTGCTGCTCTGACACACTCCCCTTTGCTACTGCTTCATGGAGTCCAAGCTATTAATGGCTGCAGACCAAAACACATAGGTCTACAAAGGCAAATAGTCACAGCCACACAGTAGCAGCAAGCAGTTACTTCTGATTTAACAGCAATATTTCATTTGCATTTAGTGGAATTGACAGAAACTCTTTTTTTTCCTTCTCAGACTTTTCCCTGTTGAATTAATACACGTAAAATAAGCCACATGAAAGCAAAATATCCCAACAAGAGAACCACAAGGTGATGGCATGTCGAACTGACACCTAAAGGAAGTTTGCACATGGGGCAAAACTGGAACTGTGTGCAATGCCCAGGGCTCTTTCCCCTCTAGTCTTACTGAATCATCTAGTAAGGGATGCTGCTCAGCCACAGCTGCTGCAGTAGAGTGTTGCAAAGATGTATCCACAAAAAAAGGCACGTCAGGTAAATGTAAAGTTAACAGTAGGACTTCTGCTGCTAAGAGCAGAAATAAAATCACTTTTTATTTTAAAAAGAGTAATGGCTTTTATTCAAGATGCTTTGATATTGAAAACTGTAGTTCCTTATGACAGATAGTATTGTTGATTCAAATGGATTCAAGCTCAGTTATTCAAAAGGACAATGTGTTATATACAAACCATTTAACTCAAGCTTTTAACTTGTTTTCTCTGTTGACAGTAGTATGAGAGATTGTCTGAGAGGTAATCTTTCTAAAGCAATGCCTGAAAAGTTTTATCCACTTACGACTTCTATAAAAAAATCCAAAGCTTTTGATTCCTGCTACCTGTTTACCTGCCATATGAATGTCTCAGGAATTTACCTCAGATGAAAAGTTGAGGCTAAGCTTAATTTAAAGAATATTTCTTCTAGACCATGGGTCATGGAAAAAAACCACAATGCCTTTATCTCCTCTGCCATTGGCCATCTTGGCCATCAAAGAGCTAATCACCTACTCTCCTACAGTCAGTGTGCAGCAGGAAGCGTTTCAGGAGGATGGATCACCCCACCCCAAAGCAGCAGTCAGAGACAGCTGATGGGCTATCTTTGGGAGATATCTACTTCTTTCTCCACTGACAGTAGAGGGAACCTGGGCAATTAGCTAAGTTAACATTTAGAATGGCAAAATGCAGTGAGTTAATCCCCAGACTAGCTTTTTTAAATTATACAGTGTTATAAAGGGAATGGAGCAAATAATAGTCAAGAGGTAGACTTGGTATTTCTTTATAGTTACTGACACTGCTGCAAAAGTGTGCGAACAAAACTACACACAAATAATGTAGTAGTGCATAAGAAGTGTTGGGGCTTAGAAAAGGTGTATTTCCTGTCAAAATGCAAAGCCCCAGGGGACTTATTCCATCAGCAAAGCCAAGAGATAGGAACTTATTGCTACCTGAAAAGAAGAAAGTTATTCTCTTCATCCTGGAGATGGGAGCTAAGAGTTGATCTTACAATTTAGCAGATAAACATGAATGCACAGAGTAATTTTCCCTGAATCCTCATATTTAAGGGTCTTTTACTAGCTACTCCTTAACTCTTCCATGACCTTCATGTCTTCCAGTCATGTGCTTTTCCTTTCTGAAAACACACACTAGTTTTCCTTTCAAGAGATCCTTCTTGATAGACCACATTTTGCACATATTCACAGAGCAAGGCATAAGCAATCCTAAAATTTTTCCTTATGTGGAAAGTTTAAAAATTACCAACTGTGAACTCAATTTTTCCACAGTATAAGGATCTCATATAACCTCTTATATAGAAGAAAAACTAACAAATAAAAAAGGTAAAAGTAATTTGGAGTGACCCATAAGTGATCATTATCCCTTGTACTGCAAAACGATGAAACTGGAAATCAATGGATCTATGAAAGAAAGGATCGATAGATATAAGGAACAGTTAAGCACTGTAAGGGAAACTACCAAGGTGACAATAAATATAATCTAGGCAGACAAGCTGACTCATGGGGAGGAGCTCAATTCTGTGTCTGACATGGGCTTGACCCTGCTCCAGCCAGCAATAATTAAAATGATCTGACTGACACCAGAAGGAGCAGGTCTGGACCCTGAAGGAGCATTTAAATACATCAGTTGCTCACTGAGAAGGCATGTTGAGCTACTAGCTAAGTTCAGCTCTAAGGTACCCAAACACATCTCCCCTGGACTAAAAACAGAACTACTTGTGTGCGTTATTGGAAGGCAGAACATGGCACCAGCTGCGGAAAAATATCATCAGTCACAAATGATCAAAAGTTAGCTCTGTTCATGGAAGATTTTTTTTCCTTAACTTATTAATAAACTTAAAAATCTATTTTAGACCTTGTAAATGTGTTGACAGCTAGGAAGTTTGGAATCATTAGCAAGACCCAGTTTTCAGGTAGAAAACAAGGACAGAGCACACCTAGCTTTCCTTTGAAAACAATATATTATTAGGATTGAAACCAGCAAATGATATGAAATCAAGGTAAACTGAATTTGCATTCTTCAGTTCAAAAGAAGTGTTGCTTTGATACCACTGTGGTATATTTACAGTACATACGTGTGCTCCTGGGAATAAATGTTTATTAAAATTGTACTTCTCTCTTCTTTTTGTTTTGCTGTTCCAAGGGTACTTTATATATAGAAATACTATTGAGATTTCAAAGGGAAAAATGGACATGGAATTTAGCAAAACAGCAGTTTTATAAATGCCAGTAGTCATCACTAAATTCTGTACATTTGTAACAGGACACAGTCATTTCTCTTTCTGCCACTAATGAGAATTGAATCAATGATTATGTTTGCATGCATCACAGAATATGCAGTAACTCAAGCGATGTTCATTTTTAAATCACAAGCAAATTAAAACCTATGTTTTGCAAATGTGTTTATTTTTTACTTCTGGAAATCTTTGAAGCTATTATTAGCTAATGAGGCTAAAAAGGTATTGCTTCTGCTATTATTTTAACCTTTTTACCCATCTTACAAATATTGATTTTGCTTGACTATGCTAGATACAGTACAAACAGGCGGAAACAGGTCCCACCTCACATGCTGTGCCGTTTCAGTGAGTATAAATAATACTTAATAGAAAGATGGAAAAGAATGTTGGTACATAATTACTACACAATCACAAAATTTTTTATATTGCCAAGAGTACCAAGAGTCCTTTTCTGTCCCTCAAAATTACATAATTTGTCTAATTTTTGAGAGTCCATGCAGCTCAGTTTTGTGAAACTTGAAGGGAGTGTGGTGAGCTTTTGGTACGCCTGAAGGGCACCCTTCCCTCAATAAGAGACTGCCTAGAAAAAATATTGTAGATTTTTTTAAATTAAGCTTTTAGGTGTCTATCTTCAGAGCCTAGCAACAGAACTTTTTTATTGGAGTTAGTTCTGATAACTGAATTAATATTGTAATTATTATATTAAAAAAAAAATAATGGAAATGCTGGAATGTCCTCCCAAGCAACAGCTAAGACTTTATGCCTGTCAATACATAGATAAAAGTGATTTCTTATTTAATGACCTCTCTGTTAAGGTAGATGGGAAGAACATGTTTTGCGTATCAAATGGTCTATTTTCTTAAAATAATTTATAGGCTGTTTTAAAAGGTTACTCACTTCACTTGCTACCAAAACGGATATGCAAGGTAGCCATATGGCGTGAGTAATACTTTTAGAACAGTTTTAGGAAGGGAAGAGAAGAATATCTTATCGCATAAAAGCCATGGAGAATTTAGGAAGAGAGAATATGATCAACTCATTTAGAATTTGAAGAGCATATTAGGGTTAACACCTCTAATGATAACTGCCACTTGAGCTTTCATAATCAAATGCTTCAATTTTAGGTCTCATCTGAAAGGCAGATCACATAGAGAATAGTCTGAAACTCTTTAATTGCCTTGTATAACAATACACATTTTTAAGTAAGTGAATGCATTATGGCTTTGACTTTTGTTCTGATCATTTTGTGTTACAAATAGAAGCACACCCATCGTTCTTCTCATGGGTTAGAAATTTTAATGTTAGTGCATAGGATATTCATTCTGCATAATTCCTTTTCCTCTTAATAGGAAATGACTGGTTATGCTTTTATACACTGAGAAGAGAACTGAAGCTATTGTCCTTGAAAAGACTGCCTTTGCTTTGGGTAAAAAGCTATGTCAGTGTGAACTGGCATTTGTGTCCTTTGCAAACTACAAAGCAGAATGCATTTGACAAAAAAAGTATCTCAATGGCCAGTGTCCACTTCTGACATTTTATGTGAATAAACTCTCTTGCACACAGCTCTTACTTATACTTTGGTGAGTTGTCACAAATGTATTTATACCAGGAAAGTTACTCCAGATTTACATCTGCAAAACTGAATTTGACTCTGTGTGGGGACATATAGCTGATATTATGTAGCCTCTCATCAGAGGTTTTGGAGCCTCTACAGAAGCAATGTTTAGAAGCAAATGAAGAAGTAAGCGAGCACTTTCTCTTACTTTTAAGAGAGTGGCAAGTCTAGCAAGTTTACTCTAATAGAAAAGCTCAAATACTAGAGCTGTTTGTTGACTTGTGCAGTGGAGAGCCAGTCACCATTTTCTGGCTGTTTCCCGTGTGCTAAATGAAGATACTGCCACCCACTTCCTGATATGGTGTGAGATTTAATTAATGGTGTTCTAAAGAACCACATGAATTTCATTGCTGCTGGAATTTGTCCACTGCAGACATTTGGTATTTTGAATCAGCTACAAGTATCCTGATATCTATATTTCCAATATTAAAGGAAACATATTATTACAGAGAAGGTAGCAAGAAGTAACAGTTTTGGGAGTGTGTCACAGGCTCTCATTGATTTATAGAGGTATCGTGTGCCTTTCCATGGACTTACAAGCTCTTCTTCCTTACACTACATCCACCTAAATAATGATGGGGGTCATATAGCTGTACTTTTAAACACTGGCACAAATTTCAGCCAAGCAGGTCATAGGTCGGAAGTCACAGACGATATCCAGTTCTAGAAGAATGATGACATCAGCAAGCCAAGGACTCCTTTTGGAGGAGCAGAGGAGGGCACAGGGGCAGCATGGCCCTGGCTGGGTCCTACTAGGAGGAACTTTTCCAAAGCCAGTGCACAAGAACATGTCTGAGGGCGCGTGCAATATTCATAGTATTGGGAGACTTCAAGGGTGGTTTTGGGGACGGAAAACGTATAAGATCTTTTTATCTTGTAATCCAGAAAAATAAAGGCTGTTGGGGATTTATACCCCAAATAGCTCCATTCAGATCAGACTACAACTTTGGAGAGATGGAAAGGTAGAGCTAAAGGTAGAGCTAAACTGGTGCCTGCACTTGGCCAACCATCCTGAAGAGAGACACACACTGCAAGACTGTAAAGTTTTACTTGTGCTAATCGAAGCATATAAACAGTAATGAAATAATACATCAGAAACAATGTTACAAACCATTCAAGCTTATAAAATACAATATGGGCTTCACTTCTAAATGCTAATAAAAACTTCATTTCTTCAACAAATTTTCCATCATAAAAATGAAACCAATGCTTCTATTAAAAGATTAGCTTTCCAGGCAACAGAAAAAGTCTGTAATCCAAAAGCTGATATTAACAATGTGTAGTGGCTCTTTGTGTTGTCTGGTCTTCCAGAAATTATTTTTTACATTTTAAAGAAGCCCATTTCCTTTAATGATAGTGATTTTGGTTTGCATTAGATCAGGTAGTATTGATTTTAGTTTTTTCCTCATGACTGTGAGCCAAATTTTGTAATCTTACCTTTTTATTAAACATTTGTGGACATCCCTCTTGAACTAAAATATCATGTGGTCATTTGGTTTCCGAGGTTTTTAATAATGCATTTTAAGCACAGAATATGTTTGACTGGGGAATTCTTTTGTGCCACCATTTTGTTCCTGCTTTTGAAAGCAGAAAAAAAACCCTATCAATATTTTATTGAATATAAGGATCTGTGTGGTTTCTGTCTGTGAATATGCAAGGCGATGAACCAGAGTTGTCTGAGACAGACCAGTGTCAGTGCTGTCAAAACCAATGCAGCACCTCCAAATACGGGCAGAGAAATGTAGAGCAGAAAGCTCACTCAAACACTCTTTTCTTGAAGAGTGTGCAGTTTTCAGGCTTGCCTTAACCCCATGCTGTCTGCCACAAGCACCTGGGAAAAAATTAAAGATATTTTCAAAAACAAAGCAGACCTTTCTAAGAACGTTTTGAAACAAGTTTCTGTGATCTGCCAAAATTGCAGAACAACAGTAAAAGCTACTGGATGGAAATAGCCCAGTGAAATACACTGACTAAATGTTTTCTGTGCTGTTGCTTGAAAAAAAAAAAAACCAACCCAAAAAACCAGTCAAATTTTCAGTTTGTTTAAGGCAAAGGTAGAAAAAAAATCAGATGATATTAAATATTGATTTAGAACCTTCATGCTTATCATTCAAATCTGAAAATGTGAACCTTCCCTTCTATAACCAGAGTTCAAATTAGTAATTCGGGGTGTAATTCTGACTCTATATGTTCACATTACTGCATTATATTCAACAACAATGGACTGATAGGCTATTTACTGTGCAAATACAATGCATAACAACTCTCTGTCCTGAAAAGCTGATTATTTGCAGCTTCGGTCCTTATTCATGTGCTTAATTTTACAGACCTGAATAGTTGCACTGGTAAAAGAAATACCTACCTCCATCTTTGACAGTTAAAGGCCCAATTTTATGGATAATAACAAGGTGAGTGCTTAAACAGAAAGGGTAGGAGTTAAGAAGAGAGCAGGGCTCCAAAAGGAAGATGTTGCAGCCACAGTAGGTGCATATCAAGTGTCTCATAAAATCCTAAACCCATCAAACACGTGAGATGAAAAGTCTTAAGAAATCAACACATGCCTATTGCTGCACAGTCTGTGATTTTACATGTTGTACCTGAATACCTGGTTGCACATCTGGATCAGAAAGAAGCAAGTGCAGTTTAAAAAGGAAAACATGTACCAGGGAGGATTGAAATTATCTTTGACAGAAGAAAAATATGTAACAGTGATGCAGAACTGTAATTCATGCAACATGACCTAATTATTTTAAAGGAAATGCTATCAGCATTTTAAAAGCCTGTGGATACACAATTGTTAAAATTTAATGCTGGTGTTTGCATGTATCAGAATTTATGGAAATTTGTGTGAAATTTTCACTTCTGTTTCATCCAGGTCTACTCTGAAACAAGACTGTGACCTCAGTAGCGTTATTCAACTTAATAAAAATTTTAAATAAAATAAATAAGTAATGCCAAGTCATAGCTCATTTGTAGGACATCAGTCATATATTTGTAACTTGTGGATTAAATAAATGCAAGGAAGAAAAAATAACTCGAGGCCCAGCAGAATTTTTTTATTTTATAACATATTTTATTTGTTATATTCATTTCTTATATGAACACTGCACGTTTTCTCAGTCTAACCCAGAAATAAGCTGGCATCCATCCACAGGTGCAATACAATTCAGTAAGGTACACTTTTCAGGGTCCTTTTTAATCTAACAATGAATGAGTGGAAAATGTCCAGCATATGACTTTTACTAAGATGTTATCTCTCTCTGAGATGCAGTGCTTCCTCAGGCACGTCTCTGCAGACATGTGCTTCATGGTTTGGCAAGATTCAGCTCATGTGGTAACAATGAGAAACTGGTGTGAAGTGCCAGTTTACCAGGCACTCTCTGACTTCTTTCTGCATGCTCTGCACAGACCTGCGGGCCCTCCCTGCTCTCCATATTTGACAAATTTTACTGGCTGTGGTGAAAGAGGCACCACGTTGGCAGTATCACCCTATCTGCCTTTCACCTACCTGTAAACTCCTCTTTGTGGCTGCAGGAGGAAGGAAACTTGGTTGCTAAAGTTATCGCTAAGATAGGGACAATGGCTCATGAACCAAGTCTTGCTTTCATGGATATGACCTCTACAGACACCTGGATAATTCAGAAGCTGCTCAGGTTGGTGTAGTAGTGAGATTTGACACTGCCCTTCCACTTGAACTTTAATGATTCCTACCCAGCAAATAGAGCTAGGAAAAGAGGTTGTCAGGGAGGGAAGGAGAGCCCAGGATAGCACAGTATGCAGTGCGCCTATTGCCTGAATATTGAGATGGGATAAGGTTTGGAGCAGAACTGCTTCTCATTTCAACTACTTCTGTCACATTTTGAGAGCTCTCTGTGGAACTGTTGACTGGATTTTATGCTCTGAGGTCGTTCGCTTCCATCATCTGTTACTTCACAGCCATCTGAGATGACCACGTCTAGCACCGCACGGGAAAAGGACACTGTGATGCCCATTGCGTCCACGGGTGACTCACGAATGACCATGCCCTCCTCTCAACCTGAAGACAGAATGCCCTTGCAGGATAGAAATGAATGTGACTCCTTGTGCCAATGGCACTGACCAAAGTCAGTGATGAACCTTTGCTCTGCAAAGAGAGAGAAAACAATTAGGTAGCAAACATTATTGTGATTTTCTCCTGACCCAGAATAATCCAAACACTTCAGCTGAAGGAGATGTCTTCCCGAAATTGCAGCAATAATGATATGAGCAAAATATTGAAACATATATGTACAGCTTGTCCCCCTGCATACCCAACTGATGCCGTTTTGGTTTTTGCCTTTTTCTGCTTTATTCTCTGTAGTCTTTAAACATGTATTTGTAGCCTATTGTATTAGTGGCTAGTTTTCCCAGTAATTTTCCATGCCATTTCCCTTAGCAGAAAGAAAAATTCCAGGGCCCCTCTCCTGTCTTGGTTCTCCCTGGCTACCAAGGTTGAGAACAACATCTCGGGACACATTTTCATAAACAAAGTACAGCTAGTACCAAGAGGGGGGCTCCAGAGAAGGAGCTTGACCTGGGAGGGAATTGCATTACCACTTGTCCTCCTATTTGGTTCTTTTTGTCAATCATGCTAATTTGCCAAACTTATAAAACTGTATTCACCCCCCGTGGGGGTGGGCTTTTGTGGACATTCTTCCATAACTGCCCCTGGAGCTCCAATAAAGATCCACTTTTATATTTCCTCCTATTTTAATATTATCTAGAAAGTGTGCATTGTTTCATTTCTAGGTTGAAAAACGCATCACAACCCTCCTCTGGCACAAGAAACAGTGAATGTCATCCAAAAAGCAATGCCATGCAAGACAACGCTGCAAGGTTTTATCTCCTCAGAAGTGGGAAACTACTTTCAAAGCTTCAAAGACAAGGTTTGTCCCCCCTGTTTAGTGGAAGACTCAAATTTGGCCAATTAATGTTGAATAAAATGGAAGAAATAAAAGGAGGGCCCTTTAGCTTCCGCCTTACAATGGCATCCTTTGCTGAAGTCACCTAGTAGCTGGCATTACGGCTGAAATGTACTGACCTGTCTACTTCCACTCAATGTCTGTGACAACACATTTCCATTATTCACCCTTAGGGCTGTATTTAACTAATGGAGAGAGTTTTAGTACTCCTGACACTGAGAGACAGATACCCATGGCTATAGTCAGTCTTGGTGCAGCAACTGTCCATGAATTCTGGCTCCAGCGTACAGGTCAGTTAGCATCAGCTTACAGATTTCTGAGCTCTAATTTATTTATTGAGGCCAAATTACTTCAGTAGGAGCTGTAGCTATTCAACACTTCTCAAATCAGGCAATTTTATTTAGAAGCCTAGAGAAAGAAGTCAGTATCTGTGTTTTAGGCAGTGAAGTTTTTGTCTGTTGAGAATGAGACTGATGGTGGTAATTTAAGCAGGCATTTTGCTCTTGGCTCCACAGGCTTCTGCTAATCATACCTAGGTCTGACCTGTACCATGCCGCAGTTGACTCTGTCTTTGGACTTCCTTGACTTAACATTGCCAGATTAAAGCTAATTTCCATCAATTGTGTGATAAACATGTTTTCCAAAGGGAACCAAGTTCAATCCATCATGCACCAAGACAGTGCCTGACATTTTCTGAATGCAATGTGCCATGCTGACAGTGGCAAGGGTAAGCAGACCATCAATGGTATGGAAACCACAGGGTGTTGAATCAGTGTCCTTGTTGCTTTGCCAATGAATCAGCTAATGAGAGGAAATACATGACCTATATTTCACAAAGAATAGTCTGTCTGGTGTTTGCAGCTCTGGAAGAATTGTCGAGTTTAGCAATTTAGTCATGATTAATCTTGCAGGCAAATACATGCAAATCAGAATTATAGAATCATTTAGGTTGGAAAAGATGTTCAAGATCATCAAGTGCAACTGTTAACTTAATGCTGCCAAGTCCACCACTAAACCATGTCCCTAAGTGCCACATCTACATGTCTTTTAAATACCTCCAGGGATGATGACTCTGTCACTTCCCTGGGAAGCCTGTTTCAATTTGTGGCAGCTCTTTCAGTGAAGAAAATTCTCTCATATCCAACCTATCCCTCTCTGGTGCAACCATTTCCTCTTGTTACTTCTTCCTACTCAGGAGAAGAGGCCCACCCCCACCTGGCTAGAACCTCCTTTCAGGTAGCTATAGAGAAGATTAGTTCTTCCTGAGCCTTCTTTTCTGCAGGCTAAGCAATCACAACTCCCTCAGCTGCTCCTCACAAGATTTGTGCTCCAATTCTTTCATCAGCTCTGTTGCCCTTCTCTGGACGTATTCCAGCACCCCAATATCCTTCTCTGTAGTGAGGGGCCCAAAACTGAACACAGGATTTGAGGTGCTGCCTCAGCACTGCCAAGTACAGGGAGACAATCACTGTCTGGTCCTGCTGGCCACACTATTCTTGATTTGAGTCAGGACGCCCTTGGCCTTCTTGCTCCCCATGGCACACGCTGACGAGCCAGCCAGCACCCCCAGGGCCTTTTCCACTGGGAAGCTTTCCAGCCACTCTTGTCCAAACTTGTAGTTCTGCCTGGGGTTGTTGTGACCCAAGCTCAGGGCCCAGCACATGTTGCCTTGCTGAACCGCATACAATTGGCCTTGGCCCATCAGTCCAGCCTGTCCGGATCCCTCTGCAGAGCCTTCCTGCCCTCCAGCAGATCAACACTCCTGCCTAACTTGGTGTCATCTGCTAACTGATTGAGGGTGCACTCAATCCCATTGTCCCAATCATTGATAAAGATATTAAACAAAACTGGGCCCAAGACTGAGCCCTGGGGAACACTTGTCTGCCAACTGGATGTGTCTACATGCAATCACTCTCTGGGCCCAGCCATCCAGCCCCTCTTTACCCAGTGAAATTTGCATCCTAGCCTTCCTGCCCTCCAGCAGATCAACACTCCTGCCTAACTTGGTGTCATCTGCTAACTGATTGAGGGTGCACTCAATCCCATTGTCCCAATCATTGATAAAGATATTAAACAAAACTGGGCCCAAGACTGAGCCCTGGGGAACACTTGTCTGCCAACTGGATGTGTCTACATGCAATCACTCTCTGGGCCCAGCCATCCAGCCCCTCTTTACCCAGTGAAATTTGCATCCTTCCAAGCCGTGAGCAGCCAGTTTCTCCAGCAGAACACTGAAAATCCGTGTGAGGGGAAACCAGAATAAAAACCACAAGCTCCAAACTGTTGGCCTTCTTTCTCACTTCACTCCAAATATTTTCCTGATTTTTATTTTTCTGATGAAACTGTATTGCAGATACATCTCCATCTTCTTGTTGTTGTTATGATGTGAAACAACATAGATAAATCATTTTTGTAGATTTTTGCTGACCTAAAGATTCGTTCATCCTTGTGGGATCATTGCATACACTTATGTGCGCACACACCTCAACTAGTCCAAAAATATTTCCAAATAAAATCTGGACAGGAAGTACTTTCCTCTTTAAACATTGAGAAACAGGCTCATTTTTCTTCCCAATTATAGCAACTACACAAAGGAGCAATAAGTCTCAGAAGATTTGTCACAAATCCTCCCAGTCTGTGACACCAGTTTCAAAGAAAACCATTGGTTCCCTTCAAAGCAGTAGTCTGCAGCTGCCTGATAAAAGGCCACAACCCAGTACAAGGTAATCATTAGGCAGACATTATTATTATTTTCCTAATTAGTCAAAAATCATTGAATTTCCTGTGGCTTCTTCCTGCTGAGCAATCATTTGATCTTGCTTCTGTTGACAAACATACAAGTCACCAATTGTGCCTCATTTATCATTTGACAAGGACAATGTTTTCTTCTTCTTGTGTGAAGGAGAGACGACTAAGAACAAGAAAACAAGCAAGATTCAGAATATAACTGTCCTTTCTCTTTGCTTCAACTGATCTGGTGACAAACCCCACCAAATGAATACGATCTGCAGTGAGCTATAATGCTCTTCAGATCCTGGGGGGGAGTGTTAATGCAGAATTCTACAATGAGTCTCACGTAACATAGACTGAAAATATTCCTGCTACAACTGAAATGCAGAGAACTCTGCGTTCCTAAAAAAGGACTCCACAGCATTCCCCATGCAACGCTGTCTAACTGTCAAAACGTGGCTAAATTTAACAGAGAGTGCTCAGGGCCGAAAAAAACCTATTTTGTGAAATGTAAAGAGTGAGATAAATTTGTACAACTCAAATCCCCAAATTTAGTTTGAAAGGCATTTCAAAACTCAGCTCCCTACATAAGGAGTATTTTTTTAAACTAAGTATGGGAAAATCTGGCATAAGGATGTGTATATATGGAAGTTTATTTATAGTTATTGCTAGGGATGGGTATGAAATTTTTTTTGGTTTAGATATTTCTCTTTCAGTAAGCTGCTCTTTAGGCTGCTCAGACATTGTTTAAAAAAACCACCGCTGCAAAGTAGAGTATTATACCAGTTCCTGAATATAAAACCAAGCACTGTATTGTTTCTAAGGGAGTTAGAGCATGTGTCTCAAAATTTCTTCTTGGTTGTTGCATACTGCAGCTCTTTTACTTGGCAGTTTAGCATATCACAGCATTTTTTCTTTTTTAATTCATTTTATGAGTTAGTATTACCATCCCTCCAGGGAAGAAATAAATAATAGAATGCTGATATAGAGAGAAAGGAATCACAGTAAGCATGTGGGAATAAAAAAGTGCATTTCAAAAGGTGTAAAATAGTTAATTTTCTGTATTGATAATTTGGAGGCAAACATAAAAGTATCTTCCTTGGTTTCTATATATGACTTAAAATAGGTAAGGCAAGCTTCTGAACTTATGATATTAACATCTCTGTCATCAAGAAAGCTTCCATGTGAACCTTTAATGTCTTTATATTGAAGGGTTTTCATTACCTAGGAAAAATAAGTAAAAACAAGAACAGGAAGAGATGTGTATGAAAAATAATGCATTCTACCACTTTTATAGAAAAGGACAGCTATTTCATTATTAAGGCTTGTGCAAAAAATACCAGATTGAAGCGCATCTTCACTATTTGCTTAAACATATATTTTTTCTATGCAGATAATAGTGATTGCTTGACTCTTTTATTTACAGGCAGTTTAAATTGCCTCTCAAAAACACAGCTTATGAGCTGAGTGATCTCAGCTACTTTGTGAAATTACGGATGTGTTCTTTTTATTGAGGCTTACATATCCTGCAGCAACAGCCCTACCATCTCTTTGCAGCTTGCTGTACTGTTGCTAAGAATTTAGAAACAGACACGCCAGTTTCAATTTTAAAGACACTGTGTTTTTTCCTGTGCTTTAATAAATCAATCTTGTACTGCAATGTTGGCGCCCCTTTAAATGGGTCAGGACAAAGTGCGTCCTTAGTTCACCTCGTGCAGCCTGATTGCTGATCACCAATAATTTGATTAGCTGCGCCACAAGAAATTATTTGGTTCAATAGATGTAAACATGACCAACCGCATCCAAAACATCAAAGTCAAGAGGACTCTTCCTGCTTCCCAAATTCCCTGGAGACAGAGCAGCCTGTCAGGGGACTGTGCCCCCAGCTCAGGACACCCTCTGTCCCCTCTGCCTGCAGCAGATGATTTGTCACATGAAAGGATCTGGGGCTGAAATTTTAAAAGAGTTATGACTACAATCTGACTTTAAGCACAAATACGAAAGTCATTGCCAAACAGAATATTTAAGGCTCTGACTAAGCAAACTCTGGAGGAATTATAGCCCAGTGAACCCAGCAAACAACCTGCACCGCCAGGATTTCCTCTTTGACTGTGTGAGATCGTGGGCACTTTTAAAGAATTTGGCATTTGCAAGGACATTCCTAATAGTGCTCAGCCATTCAATTCAGGGACATAAGGATTTTTCTTCCCCCAAAATGTATTTAATTAAAGAATGTTTTAAACAAAAAAGTGAGGAAGGCCTGCTCAGTGTCTTTGGTGTTTTCCTTTCTCAGGCAAAGCCTGGCTTGCAGAAATGATGGCATTTAATATCCCAGCTTCTCCACTGAGCATGTGTGATAAAGCAGAGCTCAACGAAACATGCAGACATTATATAGGAATATTTATAGGCGGACTGGCTTGGTTTACTCTGTCCATCCTTCACACCTTCTGCACATTTGCTTCTTGTACAGTGGGCTGCATTGACAAGGCTTCATAAAGCACTTAAGGTCTTTCCTGCTACAGCTGCTCACAGAAACTTAATTTCAACACTGCATAAGGAAGTCTGTATGTTCACTCAATTTTTAAATGTGCTCAGGCAAGTATTTGCTTTGGAATGGTTTCCTACGCTCACCCAAGGCAAAGGAAGAGTATTGTGGGATGGAGCGGGACACCAATAGCTAAACAGTGAATGACAGATGTCAAGTGCTCACCATGACATCAGAGGACAAAAAAACCAGAACTATTTCAGTTTAATAAATATATGCAAATGTTAAATAAGGAAAAAAGATTAAATAAGGAAATAGCAGCTTGCTTATAAAGACTTTGCTATCTGATTTTTGGAATAAATTATTAATTTCAGGTTATTATTCTACAGGAGAGCAGAGATAGAGATTTTTTGTTTGTTAAAAGCAAGAAAAAAGTGCCAAAGAAAAAAAAGTATAAGTAAGGATAAAATATAAATAACTTCTGACTCAAATAAAACCAAAATCTTATAGGCTGTGCCTTACCACCAAGATTATTCATCTTTATTTTCTTCCTGGTAATGCCACAATTTCATTGTTACAAAGATAAAGTAATGACAAAATGATTACATGTAAGGGGCAATGTTTGGGAAAACGTATATGAATGTACTTCTGGTTTTGATTTTCATATGTTTTTCTTTGCTGTGAAATTCCACATTTCTCACTTTTGCTTGTTATAGAACCTTAGCAACTTTTTTGAGATTTCTTATCATTTCACGCACAGAGACTTTGACAGTGGTAGTTCAGAATGTGAAGAACAGTGGAACACCAAGTTCCTAAAACAACAGAATTATGCATCTTAAATATGATTGAGTTTAAGAATGCCGGAAGGACATGAAATCTCTGTTTCCATCTTGCCTGAAAAAGAATAAAATTAATAGCTTGGATGAATGCAGCATAGCCACAAAGGACAATCAGAGTAAATCTATAATGGGCTAAAATTCAGTGAGAGCGATAAAGGGGTCACAGTGGTTTGAAGGAAATGAGAAATAACTTGATTTTTTTTTAATCTATAATGATCTTTTTTATTAAAAAATCTATGTTTACTTTTGTATTACTTTATCTGACATTACTATAGCTGTTACACTGTCTTTACTAACATTGCAATGACGCATATTACAGGAATGTCATTGCAAACAAAAGAAAATTATTTTATCTATTTATCCTCATATTCAAGAATTGTTTGCATAGAAATAGAGGAATTAGAGGAATGGCAGATGGTCATACCAAAGGACATGGTATTTACTATGGGTGGATCTTTATTCTCCACATGCATTTGTTTCTCACCCACAATGAAGGCGCTGGATATCTGGAGGTCTCAGGTCTTTGAGTGCCACATTTTCTTCCTGAAGCAGGACAGAATTTTTGTCAGGGCCCTTGGCAGCCAGTCAAGCCCCCGCAACAAGAGTTCAGGGTCAAAACTGCAGCTATGAAACCTCCCAAAAATCTCTGTCCTGCACCCCAAGGCAGTTTCGTCCAGCCTAATTTCCCACATGTATCCCTGACCTGTAGCATGGGGGACATCCATGGGTTCATCAGCTTGTGAGCATCTTCCTCACCTCCAGGGCCCTGCCTACATGTCACGGGTGTGTCTGACCCTGGTTGTCCTCACTGGGCCTGATCCATACCCCCACCCACAGACCAGCCACCTTGTGCCAGCCTCAGCCCATCCCCAGGGAGATGCCCAGGACTGGGCTTCCCTGGTGCCTTCCAGTTTTCCTGCTTCTGGCTGGAATGATATGGAATGGGCTGCCAGGGCCTGTCCTGCCACCCCAGGGAGTCCCACTGCTTCCCAGCAAGACCACAGTGCCCAGAGTGCCCTGGCACACTTGCATTGTGGTAAATTTGGGGGGTGTGATTCATGTTGAGAGTTTCAAGAGAGATGAAAAGGCTCTGGGGAGACCTTGTAGCAGCCTTCCAGTACCAAAAGAGGCTATAAGAGAGCTAGAGAGGGGCTTCTTACAAGGCATGTATTGATAGGACAAAGGGCAATGACTTTGAACTGAAAGAAGATGAGTTTGGAAGAAATTCTTCCCTATGAGGGTGGTGAGACATTGGAAGAGGTTTCCCAGAGAAGTTGTGGATGTCCCATCCCTATTAGTGTTCAAGGCCAGGTTGGATGGGGCCTTGAGAAACCTGGTCTAGTGGAAAGTGTCCCTGCCTGTGGCAGGGGTTCGGAACTAGATAAACTTTAAGGTTCCTTCCAATCCAAACCGTTCTATGATTCTGTGAAATGTCAACTGAAGACACAACCAGGATGTGCGTGTAATGGTAACCCCTATACTGCCAATGCTTTTGGGGCAGCAGGGTCTACAAGTGCCTACAACATGAAATGTAGTTTTCACTGAGTTGGATATGGGACTGTGCCTCTGCTCAGAGAGAGACTGACTATCCTCTCTTTCCATCTTGAAGACAGATCCAGGCTCTCACAGTGCTGTACTCTGCCTGCTCACTTCTGCCATCAAACCGTGCATGGGAGAGGCAGGGCAGACCCTGAACCTGGGGGGTGAGGACAGGCAGCCGCCAGACTCCTTCCTTCCTCCAGCAGCACCTGAGCCAGCCAAGCCAGGACTGGGACAAAGCACACGCCAGTGCTACGCATTGAGGCAGCAGAGCAGTGTAAATCCCAATGAATGCGTTGTGCCTGTGCAATCACGCATTAGAAGAACACCTGCAGTGAGACAGAATATCAGAATACTGGTGCTGACTGCCTGTTCTTAGTCTCTTTTTAAGTAAGACACTGTGCTCATACTATGCAACATATTTAGACAGGAAAAAAGTAGTTGTCAGAGACAAGAGTTTACTACCTTCTAGAAAAAACATGAGTTGGACAAAATACAACCCATCTCTTTCCTGTACTGTTTTCTCTGCTGATTTTTCACCAGAAGTCCAGGATTAGTTTAACAGACATGTGAGATATTGTCCATTATCCACCGTCTGGAAAGGAACAAAGCATTCAGCAACTGGCACAAAAGTGTATTCAGACACAATATACACAAATGTACATTCATTTATGTCTTGCATAGAATATAGTTACTATTTAAACAGCAGTTAAGTTGCTAAAAATTTTATTTTCTTGTTTGTTTTTGTTGTTTCAAAGGGAAGCAAGTGCTGCGTGCACCCTTTAAACTACGCAGCTGAACCTCATCCAGTTCTTAAGATGGTTGTGCTTCAGCAAAACAGCAGAGTTCCAGATAAACCTCCAGAACAAGTGAGCTGCCATCACTGGCCCGGCTGGTCACTGCTGTCACTTCCTATTGGATAAAGGATTGCGGTTGAGGGATATAGCTGAAATTATTAGAATTGGGATTTTTCCTGACATACCCTGTTTAATAATTCAAAACTAAAAATTTGAAAATTTTCCTGTATCTGTGTTAGCAATAGTATCCATCTAATTAAAACATTTGCTAGATTTCATAAGTAGCTGCAGCTGCCTCAGTTTTGATACGAAGTAACTACACCAAAACTGGATCAGCTATAAACAGCAAGGTCAGGTCTCGCCAGTGTGAAGAGAGCAATGGGTTCCTCATAAACTTGGATTTACCCTATAATGACATGAGAGAAAACAAGATAATAACACAAATATGGCTTAGTTCAGTGGGATTGCGCACAGAGAGGTGAGCAAAGAATCTATGGCAATTTGAATAGTGACTGAAAAAAAGATCAGTAGATCTATGATGTCTGGAAGATCTACAATGCCCTGAAGAAGCAAAGACCCAAATTGCTAGCAAGTAAAAGGTCAGAATGAAGAAAATCACTGGAAGATAAAAAATATAAATTTCTTGGTTCCATACTTGCATCTAGATTGACTTTTAGACATATCGTTTTAGTAGACAAAGGGGAATAAGAGCAAATCAGGCCCTACATCATATAGATTCTCCACACAAAACAATATACAAAATATATGGATAATATGAAAATGAAAGCAAGTCCATCTTGCTCTTGATAATATTCTAGTCATTCACCAATGTCAGTGAAGTGTCATCTGGGACCCAGGTAAATTATGCCCTTGGGATTTTTTTAATGTTTGTTCTTGTTTTGCGCTTGTCTGCATGACTATATAGTCATACAGTTTCATAAACTTTTTAAAATTGATCTGAAAACAATTTACATCTGTTGCCTGGGGTGTACTGTTTGGAAGACCACTAGAATATTCTTTTTCCTTTCTAATCTAAATTCATTAATGATAAATGAGTGTGCAGTCTGATCTTTGAATCATGTTTTTCAACCAGAAATTGTTCTTTTTGGAAACACTGAGATAAGACTGTAAATTAGGCTTGTTAAAGAGAAAATCTACACTGAAGAGCTATGAGCCTATTGCTGAAAGCAGACAGGCTTTCCAAATATACCAAGAGAATTGCACAACTGTTTTCCACAGAGAAGCTGTGGGATTTGAGTACATTTTTATGCTCTGAAAACTCTGAAAATGTTCTGCGTCCCTCTAAGGATGTACCTTCTCGTCATCACCTCTCTGAGGAATCTCATATACAAAGAGAAGGGGAGAGGTAAGGAAAAATCCACAGAAGTTTCCACAAGGGAAAATGCTTTGGGAAAGAGGGACAATTACCTGTTACCATCTCCTGGTTCTGTTTTTGGATTCTGAAAGAACTTCTAGACTCTTTACTCTTTCTATGTCATGTAAATAGGTCACAAGCCTCTTGTGTCTGACTTTGGCGAAAGCCAGAGAGGGAAGTCAAGTCATCTGAGCTCTGAGGTTTGGCCTTAACTCATTAACTTGAAGGAAGTCATCTGGGTGTCTGTTGGGCTGCTCTGTGCTTAGAACTGGTCCTGAGTCCAACTCCTAACGGACAAGGACGTTTCATCCTAATCATTCTTTTTGTCTCCAGGTTCCCAGTGGATTAATTGTATATGACCACAAGACCACACAATAACAAAATTTCTAAGATCATGCCAAAAGCACAGAAGGAGGCTGACATATCTGTGCAAGGTGATCCACACAGAGGTCATGGCCAAACTGCGACCCTTTATTGCAAAGCTGGTTTGTGAGCTACTAGTTCCACCTCACGTGGCCATCCTACTGGGAATTTCCAAAGAGCTGACTTGCAAATGGATATTTCTACAGGGCATTCACCTATACCACATGTCAACTCAGAGGATGACCCAGCTCAAAGGACCATTACTATGGCACAGCCCCAAATACCCTATGACAACTGCCTTAAAATAAAAAACCGGGTCATTCCTGCAGTCATATTTGTGTGAGCAATTGTTATGCACTGAGGTAAGTGTCGTTACAGGAATGGACTATTTTCATGAGCAAGTGTTTGAAACTCTCTCCCCAGGAGAGTAGGTGCATCACTTCAGCTTCTCTCTTCTTCTCACAGGGCCTCTGTTTGGTGTAACATACATATACTTGAACTATAAAGCCCACCTTTCATGCGGTCTATTCAGTTTTCCAATTGACTTCAAAGAAAGGTCTTATTAAAGACACTGTGAGAGGTTTGAACTCTGTCAGGAATGGGCCCTGTGAGTTCAAATCACATTACTTTGCCCACTAGGCTCATTACAAAAAGCAAGTTGAACCTACGGCTTTCTGGATTCACCTGAGAAGCCAAGATTGGAGCACAATGAAGAAGGGCAGTGTGGTTCTCTTGATAGGCCCAGGTATAGCTCTGTTAACACCCTCAGGAGTTATTGTATCTATAGATAGAAGGAACAATTTTCAAATGCAGTGCCTAAAACTCAGGTGTCTGTATCTCTGCCAACTTTAAATACTACATTAAACATAGCTTTATGTGTCATGTGTCTAAATTTAGACACCCTAGTTTTAAAGATGAACTTATAAAGAGCGCAATAGATATCTAAGAGAAGACGAAAATGCTCACTTTTGACTTCTTAGAAATATTTTTTAAATCATTATAAAAGGCCATGTAAATATTCTTCCTACTTGCATGTAATATTCTTCCTACTTGCATATGAATAAGACTACCTGGTAAAAATAACATTATCAGAATTTAAGGGGGTGATCTTTATTTTCTACTAACGCCAATTTAGTAAAATGTCTGCTTGATTTACGTAATGCCATGAATAGCGCTTCCTGAACTGTTCGTGACAGAGAACAGGATAACTAGCAAATGTCTCCAATTACAGTCACCACAAAATAAAACAGTGTGCAGGCAAGAGTTTAAGATTCCTCACAGTTTTGCATGTTATGTCATTCTCACCTAGACAAAAAACCTGGAAACTGCTACCAAATCTGTACAGTGGCACTTTACACTTTTTCTATATGGTTGAAAATACCTCATGAAGTACTCAGCTGAATCACAGATAGTTAGTCTCTTGTTTAATTCAGCACAATGTAATGTTATCATATCACTTCAGCATAACTGGTCAACTGGTTTTGTGTCAGAGCAGAGTAACTGCTTCAAAAATGCAAATGAGAAAGCAGTCCCATCATGTGGAGCCAATTCAGAGTATTTTGGTTTTTATAAGCAGAGTAGATGGAAAGGTTAAGAAGTGTGAGGTTTTATCATGGAGCAAAATCAAATCAAGTAAATCAGATACAGGCCCATCCCTCTCTCTGTGGGTGTGTGTCTGGAGAGGAGGGTTGAAAACTCCATTTTTGTTATTTCTGTCTCGTAAAAGGAAAGCATGAGCCAAGTACTGATCTCATCTGTATTCTCAAATCTTACTGACTTGCTCAAACTCTTCTGCGAAGTTTGCCAACAAAAAGCTGACATGCAAGACAAAACTTTAAGAAAATCAATGCCAAATAATTGCCCAAGCCATAAGAAAGAATAAACTTGCCAGTACGTTATGTTCTACCAACACTGTGGTGAGTTGTAAACCTAAAATCCAGGGGAACGAAATGGCTCATTGTGCATAGTAGGCTTTATATAACAGCAGGCAGCACAAATCATTGCTCTACTGCAGTTCAATAGCTAGTCATTCCTTCTCTTCTATATTCAATTCTGCACCACAGCCATGACTTAAATGCTACGCTGCTGTCAGTTAGTTGGCTGTCCTTTCCTGGGCTGCCAAAGCAGATGCTTACAAATGAAGCTATTGTCCCAGTAATCAGGCATCTCCTGGTGGGACAGTATGTGATGAATTTTTAAGGACATGGCTGCAGCATAAAACGTGCTGTATTTTGCATCAGACATTGTCACACTATTCTTTTTCTTCACTATTAAGATTTAAGTATCGTTGGACAACTTAAAAGTGTCAGAATAGGAGACCCAAGGTGTACCTTGCAGTGTAACACTGTAGGCTTATGGATAGTATCAACTATAAAATGCAAGGGCACAGATAACCTAATTCCAATGAAGCAAGTCTAAAAGGTATATGGAGTATTGACAGAGTTTATTAATTTGACTGTACTTGCCCTGAGAACATGGATTCCTTTTAATTCTGTTACAAAGAAGTTTTTTAAATGCCTTACCCAGAGTTAAATGTCTTCCCATACTTAAGGACAAGCAAAAAGCTATTTCTTGACATGTGTGCATGGTTTAACTGGTATTTCAGGTACAAGTCTAACACACGAGGTAATTGCAAATATCTCAAATAAAAATGTAGAAAACCACAAGGGATAAAACTCATTTGAAAGTCAATATTTCTTTCAAAGAATACTGGATCCTAACATGAAAGCAAGGCCCAGATACCCACTTTATGTCTCTGTGGCAGCCAGAGAATCTAGGTCTGGATTCCACCAGCAACAGCCCCTCCTCATAGTCTTAAAAGCAATTTTACCATAAACCACTGTAGGAAAGAACATTACTCATTGATTAAAAAAACCCTCTCTTGTCAAAATCCTTCAAACTGAGAAATAAGGGCTGATCAACCTATTCAAGTAAAATGGATACAGAAACAGAGCACAGTCAGTGTCTTATATACAGCCAGTGCTGGACGAAGCACATTATACCATGGATTAGGCTTCAAGGGTGCCACGGTAGCAGCTCCTGCCAGTCAGTGGGTACAACAGTTTTCCTCCCTTCAGGCTGAAGATAAGGCAGTCCACTAGTACTATAGTACTAGAGGAATATTTCCCAAATTTCATTTTCCTGTAGAATGGTTTTCTGAATCATGAGGCACACCTACTGAAACTTTCAAACACCTTCAAGCCCAAAGCATTTTCTTCTTAGGCCAGATATTATTGCAGGCATACTGTAGTGATGTAATTCTTGTCTTACTGCTTCATAAAACTATATTAAAATATTTTTGCTAGTTCTTCTGGTCTTCTAAAATGTTCTTTTTTTTTCCTTCAGCATCTAACTTTATCCCTTACAGATAGACTGGTCGCTTCAAGTGTTATGATGTGAGATTTATCAGGAAGAGGGTAATGCCTTAAACTGAGTGCTGATGGTCCAAACTGCTGCTGAAGGGCATAGAGGGA
This sequence comes from Oreocharis arfaki, assembly GCA_013398015.1. NCBI lineage: Eukaryota > Metazoa > Chordata > Aves > Passeriformes > Paramythiidae > Oreocharis > Oreocharis arfaki. The sequence continues at coordinate 1,152,550 of VZRR01004497.1, read as the reverse complement.
AAGAAAAAAACTTTGTTGTGTAGGACAAGAGTTATCAGTACTTAATAGATGCCAGCTCAAGCTTCCTGGAAACTGAGTGCAAGACTCTAAGAAGGGAATAACCTAAAACTTACACTCGTTTATATCCTTAAGTTCCTCAGGACATATATACAAGAATAATCTTATACGGAGAAGCAGAAAACTGAGACCTTGAAAACTGTAACTTGAAACCAGAACATTAGGAATACCAGTGTGTTCTGTGACTCCAACCATGATGAGATATCTGAAAATTTTTAGAACTTCTAGTTCAATTTCTATTCAACTTTCATGTTGACTTTATGGTTCATTGATTTCTGACTACTGTCTTCTTGTAGTCTTCTCGCCAGCTGTATGGGAAGAGAATGATTCCATTCCGGACTATTTTCCTACTGCTTTATGATGCTGAAAAATATACTGATAATAATCTCTGTCTTTTCTATTGCCACACTGTCTGCCCAACAAAAAATTCTTAACAATGTGTTCAGCTAAGATTTAAGAAGATTTAAGAAGAGAAAGATTTTCTCTGCATCAACAAGCAGAAAAATTATTTTGTGATTTTCCTCTACATATTTGCTACTCTGATTAAATCAGTAGATGCATCTTTGAATTCTCATGAGACTATCAAAGAGCTTAATAATGCAGTTACATGCGGCTTATGAAAGCCAAAATATTCTTTCAATAGGTGTTGAAATGAGTTTCATCAGTTCTTCCTGTTACTTCCCGCACTTCTAAACCATGTTCTCTACAAATAACATATCCACAGACACACCACAAGTTTATACTGGCTTATTCATGTGAATGGTCTAGGACAACAGCATTGAAAGACATTCGTCCATTTGGTTAAGCATGAAGTAAGACAAGAAAGGAAGTAATTTTTGAGTAGACAACCTGTCTTTAATAATGAGTCTTCAGCATCAAATAGCAACATATGAACACTCTTACTGACATTTTAGTTCAACATCTCAAATATGACAGACCAAAGACATAATTTATTAACAGTTGGCAGTCTGGCAGTGACTGGGGTCCAACTTTTACTGCAGTGTGCTCTGATTTTTTTCTCTGTTCTTTCAGATTATTTTGACTTTCAGAAGAGCTTTGTCATTTGCTAGTACACTATTCTAATTCCAGACTTAGTCCTGATTGCATATTAACTACATACACAATTCAAAAATATTTTTAAACATTACTGTAACAGGAAAACAATAGGTGGAAATAAGCAGTCTTAAGCAAAGCTTAATTCTTATGTCTTAGATTTTTATGTTTCAAGGATTAGTGTTTTGGTCAGACTGCTCATTGCGTCCAGCCAGATTCAGTTTTGTACTTAAATTATTTTTTGGATAATGTTTCTTCGCAAATGTTTCAAGATGTTCGACTTCGAGATTGTGACAACCTACAGGTCTTTAAAAAACAACTGATAGTGGAATGTTACAATTCCTTTTTTCCTTCCTGAGATTAAATTTTAAGCAATATCTCAAACAGAACAGTCGGATTGTAAAGTCAAGTAAGGATATAAATGACAATCCTGAATTAGACAAGGACTGAGACTATTTATGAACTCTCTGTTCTAGCCAAGCAGAAAAGATCAGACAAACAATCTCTCATGGGTCTTCAGATCCTGGACAGATTGCATCATGATACCTCAATATCTCTTCATACATGCAGAAGGACCTGAACAACTTCACAGTTTAGAAGATTCTCTCCAGACTAAGAAAACACATCTTCTCCATTTTTGCTAGGAATCAAAGGGGAGAGTAAAAGTAAAGCTCAAACTATGCAGCAAAAGGGAACATGGGGGGAAAAAAGGTGACAATTCTTTCCTTCAGAAGGCACACCACTTTTTTTAAATTAGAGGGTATCAAAAATTTGGTTCCTAAATCCTGAATTTGTCTTGTCACAAATTTACTGGCCAAAGAGTTCTCAGATATCTTAACAATGCCATGGGTTCTTATAGCTGAGCAGTAAAGAATAATAAAGGCAAGTGCAGATGAAATATACATGAGTGATAAATTCTGGATTTGGCACTCTGGCAGCATATTGCTTTTGTGACTGAGATCCAGGTTGCTTTAAGCCAGGCCATTTCAATTCAGCTTGCAGAAGAAAGACTGTGAAAGACTGTTAACCTATTTTTCTATGCTGATAGAATTTTTCTATACTGATAGATGAAACGGCCTTGAATCAACAAGTTTAGGACACTTTGATTTGATTTCTTTTCATTTTACAGGGAGGGAGTAAAGAACATCACCACTGATTTGCAGTGAGGTGGATCAATACAAAACAGTAGGCCAGGTCCATTAAATGCTTGAGGTTCAAATATCTATGTTTGAAATGTCAAAGAGCACCACAAGAGTGAGTGATACAGTGAACATATCAATTAAAATGCTCTGTTTTTATCAAATGGTGGCAAGACATCAGTGCTCATCTCATTCTTGCACTATTTATACTTGATATTTTTTTTTTTTACTGGGTGCACCTTGCAACAGTTTTTTAATGAGAGATCCTAAGAAACATTCATTAAAACCTCTCTCTGTAGTACACAGAAAGCAGGCTTAGTACACTGTGAAGGTCCCCTCACAATTCTGTCACCCAAGAAATTTTTTTGGCTGGGGCAGTATAATACTTGAGTAAAATTACCTCAAAACTTTGTGTAATGCCCCAGCCTGTTCACACTAAGTCTAAGCTATCTACTGAGGTACAAAAACCTAGGGGACACCTGGACTAGTAAGTCTTGTGCTAAAGCCCATTGGTCTTGATCATCAACTCTTTCTTTCAATTAAAAAGATCATCAAAAATCTTCCTTAGTGACCTACTGTATAGTGTAAGGTGTTCCCTTCAAGGGAATGGTTGCTTTCTTCCTCTAATTTCCCAACTTCAGAAGCTTTAACAATTATCTGCTTTAATACATTTTCCCCATCTTTCAGTGAAAAATGTGGTGTTTACAAATATACTTGCAGAGTAATTCATTGAATGTTACATCACTATGAATATACCAGCTTTAGAAAGCCATTACAGAAGGAGTTCCCAGTGTGGTGACACGGTACAGGGTGAGTGATACAAGTAATAAAGCTTCTGTTACAGTACTCAACAAAAACCAGACATCAGCTCAACGAAGTCACACTCCACCTAACTCAGGCAATATCAAGAATGTGCAGATGTCCAAGTCCCTGTGCTCATCCGTCCATTCAGTTTTCCGTATGTACACAGCATGCTTACATCAACAGTGGTTGTACACCCTCAGGAAATAAGCCCTCCAAAATTCTGAATATATCACAAGGCTGCAGTCAGAACTGTCGTCTATGAGCTAAAAAGCGGATTTCTGTTGCTAGTGGAATACAAGCTATGCATTAGAAATCTGCACTGCAGATAAGGCATCTGTAGTAAAAATGAAAGAAGAAATGCTATCTTCATTAGTTCTATATATCATTTATTTTAAAACACAACCATACTCTATACTTTCACCTGATAGAAGCTTTTAAACTAAGATTTAAATCTGATAAGTACACAGCTGTAAATATACATACTAGTAAATATGGTTTTCAGTTCATTTTTTTACAGTCATTGCCTTTCAATGGCATAGCTTATGTAAAAATGTTGGATTTTACATTTACTCTCAAGTTTCACACTAATATTGCAAATGAAGCCTGATTTGAATACAGTGGAAAGATCTACTTCTTACACAACAGGGGAATTCAATGATACATATATGAGTGTATAAAGAAATACGTACATATGTGTGTATACACACACACACACAAATATTTTGGAAATTCCTCTCACATGCAAAGATTTTTGAAGTATTTCTCTATTTCTCTTGACAATTCAGTGTGCATTTCCACACTTTCACAGTATAAATACACTGCCTTAAAATACAGAGGTTGTACAAGTAGCAGAGATATTAAGAGGTGGAAAGGATCTCAGCCATTCAGTGCATCTTCCAGATGATACAAGATTATTGCCTCCATCATGTTTTTTCTTGTTTGTTTAAAGTCTAGCTAAGCATCCTTCCACCACATGCTACAGATAATTGCACTTCCTAGTGGACATCACTTGACTTTTAACTTTACAGCCACAAGTTTCCTATTCTTTAAGTCATCCTCTCACTTTATTCTTTTGTTCTGCTCAATCTCATCCTGTCTTCAGTAACAGAGGTTCTGTATCCTTCTTTCTTTTCTTTCTATTTCTTTTTCCTCATCCCTGCACCAGTTTCCCTTTCTCTATGGCATCATTCATGGCTTTCTTCTACTCCGTTTCAAGTCTTTCACAGTCTGTGCCCTGGCTACCCTGTAATTTTTCATTCAGTGAAAGTGGATATACTTTCTTCCAATCAACACATGGTGATGGTCTTCAGCACCAAATTAATAATTTTTTTCAAAGGTTTTCATGCTTTCTCCACGGATTGTCCATCTTTCTAGCTCACTTAGAGTGTTCTTCACACAAACAGAAAATCCTCCTAATTTCCCTCCTTTAAGCACTCTTTTATTGCCACATATAAAAAGTAGCAGGGAGAAGGGCTGTGCTGACTGATACAATTGCCTAGTGTGCTGTTACTGTCTATCCCCATGCCATTATCTTCTATCCCCATGTTCCTCTCCCTCATAACACTTTTTGACAATCTATGGCCTCTGCTGCCCCTTAGCCATTAAAGATTTTGGAGCAAGGTCAAACCTTTTACTGTTTCCCTCACTGGTTTCCTGGGCAGCAGTCAAGGCAGCTAGACACCATGTCAATACAAAATATAAATACTAATTATTAACATTCATTGACCTCTTCTGTTTGGAAACTTATGCGTACAAGTCATGCTTATCATGCACTATACACAAGTAAAAATATCTCATCCCAATGATACCAATAGGATAATTCTAATCATTTTAAGTTATAATCCTAATACCGGATCTAGTGAGGTAGAACCTTGTTAGTTATCTTCTTCTACTTTTGTTGCTCTTATATCTGTTCCCCTAGACCCTTTGAGGCAATTTGCCAAATCCTTGTGGTTCCATATTATTCAGTCTTCTAACCTGAACACCCCCCAATTTAGAGGAAACCCAGGAGACAAAACACTAGAAATTATCCATAGTCTGTAGCAACAAGAAACACTTTTTCCTCCCAGCCTGAAAGCAAATCTAATGGGAGGCTTTAATAGCAGCAACACTGCTTCCCTCAGAGAATCTGGAAGTGACCAGTGTCAGATGTAAGTCAATATTCTTTTACTAGGCCAGGGAAACTTTCATGAAAGAAACTCTAGCTGGGCTAGCAGTGTAGGTGTTGCCTGGACTTCCCACAAGAACTACAATTCACATTCCATCAGATCAGTTGGCACTACTCAACTTTGAAGCTGATGGATCGAATAAATATCTTTCATTCAGGTTAAATATAATTAAACTTATTGCATGACCTAAGATAGCTGAACAAGAGTGAGTCACTGTCCAAGGTCATTGCACCTGCAGGGAATTTCATTTGAGGAGTATGCAGTAACATGAGAGTCAGATTTCGGTAAGGTTATATGGTTATTTGGAATAGAAGGAAGCTGGAGAGATGTACAACCATTCAAAAAAGTTTTACGTGAATTCAGCAAGAGATGTTACCCATATAATGGCCTTGATTGAAAAGACCTTTAAAAAAGCCCTGAGAGAGAGTGTTTTGGGGCAGAGTACTGGGAAGAGAAAGTCTTGAATCATAGGGAAATTATCTCCAATTGTTGTTTCTCCCATGTTCAAAAATCCAAAGCTTCACACACAGTAGCATGTGGCGTAGAGATAACGCAAGTGAAATAACTGACTTGGTATGAAGCTCCATCTAGGCAATGTAACTCCCTTGAGATTAACAGGATCCCATTGAAAAATAACTAACTTCTTTTCTTATTTCCTTTTTTTTTTTCTTTAAATGAAAGACACTGCACATCACACTCAGCATTGGCCAGCCCCTGAGGATGTTGTGAGTGACAGCACTATGTCATATTACATGCCTTTACAATGCCTAGCACAATGTGGCCCTCAACCCTGAAGGAGGCTTCCAGATAATACCTAAGGACAAATAAATTATAGCAAATGCATGTTAATAAACAGTCATTTAACGGAAGTCAAGACACATTGTTGTGCTTTCTCTATCTTAAAAACCTTCACTAAAAAGTATTTTGAACCATTTTCAGGGTTTTTTTTCTTCCTTTCCTTATAAACAGTATCAAAGAGACATGCCAGAGGATGCTGCTTAGTCTAGTATGTCATATTTCCTATGATGCCTAGGTAATGATTTCTTTTCTGGCCCTTCCACAGCTGCGGGCAGGGTGGCTTGCAGGTTTAGCAAGAAGGGCAAAAAGCTCTTGAAATATTGCTTTCCTTTTTTTAAATTTTACACTGCATATTGCCTCCTGCTCACTTGTCTAAGGATGCAATATGCAGAGCCACTATATCATAGTTTCAATATAACACATTGTGAACCTTCTGGCTTCCAGTCCAGGAGCCAAATGGCATTGTGTATTCCCTCCATTTGGCCTCATTTTCATCTTCCCCCTTTGCACCCAGGCTGACAAGAGGAGCATATGAAGCTTTTTCTCGCTGCTGCATCTTGACCTTGACCTTAGAGCTTTAGAAAAGCGTACTTGCATGCGCAGGGCTGCTATTGTCCGCAGCCGAGTCCCACTTTCTTTTGACATTAAGCGAGTAAAAGGCCACGTGACGGAGTCCCTTTGCAGCCCCAACATTTCTGTCCTGCTTTCTCCTTTGCAAATGTTTTTGTACTGACTTTTTTTTTTCCTCAGGTCAGGCTTACAGCATCTTTTGCTTTTTTTTTTTCTCTCTGTTGTTCCTATCCCCCTCTCCTTTTCCTACACACATACACGCGCGCACGCTCGCAGACACACACGCGCACAGACACACACACGCACACACAGGAAAATCTATATGTGTCAGACGTTCAGCAAGGGAAAGACAAAGGCACTGAGTTAATTACCCATCATTTACTGCTGCTGAGAAGAACAGATGGTAGCAGGCGATATGTAAATGGCAAGGGGCAGTGAATTATTCGATTTTTTTAGATTAATCGTCGATGACAAAGGAAGTGATTACAAGCTGTGACATTTATACAAATGTATAAAGTACATAATGCAAGAAAAAAAAGGGCTTAATATTATTATGAGGATGTCAGGCGTGTGAACACCATTGTCATAATACAAAGCAACACATTTTGTGAGATCCAAGGATCTGCTTTTCTTTGATTTGCAAACTTTAGTAAGTCCTAGCCTCTGGAAATATATATTTCCCGAAATGAATCCACGCCTGACAATCATGAAAAAAAGGTTTGGGTGCTTTTGCATATTTCCCACAATGCGTAACTCTATCTAGTCTCAATGGTAGAGCTTTTAAGGGATGAAGCTGATGTCAAATCAGTGTGGACTGTAAAATAGAAAAAGGTGCTAATAAAACACATAGACAGGAAATGGAAAATAAAAGGAAAGGTGATGTTTAAGCTGACAGGCCCTCTGTGAGGACAAGAGGGCAAACAGTGAGGTGGAAGTGAAGACAGAAGAGAGTACTGTTTGTTTACTGCATGTCTGAAAAATAATTGTTTTAGAGACTTTGGAGGTCAGAATGACATAATGGCCAGGTCAGGCCTTGCTTTACACAAACACCCAACCTGCTCATCCTCAAGGTAGTCTACTGTATTTTCTGCTGTATAAATAATTAATTGGTACATGAGGAAAACAGATGCTTTCTTTTGCAGATCATAGAAACCGCTTCATCATCAAAATGTCTTCAATCACCTAATTATTAAATCTATACGGTGCTAATAATACAGATGGGAGATGAAGCCAGTGAGCTGCAAATTTTTTTCCCATTGAAGCATCCCAATCTACTGCATTCCTTGTTTCACATCTTGCAGTGAACAACATCAGCAAGGCAAATAGAGGGGAGAGTTTGGTGGCGAGCTTATTTATCCTCCTCAGAAATACTTTCCAATCAAGCAAGGCAAAACATCACCAAAATTACTGTGAAACACTCCACTGTTGTGCATGCTTTGTTGATTATAGAGGGGTGAGGGAGGGACAGAATAACAGTGTATTAGTCATCAGTACTGGGTAGTACATTTAAATCTAGCAATCCATTTCATATGAATATTTTTTCAGGAATAAAGTGCTTGCTGTACCAATCTGCCCTGAAGAAAAAGAAGTATAAAATGCTGTAGCACACCAGTGTTTCCAGCGTGGTATTATTAAAAGCCAGATACTCAAGATAAGGACCAACAGCTAAGCTATTGGTTTCTAAGCTGTTTTTCTTTTTCTGCCTTTTAGATAATGTTACTTCCATGAGATGCAGCCAACGCAATAATGTAGTTTCCACTCTGTTCATTGGTGCATATGCAAGGTCGGTTCGTACATTTGTCTTTCTCTAAGCAAACGTAGCATGGACTCCAGAATAAAAACACATATGCATTTATTGAAACGATTGAGCTGTATCCATTTCTCCTGACTGGAGACACGAAACTGAAAGCATCCAAAATCAGTTCACAGTGCACATATCATGTTATCTACTTATTTCCTTGGGATGGGGGGATTATGAGTTAAAGTTGTAACCTGGAGGTGGGGAAAGGCAGTCATTTCTCTCTTACAAGGCTAGAAAGCAGAACAAGATTCTCCCTTCCTGAAAATTAAAGAGAAGCAAAACATCCTTCCAATTGAGGAACAGTAAATGGGACAAGACTTTGTGAAAATATCTAGGTAAGTGTCAACAGCAGTATTTCTTAACCCTCCCTAGATAAGATGAAATGGTTCCAGTGAGAAAATCCTCACTCCCTCCTCCTCCCCCACCTCTTTTTTTTTTTTATTTAAACAAAGGATGGATGATTTACGACATGGGCATGAGCATATACAGCTTTCTTGTGCTTATAGATTCATATTTATGAGATTTTTTAAAAAACATCATAGGTAGACCATACATTACGGCAGACTTTCCATTATTAAAGTGTTAATGCATTCCAAAGGACAAAAAGCAACATCAAAAGGGAAACATATGTTTTTATTTGGAGAAAATGGCTGAATCTGAATCTGCGCCATATCTAGACACCTATTTATACACATTCCTGCAACACACCAAATTCATGAGGGAGGAGAAAATAAAATATCCATGCATTTCTACAGCTTTCCACTGCTTTGGAGATATTTATTTATGAAAACCACAGGTAGTCATTATTTATAGTCCTGATCTTTTTGTTCTTTCATTTTTTCTTTTACTAAAACAAAGATGAAATTGGAATTGATTTTTTGAGGGACATCTATACTGAAAGCAGGATCATTTTATATTTTCGCAAGTTGAAGTCTATATTCATTACTAGGAAAAAATGTAAGACCAGCAAACTAAAGTATTTACATTTGTGGCCCATATTTATTTTATAGTAAGCTTGTCACTGCACTATTGCATAAAAATGGAATTTAAACTATGCTTGCACAATAAAATGAACTTCAGTGCACTACATCCACACACATTGAAATTATACACTGGATATGTATTTTTCTTATGTATGTATGTAAACACACATTTGTGTAGAGAGGGTTTTTTGCTTGGTTAGCTGTAGAGTTCGTGTTTAGGCAAGTGCACCTAACAATCACAGCCTCCCATTAAGAAGATATGCATATATAATATTTATATGCAGATGTGTATGCTTGCCATCATGCATCTACAAGCATGTTTGTTAGTACTGTTTTAATTTTTTCATTCCAGTTTTGTCCACGTTAAAGTAGCAGTGAATTTCAACTGCTGTGCATTCTAGAACATATCCACTGCAGTCTATCTAGCCTGTGAAAGCAGGATACGCTGCAAGACCAGCATCTTTGCAGTCACTGGGAAACAGGGAACAGCAATTAAAAAGTGGAATGGGAAGGCCTATTGTGGCAGTGAAGAGGTGAGTCAGGGCATCAAGACCTTGTTTAGTGAGAGAGGTTGGGCACTGGATAGCAGTTAAACACCCCAGAAAAACTCCAGGTTATTTTTCGCTTTATTGTATGGCCTCCTACAGCTGAACCAGTAATATGTTCAATCTTAAGTGGCATATAGTAAAAAACCCTAACTAGCTAGGAAAGCAAATATTTTCCCTTAAGCCACTTTCATATTTATTAACACGGATTTTCATTTTTTCATTAACATGCACATCTATCTTTTTGTGTTATGCTTAAACTATACATTGCAAGAGCAAGTATGACTAAGAAATATTTGGTAAAGGAGTTACAGCCATATAATTTTTGTTTTGGTAGACTTGAAACATCGCAGGTCATTTAAAATTACCACACTACTAATATTGCCTTATTCCTAAAATACCTCACAGTGCTCTGGACTGTGCCTTTCCAACAGCAGATAGGCAAGTCAGCCAGCATCAGTATTCCAAAGTACCAAAACAAACCAACAACAAAACAGATAGAGTAACACTTAAACGATGTCCCTTTAGGCATTTCTTTCAATGCACTTCAGCTGACTCCACTTTTATGTAGGTTATAGGATTTACTATAGCAACCTAACCCCCCGCTCCAAAAAAGTCGAGCTCCCCCTTCTTTGTGACTTAAATCAAACCAATAGAGCCCTCTATTGGTAAAACCCCAGATAGCTACCGAAGTTTCTTTGCAGTAGGGAGCCTATGCCATCATGTTCCAGCTGAAGTCAATGGCAGATGGTTTTAGACTTAGCCAGCATTAGCAAAAGGCCCTGACAGAAAAGGCCTGTGTTATTCCCCAAGTATGAAATTTCATTTTTCTTCTTATTGCAACTGCCCTATGCAAGTGGTAATTTTGAAATTTGAGCACAACATCACCACACAAACCTGGAACACACCTAAGAGCACTTTGCTCTTCTCGAAAACATTTCATTTTCTGGAAAGGATGCAAATATATTACACCTGGCCCTGATTCAATATTTCCGCTTTGATAAGTACAGGATTTTGATCTGACTCTCAGAAGGTTTTTGGGGCATCATCTTCTGTACAGTCCTACAAATTAATTAAGGCCTTGGGTACATTATAATTAAGGGGCGTAAGGCCAAGTCACCTCAGCAACCTAAAAATGCATTACTTTTTTTATTGATAGACAAGAGAGTGTATCAGGAATGGAAGTTATTTCTGCAAAGAAATGCAAGGAGCTAAAACCAGGCAGTCTTTACAGAGGAGGACTGCTAGGGACTTCAGAGAGATTTTTCTCAGTTCAGACAGCCAATGTTGAAAATAAGCATTGGTAAGTCCTTACGATTTGGCCCATAATTTGTATCTCACAGTCCAGATTTCACAGCCCAGTTCATGGCAAAACTGCTGCTTGTAGCCGCATGGATCCAACTACTTAAGGAGCTATTTATTTCATGGACCCCTTCTTGGGGCAGGCTGGAGGGAGGAAGAGATTTTGGAAGAAGATAGACTGTAATACATGACTGGGGTTTTGCTGAGGTAACTGTCTACATCTTGGCTTTAACATAGTGGGATTTCATGACCCCCTTACCTATTTGTGTATTTGCATAGAATTATTAACACTTTGTGAGTATGAAGTGGTTGCATTTGCTGCTTAATCACTAAGGAAAGGCACTGGCCTATCCAAAGTTGAAAATTATAATTTCTATTTTGCACATTAAGAACCAAAGCAAAAAAGCAGATATAGGCTGCCACCAAAGTGGTCTGTGAGTCCACAATGTGGCCAGACCTGTCCTCCAGTTTTTGGAAATGGGACCTGGTAGGAGAACAGGTTTTCCCCCCCAGAGCTCATACGGAAGGAGGCTGGTGCACACTAAGAGCTAAACCAGATACGGAGATGAGGCGTGACCATATCCAGCATACAAGCTAAGAATCTTGGAGCCTTCCTGGGTCTCAAAGCTCAGATGTAATCTGAGGTCAAGGTCACAAGGGAAGGCTGTAGCACATGCAGCTCCTGAAAACATACAACAAAGTCTGATGCTTCCAACTGTTTGGCAGCCCACACGGCCTCTGGCTCCTTCTGCCAGTCCCACATGGTCTATTCATGTTCTCACTGAGTCCAGAACCTTTCTGAAAGTCAACATCCATTTTTTCTGCTGTCCATGAAGTTGATCTGATACATGGAGGTCTGTCCTATCCCTGCGCTAGGGCTGCACAGGAAATATTACACCAGCAGCAAACTCATCCATCTTCATTCCTTCCTCCTTTCGTGTCGCTTACTCATCTGTGGGAACATTTGCTCTACCCTTAAGGTCAAATCATGTTCTCTCACCTGTTTTCTCCGTGTCTGTTGCTTTTCCTCTGCTTTCTGTGGGCAAGAAGGGAAAACAAAAATTGTATGAACACTTCTAAATGTACAAATTATTTACAACCATCTGATTGCTTAAAAGGTGCAGAAGCTTCTTTATTTTTGCCTTTTTATTTTTCATGTATGAATTCTCTTGAGCAGCAAGAATTAAAATAAGCTAAGGATGCTCAGTATACTAAAATGTGCACAAATAATGTCTCCCTTCAAATTAAGTTTGGGTTGTTGCATTTCCAGTGTCTTCCAATCGCCTTTCTGTGTGACACAAAGATAAACTAGTTCTGGAAAGTCAGGGGGTCTACCAGAAAAGGTGACACTGTCAAAACATGAGAAGTCCTTCACTGGACATTTTCTGCTCCTCTTCCCTAATAATTTATGAACATCCTTATATGTTCTGTGTAAAAGACATCTCTGTATAAGTGTGCGACTCAGCGGGAATTATTTAAATCCTATTTTGGAAAGACAAAGCCCTGCCATGCTTCTGTCTGAGTACTTGGATATCTCTGTAAGAATTACATGAGAAAGTACGAGGGGAAAGGTAGAAGAGGAAAAAGTCCTTGTGAACTGTAAGCCAACCTGCTATAACAAAGCAGTCTACTTCTTTGCTTATCAGGCCTTGCAAGCACTGTTTCAGTCTAAGCAAGTTTCCTTGCGTTTTCATGGATATGAGATCTCCTCTACTCTGCTTGGCAGCACAAGGGATGTGACCAAAAAGGGAAAGAGAACAGGAACTGAACTGATGTGTCTCATTGAATTTTTCCTCTTTGTCTTCGATGCTATGTACTGATTTTCCTTTCTACATTTGCCAGACAGCATAACGGTCTTTAAAACATCTAAGGTCTTGGAGAAGTGATTTTAATTTTTTTTTTTTGAATTCACAAACACCTATTTTTTGACTAGGAAAAGAAACCTAATTTTTTATGTAGGAGTAATGACTTTCTAAAAATTATGTCACTCCACAATTAAACAGAAGAAAATGCCACTGTGTTAAAAACAGCTTGCCTCACACCCCGAAGCTCTTGATGCTATAAATAGAGGAGGCTGGCAGCCTCCAGCTCGCCATCTTCCACAGCACTGACACGCCGTAGTGCTAGCGAGGGATGAGATTGCTGCGTTCACCTGAGGAGAGAGTATTCTGGTGTCTTGTCAGTGTCTGCTGAGAAAGGGCTTCCAATTGGCTGATTTCTACCCTGTTAGGAAAATTACAGCTGTCCTTGCTAAACCTCTTCCCTTCTTTTTTTGCCCAGAGCGGCACAGGTAACAAATTTGAATGGATACATCGTGGGTGTGACCACTAAAGAAATGCATTAACAATGACATTAAAGGGAATACAATTTCATATCCATTCTTACCGGGGAAAAAATAACAGGAATAAAAGTAAATTAATGTAAACACTGCACGTAATCTCAGATTTGTAATGCACAAGAAAAAATAATTTTAAAAAATAATTACAAGATACAACACTACAGAGGAAGATACCAAAATTATTCTGAAATTGTTCGACTGTGTATATAACCGATGAACTTATTTTTAACCTGTGGAAAAGAAAGGCAAAACAGGAAGCACACATTGCAAGGTTGCACTCGTCCCAAGATAAAATGAAAGAAAGGTGTTGCCAGGTCCCCCCCACCCCAACCCCCTGGAAAATTTTGTGGAACAAATAAAGGTTAAATCAAGTCACCTGGATGTGATGTGTGCTCAGGTCTCAGCTCTCTCTGAGCAAAGGGAGGCTCACGCGCTTCAGCAGAAATGACCCTTGTGCTCAGACATTGCCAGCAGGGTGCCAAGAACCGGGACAAGGACCGGAACTGGCTGGCAAGGCGCATCACTAACCACCCCCAGATATATGCAGAAAGGTCCTGGCAAGATAGCCTGCCCAATCCTCCTTCTGAGGAAGCCCTGACCCCTGCCATCACTCCATTTGCTCCCAAGAGGTTACAGTGCTGCTCCGTTGCCCTTCTCTCCCACACACAGCCTGCTGGAATGGGCACGCTGGTAACTTTTCTTCTCCCAGACAGGGGTATAACCAGCCTCAGAATGATTAGACACATCAGTGTCAACAAAATCCAGGAAGAGTCAGAGCATTGGTGAACAATTTACTGAGAGCAAAAGAAAATTCTCTTTACTATGTGCAGTGACAAAGCACTGGGCAGAGGCAGCAACTGAGCAGCAGATTTCTTATTTGTGGCACCACAGCAGCAGCAGTTCAGCTCAGCCCCTCTGCACCTCCCTACAGTGTTCCCTGTCAGGGTCATGCTGCAAAATATGGCTGCTTCCAAAGGAGGAAAGGGGCAGGCAGGAAACCATAGCCGAAGTCCCCATGGATCCCGGGTGGTTTATAATTGCCTGTTGGTAGGTAGGTATTTCCATGGTGTGCATGTTGCTTAAAGGTCAATGCACATTGTCCTTAAAATTTCAGGGCACATTTGTGCTCTACTGCATGATTTTTATTTCCCCTAGAACCTGGCCCAGGGGAAGTAGAGCTGACTTTAGGCTCCAAGAGCAGTGTCTGCACCAAGAATGAAGACTATTTTTTCTCTCTGGACAGGTAATTCTCATTTCCAGTCTCCCCAAACTTTGGAGAATCTTCTGGTCAGTCTAGGTGAGAAGGTACCAAGCTGGAGATTTTTCCCTGCTGGTTTTACTGGTCTAGATTGAAATCAGCATTGTTTTAATATGTTCATGAGGTTAATATACTGCACTGAGAAGCTGAGGAGGAAAAAGAAGGGCCGTGACCAATTCACCTGCCAGCTTAATAGCCTGTTTGGATAAGGCTAAAAGCAAACTGTGGTTTTGACTGCAAGCAGCGATGTCCACAGAGTCAGAGATGTTATTACACACTTGTGATCAATATACATTGCAAAGCAATGTCATTTTTTTTCTTCTTCAGCCTCTGAAAGGTGTATGTCTCCAAAACACTGAAATAAGTCACAATACAGATTAATTACAGGTTCTAAATTCTTTACCTATCATGGCTACAGTATGAATGTCATGAAGCCTAAAATTCAAATTATCAACAAGTAAAACATTCAGAAAAAGGATAAATGAAATGTGATCACAACAGATAGCCCTGAATCAGAGCTGACAGCAAATACAAACTGAGGTTACCTTGAAGCTTGGAAAGTGTAGCAATCCGTATTCCCTATTTAAACAAAACTATTCCACAGGATTTTACGGGTCACAAAATATTTTGACAAGTGGCTCTAAACACTCTCACCTTCTAATTGTCCATGGAAACTATTCATATTTAACCATTAACACACCCAGTGCTGAGAATAATTGCACTGATCAAAAGAAAATTGACATTTATATCAATATTTTTATTTTGAATAATATTTTGTCTACTGAAGATGCAACAAAGAAAACCTAGCAGAGACAGCAATGGTTTCTTTGAATCATCATTGATGATCTCATTCTAACCACCTTTTTCTTTACTTTATTTCCACAAACCTGTCCTTTTTTCCTCCTTTCAGCTCTTCCTCAGAAAACACCACATATTCCAGCATTCTGCAGTTTTTCCACTTCTTCATGAGGAGCACAAACCATTTATCCCCATTAGCCATTTGTGCAGTTCCCATCAGCAAGGCTCAGACAGACTGAAAGGCTCCAAGTCCCATTGCCAATTCATTAAGTTATCCAGTGCCAACATCCTTCTGTCTCTAACTTTGCTACTCTCTTTGGTACTAATCTGTAATTTTATGGCCACATACAGGACCAGATATGGAAGAAATATGAAACAGTGAAAAAGGAGATACACACAATATAAAGAATGTCTATAAAGGTATAAAGTTTCAAACTGCTTAGACCATTTTTGGTACATAAATTGTGTTCTTTTTCTTAAGGCAGTGTTGTGATAGATTAAAGTATTACTATATGACTAGTTATATCACATTCTTATAAAATTCAATTGTTGCTTGCAAAGTGACATTTATCTTCTTTTGTTTTATGCTGTCAAGGAGACTTAAGTAAAGGCTGCAGTGCTTTAAGTTCCAGCTTCTAGTTTGGGAAAATACCAGCAAAAAGACAAATAGAGTTCAGTAAGACTGCAGATATAACTGTCTGGAGCACCCAGGTGAGCTGTGCCGCTCCATCTGCACTCTGCTCTCTGTGCCAGGCTGCTTGGCAGGGGGAAGGAACGGACAGGACCCTGCTGTCCAAGCATTGCAGAAGACATGAATCTTGTCAATTTTGGACTGAGTTCCCTGCCAGTTATCAAGCAAGCAGCCAGGAAACTGCAGCACAGCACACAGCAACGTGCACAGCGGTGTTTCTGTGCCTCACTGCCCTCCCCTGGATGGCGCTTGTTAAGGCATTTCCATGGGCTCCCCACCTCCAGGTACTGCAGAGACCATCACCATCACCACCAATTCGTTACTGTATTTACACTAGCTGAAACACAAGCCTATGTTTACATACAACATATCTTAGAACAGCTTTAATGTGTGACTCAAAATCAAATCTCTTTCTCTGGACAAGCTTATAGGAACTATAACCTGGTTTCGCAAGGTTCAGGTTCTTTGGATTTCTATTACTTTAAGGTGCTGAACTCCAGCATTGTCAATTGTATCAGCAAGGGTTTGAATCACTTCCAAGAGATTTTATCACTGTATACTTCACATTGGGCAGGACTGCAGTCGTATTCAAAGCATACTGTGGTGGTGAACAGGAAAACAAGACAAACTGAAATACACATTTCTTTGTTTCTATCAAGAATTTTTTGCTGGATTAAATTATATTTGGCAGCTAGTAAAGGCATGTTATTTGCTTTTCTTTTAAAATTCTTCCTCTAAGCATCCTGATTCCCTAAATTGTCTCCTCCACTTTTCTCTTCTAATTTTCTCATATTCCTTCTTCAGTTTTGCTCTATTCTTCATCTTATACACAGCAATTTCTTCCAGTCGAAGTATGAATCAATAACTAGAGCATTTCAGAATGACACAGAAATGTGTTTAAAGGGGGCGAAAATATCTTACTAAAAACAAAATATCTTACTGAGATTTTTACTGTCATTTACAGATTATGTTCATTCAGTTTCATCAACTTGCCATCAATGAGGCACGGGTGTGAAAGTCTACACATAAGTTTATCTTAATGTGGACAAAAACAGAGAGCTGAGCTGTAACACTTTTACAACCTCTAAAGAGGCCTGGTTAGAAAAGTCACAAACAATACGGATTCAGGCAAGTTCTCCATAAGAGGCTGTGGAAAGCTTAGTTTTGCTCACAAATCTGACCAGATGTTGCATCTCTCCTCTCAGATAAATTTAGCCAGGCTCTGATGATCTCCAGAGCTGCTATGGAAATGGTCAGGGACTAGGTAATCCAGGCCTCAGTAACCCTACAGCTGGCTCAGAAAGGTGCTCCCTGGAAGCTCAGTAGCAGTGACAGCTGACTACACCTCACCTTTATGCCGTGTACTTATCCCCAGCTCCAAACAGGACACTGTGACTCCTTCATTAAAGAAACTGTGTCTTCAGGGTCATTTATGAGAGCAACCTAGGGTACCTGAGTTCCCATACTTGAGGAGTTTGTCAGCCTCTTGTTTGTAGGTTGAGCTACTGTAATCACTGGTAGATGGCCATGAGTGTACAGTTAGCCCATCCCAGGTGTAAAGTGATGCGACTTAATTGAACTTTCAATTTAAAGTTAATTGAAAGAGGTTAATGCTAAACCATATTATCTCACAACTGGAATGGGCCAAGAATGGAAAATTACTATAGCTCAGCAGATGGGCAACAGCTTAGTAAATCCTCTTAATTTCATTTTGTTCTCAAATATATCTGGCCCGATGAATATCATGGCTTCACACAGCAGCTCTCTTCCACCAGACCAAGGAAACCCCTGTGATGGTAAAATTTTTGGGGGGGAAAGTTGAACCATTAATGGTTTACACACCTGCAGTTTGTTCCTACAGGAGTCCAGAATGGCACAACCGTGTGAAAAAGGCTACAATTCCAACTTCTGAAAACAAAGCCTCCCCATGTATCTCAAAATAGTAACTTAAAATGGTGTCAGAAACCGATAAGGAAAGCAGACCCCAGAGACCACTCCCAGCCCTGTCAAAAAAAAATTTAGTTTGAGGCCTTGAGCACTTTTACTTTTTTTTCCTGAGAGAATGAATGACATGATTCAATGAAGAAACATAAGCATTTCTGGGAAAGATCCATTTGTTACCTTCTGGTTGGAGTCTGAAGCTATTTTATTATGATGCTGCAATGCAAGCAATCATTTAATTCCTCGGCTTTTGTCCTATACTCACACGGAACATCAAAGCAAGCCTAATGCCATTTGAAAGATCATAATCTAAACTAGATTTAAAATGATGCCCAAGTCAACCTCATACACCAAGAAGATAGGGAGAAAGTGTGATTTAATCAGCTGGCAGATTTTCAAAATATTTGTTCAACATTTTTTTTCTCCTGATCAAATTTACCAGCAGCAGGGGAATTAAAATAAAAACTGTCTGTACAGACATATATCTCGCTTATCCATATTTTCCAGAGAAAGGACACTGATAGCAGAGATTTTGTGAAAACTCAAAAGAATATGAGGAGCATAAAAAACCCCAAACCAAAACAAAACAGCCCTACCATCATTATGCAGGTACTGAGGTACCAACATCACTGTGTGAGCCAAATGGTTTTGTTGGCACATAGCCATATCAGAGCTCCTCCCAGAGGAGGGGGCATCCTGACTTAGGAAGCGGTTCAGGGAAAGTCAGCCTTGTTTATGCTGCTTCTGTCTTCCTCTGAGAGAAACTGTGGTGCACCATTAGGACCATCAGCAGGGGTTGGGCTGTGTGCCTTCTTCCTACCAACAGCAGACAGATGTGTCTCTTTTGTTCAGTCACTTTCCTCAGTCTGTCATTTTTCCCAGGGACCATGACCATTTGCAGTAGCCTGACACGAAGGTCACACAAGGAAATAGAGCTGTGCATTTGAATTTTGGTTTTAATTGGGTCTCATTAGAACCCCAAGAGGGCTTTTTTTTTTTTTTTCTTTTTTTTTCTTTTTTTTTGCCAGTTAAGTTCTGGTGAGTGAAATCATCCCAGTTGAAGCTACATACACAAAACTTGAATTTGATACTCAAGAACAGGCACTGGGGAAGCCTTCAGCTCTATGGTGCTGTTGGAAAAGTCATGTGCGAGCTGGGAAGCACTACTTCTAACTCCTAGCTGCCCTTTCAGTCCTGTAATAAAACAAGAGGGAAGAAACACAAAGACTCCTCACTGCATTCTTAAAATCCTACACTCACTGTATGATGATGCAGAGAGGGGGCAAGATTGACAAGCATGTTTTCAGACAGGAAGCAATGCAGGCTTCAAAGAGCCTACAATATTTTTTAATTAATAAGGAATCAGTAGGAGCCAATTAAATCATGGCCATTCCAAATAGAGAAGATTGATTTGCTCTTTTTCCTGTGCTGCTGCATGGTAGAGTCTTAAATTTGCCAGTACCTCCAAATAAGAAGGGCTCTTCACCTTTACAAATTACTTTGCTTTTCACAGTCATAATTAAATGACAGTTAAGAAGCAGAGAAAACTTCTTTTTTTTCAAAGTTTAAGCTTTAGTTTTCTGGGAAAAGTTTTTATCATCAGGCTTTATAAGGGTGCAGGGAGCTAACACTTCAAAACATATTTTGCTCACTACCCATAAATATGTAGTCTAGCTTATTGACACTCAAAACTTGATGGCTTTCTCATGTCATATTCAGAAGACAGGTAGTTTAGAAAAAAAATAATCTGTGTAGCTCCAGGTTATGTAGTCTGCTCCAGCATACCAATACCCCTGAAACAGTAAGCTATAATATATTCTATCAGTCAAATCAATCCCCCCACCTTTCCCAGCAGAGGCAAACTTTACCTGAATTTCTAATACCTCTTGCTTCCTTCAAATTAAAAAATTGAGCCAATTCATTTTAACTGCCTTGGAGTGACCAGTGCATCTCAATACTGAAGTTAGACTGTTCTTCACTTCTGGAGTTACAGTTTGGTGCCACTCTAATTCTGTGCCAGAAGGGTTGTTACAGACACTGCTTCCAACCCCATCTTTCAGCCAGGGAGCTTAGGAGCTACACTTCTTTCCTCTACAATTTATTTTTGCCACTCCTGCATCATTTCTGCCTTCTTATCATATTCTCCCATTCTCTGGAGAAAGCAATACTGTAGCACTCCAGTTCTTACTAATACTTAACAGAAGAAAAATCATGCTGCTTTCCCAGGCTTTTGTTGACGTACTTCTGGGTTCACCACTCCTCCTGGTCAGCCAAAAAATTTGTGTGTTGCCAGGCTTGTGTTATTACTTATAATTCAGGGAGCTTTCATTTTAAAATATGGATCCTACGTGAGTCCTGTCTATTTCTCAGCATTTTGTAAAGTCACGAACCTCTCTGCATTAGCAAAGTGACTGCTGAGACAAAAAAATTAAAAGCGTAATCTGCAATGTGCATTAGAAAGGGGTTTATAGAAAAAAGAGGAGAGTTTTAGATTCCATGCTCATTTTGCCTTGTTTTGCCTCACAAAGTGCCATCTGACAAAATCAGCAGAGATGGCTGTCGACTTCATTGCATATCTGCTAGTTTCAGAGATACTTGCTGAGAATGTCCCTGGCTTTAATTGCCATCCTGATTTACATAATTTTGCTCCTTTACCACCTTTACATATACTAATTAGCAGGCTTGGCCTACACTTTTGTATTTTGGTGGTCTGCTTAGGAAGGTGGACATACTACATGGGAACAATTATTTTTTCTGGTGCCCCATTCCCTTAGAACACAGGGCATCATCATGTGTGGGCGCACAGTAGAAAGCTGACTCACATGCTGCAACCTTTCCATTCCTCATTTGTTTTCCCTCAGGAAGCCCTAGTAACTTCACATGATTTCTTACCTTCTATTCTTAGGCTCCTTTCTGTGAGGAAAACCATCAGTATCAAGAAGCAGGTGTCTCCTGAATTACCTAATAACCACAACTGTCCCATTTCTTTGCTGTTTCAGTAACAGAAAAGTGGTAGAGAGGAAAGGCAACTATGCCAACTTGAGTAATATTCACAGTAAATGTCTTTTTAAAAAAGTACTGAAGTCTGCTGACTACGGATATTATTTTAAAGCCTGCTGTCAGGCTGGCAGTGGAAAAAGTCCTTCTCACTCTCTCAGATGCACACTCATGGCCACAAAGGATGAGGTGACTAAGCTGTTTGTGCTTTATCACTTTAGCCCTCCACTTTTGGATCTCATCTTTACCAGAATAATTTATAGATGGAAAATTAGTCACTTTATTGCTAAGAAAAATTAGTATCAATGAGATTTGAAAAGGATGACGGAGTGAAAAGACTAAATCTCCTGAAAGACCCCTGGACATTCTTGAGGTAGCTTTTCTACCTTGTTTTCTTTACACTTCTAAAGTGCTTAGCATTTTACATGTGAGTTTTCCATGTTCTTTGATTGGGAAACACTAGACTTTTTTTTTTTTTTTTAACTTTGAATTGTGTTTCCTGGTCTGGAACAGACCTGATTATATGAGCTCTGCAACAAGCTGGCCTGGCTGCTGAAATGTGCACCGCTTTGATGGTAGTGACAACAACTTGGTGGAGGGTTTTATTAATCGTAATACAAAATAACATAAAGCAGCTAGTGCAATTTCCCACCGCTATTTTTGCACTATGCTTTTTGAATCTACTTCTTAGGAAAATAAAAAAGCTCTTTGTGACAGGGATTATCTCCATTATATGGCTTAGTAGTGAAGTAGTTAACCATGTTGATTTCTACAGTGCTATATTTAAGTTTCAGAGTTAACATCCCTCTGAAACAAATAGAGCTGATTATTCTTTTTAGAACAAATTTTTCTTGTTCTCCAGACTGAGGTATTGTCTACATTAAGAACATTTGCACCATTATAACTACCCTAATTTTAGTCACGTCAATCCCACTCCTTGATGTAGACGAATTATACGCAACCACATCAGATAAAGCATTATTTTATGGCTGTGCAGTCTGCTCATACGAGGCATTTTCAACAAAGAACAATTGAGTTCCATTAGTACAAGGTTCCCCAAATGGGGAAGGATGATATTAATCACTTTGCACTATCTTAACACACACACACCCCCCCCAAAAAAAAAAAAAAAAAGTTAAAATATTTTCTAAAGAAAGGGAAGTAATAATTTGAAAAAATTGAAACTGCAGCCCCAGCGCAAGGCTCTGAGGAGAGTAAGTTCCTGCTGCAAAGGGCTCTATGTTTAATAGATGTGGGTGCATGGTCAAAGGCTGAGGATACCAACTTTCAGAGCAGACTACTGATACAACTAAAAATGCAAACCACTACCTTCCACATCACCAACCTCATGCTAAAGAGGCTTATGTTCCCTTGAGAAGGAACAGATATTTTCTGTTTGCATACTACCTAACACAGGAGGGTCAGCTACCACAGTATAAATATTTAATCCTAATAACTAGGGAGGCAATATCAAGGGGGTTTGTTAACATGATGCCTTTCCAAAGCTCGTAGTGAATAAGCAACCACTCCTTCTTAAGAGGTAGCAGAATAGGAGTCGGACTTTCAAAATATAGAATCAAAAGTTGACCAAAGCCTGAATTTCCATGCCCATTTATGCTGTAGCTGAAGAGCCCATACTTTAAGCATAAGGCATTAACATGCAGCAGTTTTGCCAGTGTAAGGAGACAGACAATCAGAGAGGGGCTGGCAGTGACAGAAATGGGGGTTTGCCTCTCTCTCCCTCCCCTTTCCCTCCCTGGAACACAACATATTTTTATCAGGAACAAAAATAAATAAATCCTCAGTTGCCTTGCTGTGCCCAATTAGTATTCCACCCATGAACTGTCCCATCAGGGAAAAATGCCTCCCTCACACACGTGTTCAGGATAGCACTGATGGATCTGAGGGCCTCTCCAAATACAGTGACCATCTGCTAGGCAAAACATAGGGGTCTGACAAGCAGGAGCCATTCAGCCCTGTTGTTGGGCCACATTATTACATATTTGACAAGGGTAATGAGAGGCTGTCATTAACCTTACATGACAGTCTCCACAATGACACACACTAAAGCAAGAACAAAGAGCAGAACTCAGTAAAAAGGCACCTACTTCTCATTTAACCCCGAAATTGTCAGACACCATTATTGCTAATGGAGGCTGGCGGTCCTGGGGTTAATTTCCATCTCTGTGCTCTGCTTGTTCTCTTTTTGAAATGTACTCCTCATATGGTTAAGGAAGCAGTTTTATCAAGGCTATTGGGAAGGCAATGCATTATTTATCATAACACACTGAGATGTAAGAACAGAGAGGGTCTCCTGGAGGAATGAACAAACAGACATATTTCATGAACCCTTCTGATGGTCTGAAAAAAAAAACATTTCTGAGCTCAGTCTCTGATATTTAAGGTTATCATTGCCTAAGTGTGACATTTCTCTCATCTGCATTTCCTGCCAGGTTTCTGTCAAGCCTGAAATCACAGGACTGTTTTTCCTCGTGACCTTGTCACAGTCACCTGGCTTTACAATAACAGGGAAATCCCATAGAGAAAGTTAATCGGTCGCCTGACTTTTAGTTGAACAACAGATGTAGAGTGAAACAGCATTTACAAATTCAGGAAATAAAAGGTCATCTGAATATCAAATCTCTGTCTCAGGTGCCATGATATGAGTTACAGTCCTCCAGCAAGTTATGAAGGTCTCATAATAGAGCTGCTTACCACCTCAGCAAGACAAGGAATACATCTCTTTCCACGGTGACCTGTGGGCTTAACTTAGGACAGCAGGCTCTGGGAACGCATGCAAGCGCTTGTTCAGATGCTTTGGCGTACTAAGGACAAATGATAGAAGTGAAAGTGAAGATTATGTCTCACTGCAGGAGACTCAGAGCCAGTGCAGCTGGGCGTTAGCTCACAGGAGTCACAAGGTTTGGGAACAGCTCGAGCCAATGAGAAAATAGGACATCAGGTGGCGGGTAGCTGCAGTACGAGGATGCTCAGAGCCATCGGGGGGAGGGGATGCCATCTCTGTGGAGAAGCTCTCTATAAATAGCATACAAAAAGCAAATCATTTTCTTTCCACACAAAGAAGCAAATGCAGCAGCACGAAGCTATCCTTCCAGAGGCTCTGGCTGGGAGGCTGAGAAAGATGCTGTATGAACAAAAGATTAATACTTCTGTAGAAAAAGTGGAAGGTAAAAACTGTCATTAGGAGACAAACTATCCAAGAAGTGAGTCCAAGCAAGACTGTATTTTATTAGAAAAAGTAGAATATGTTGTACAAGCACATTTCAGATTGTTGATTGATTTTCCAAATTTATTGTGGTGTTCCTTTACAGACCTGGATGCCAACGTCATGTGCTACCTTTTCTGCTCTCTCACTGGAAAATGTCCTCTTCCCAAGCCACCCACAGAGGAGCCTGATGTAAAATTAGATAAGTCTTGTTACCGTTGAATCAAACCTCTTTTGTTATCTAGCTATCCAGAATTCACTTTCCATTAACAGCTGCATGACCAAACAGTTGTTCTACAACTATTCTCAAAGAGCTACTGAAAGGAACGCAGAACACACACGAAACTGTGTTCTACTTTGAAATGACAAAAATGCCAGTGAAGTATTTTTCTTCCTTTACCCAGCCTGGTATATAGCTACAGCTACTGGCAGTCAGCAAGTAGTGGAAATACTCCGTCTCACTTGTCCCATCCCTTTACCATGGGATAAGTCTAACCAGCTAGTGCTCCTCCCCAAGATATCTACTTTCTCAGCTAGCACAGGACTCCATTCATCAATTTCCTCTGTAAATGTGCATGTCAAACCACTAAGGATGACTGGAGCATTTGTACTGCAGTACCATCAATATATGGATTGTACACTGTTCTCTGTATTTCCATCTCTCTTCTTCCCTGCCTCCAGCCCTTATACCTACCTCCATCCACTCCCTCTCATTGTTTTCTTAATCTCTAATCTAAAAAATTCTTGGCTTTAGCTCAAGACAGAGTAATATGGAAGTCTAGCTTGATCTGAGTTTTAATAGACTGGCATGATCTCTAATAATAATTGTAAAACAGTATGCTGTAGAATCCACTGATGTCAGCCTTATCAAGTATGACTGCTTGTCTCTAGCACGTACAATGAGAATGAAGCCAAATTACCCTGACTAGAATTTGTTAGGCTGAGACTGGTGGAGACACTCACCTCTTCTTAGTTCAAACTCTGGTCATATGCCTGTGAACAATGGGAAACGGCAGTGGTTTGAAAGACAGTAATTTCTTGCTAGCTTTTCTGAATATTTTATGTGCTAACCTTATGGTAGGCAAAAATGATTTACAAATGTAGAAATATCATTGCTCCTAAGGAAATCTTCAAATGGAGTATATGCATAATATTCTAGTGGCTTTTATTTCTATGGAGAATTTGAGGAGTCTGTGTTATCAAGATCCCTCAGGACAACAAAGAGAGATTTGATATGTCTTTCCTTAAAGGGAATTTTAAAAGGGTTCTTTAACTCTAATTAGCGAATCTGCTTGGGAATTCTCAGAAATAGTATTCCGTACTCATAAATGAAAAAGACAGTATAATTTTCAAACAACAAAAAAAGTTGATTTCCTGTTTCAAGCACAAAATTCAAGCACAAAATTCAGACTTTGCAAAAGACCAAATTTGATGGCTCCATATTAACATATAGTGAGTTCCCTCAACATGTCCAACATTTAACCTTTTATGAAGAGGTCATCACATTTACCTGTAAGAAGTATTTCCTTATGAATGCAATTATTTATGGGCTACTCTCCTTGTGAGGCTATACAAAACTATTGCATTTTCATTTAATATGATAGCTGGCAATTAAATGTTCATACTATTAATTGTCAGAATTACTCTTCATTTTCTTTTTCTGAAGCTGAGACTGGTTGCTCTTTCACTCCAATATTTTTTCAGTTACCCCATTTTGTATAACTTTTCAAAAGATAAGTATATTGGAAAATATTTTTCCTGTGTTATGATATTAAAGAAAGAAAGATCATCACTGTGTAAATGGTAAAACTGCATTGCTCTGCAGTCACTTAACATTTTCTTAAAGATACAATCAACTTGCTACAAAGTCAGAGAAATGATAATAGAATCATTGAATGGTTTGGGATAGAAGGGATCTTAAAGATCATCTAGTTCCAAACCTCCTACCATAGGCAGAGACTCCTCACACTAGACCAGGCTGCTCAATAATGTTTAATACTGAACTGTAACTGGAAAACAAATGAGGAATGCTAATAGAATGTACCTCTGTTGTACTTTGCACAACATTCAAGAACAGAAATTATTTTTATCACTTGTCCAGGTCACCTTTACATGCCCAGCATTGTGTAGTTCACAGCATATGAAATAGATGTGAATGAAAGATTTACATTTTCTTGCAGTTTTCTAAGAAAGAAAAAAGGCAAAAAGGAGGGAAAAGAAGAAACAATTATCAATGTGAATAGAAATATCTACTATCCCAGAGAAAAAGGAATTTGGGATTTTTGGAATATGGAACCATATAAAAGGGTTCATATTTTAACCAGGAGAGAGTTCATTCTACATCCATGGCATATCCTGGCAAGTCGTGCAAGTATGATGTTCTGCCTCTAAATTAGCTGCAAACACTATCACATGAATCAGACTAAACTACATTTAATCAGATGCCTGATGAATTATGAATGGGTCTACCAAGCAATTGGACCATTAAGCATTAGATGAGACATAACTGCCACAGATGCTTCACCTAGGGTAAACTCAAGTATTTGTATTCCAACTTTCTAAAAGTTGAAAGGCTTAACAACAAAAATTTGTTGAGAGCTCAAGAGGCTCCAGGACTGGAAATTTGCTTGCATAAAGTTAAGACAGGAATTTCAGTGTTGCAATATGCTAAAAAAACAAACAAAAAAAGCCATATATGAAGAAGTATACATTTTTTGTCACCTCTGACAGAAATAACTTGACCACAGTCTGAGTAACAGAGTTGCAGTGAAGCAAATGAAGAAGGTAGTGAGCTAGAAGTTGTCTCTCTGAGAAAATGGCAGACAGCTTGGACTTAGACTGTATTTCCATATAAAATCATGAAAATTACAATCCATTCTGAGCCAGGAATTCTAAGAAAAGACATTCAAACAACATAGGGATCCTGCCAGGCACTATTAAAAGATTAGCAAAATAATGCTGTCACTAAAATCATTATTTTCACTTTCAAAACAGTAGGCAGCATCGTGGATTTTCAAGGTCAGAGGTAAAACAACTGATCGACAGTGAAAAAGTCTGACCTTCATTGTGGTGGATGCAATGAGAAAAAAATGGTCTCACCATCCTGGTGTCAGGGCACAGTTTCATCAAAGGGTAGCGCAAGCAGTCCAGAGTTCAGGCTGTATTTCTGTTATTCCTGTCCTGGTTCACGAAGGACTATTAGCTTTTCATAGCAAGTAGCTCTTGGCAGGGTTTCTGCTGCACCCAGTTTCTCAATCTATGTTGCTGGAGGGAACATAGCCGTGCACAAGACCTAAGTACACCAAGTGAGGCAAGTCAGCATGGCAGAACTGTTTACTTATTATGGTCTTAATATATAAGATTCAGATGCAAATACAAAATAACCAGGTGCTGTAGGAGTGCCTGAATTCAAGGCTGTGAAGAGGCAAGAGTAGCAAGGAGCCCCAGCAACTAGGTAGGTAGCAGCAATCGACTAGAGAGGAGCTGTTTTACAATTCATGAATTCTTTGTGCTAGTGATGGATATTTGCCCCGGAGGAGGAACTTACTGGAGGCTTCTATTATGTATCATATCAGTGCAACTGTCCTGCTTCCCTCAAGCTATGCTGAAAGCCCTAGAGGAAACATCACATCCCCCCTTCACTCTTCCTGTGTCTCATCACGTGTCCCCTTGATAGCCCACAGCGATTTGCTTCCTTCCCACACAGAGGTCTATGACAGTATACTCCCTTTCCAAACACTTGTTGTGCTTGCAACAGCTCTCCGCAATTTCTCTCAGCATAGTTATGTGTGTTCCGTCTCTTCTCATCCTCGGGACAGCTCCCTCCAGCTGCACATTTTCACCATGCATCAGGGTGGAGGAAGATTTTTTTTGCCAGCAGCATCTCAGGCAGCAGGAGTTTCTGACAATCCTTGGCTCATTGCTGTGCTGAGGTCAAGGGTAACAAATTGCTTCTCTTGAGGAGCTATGCCTCTAGCCCAGTAGAAGTCCACAAGGACACTGGTGCTCCCTGCTCTTTGTGTTGTGAGCTCTGTGTGGTGCAGGAATACCTGCAGCCGTGCAGGCCTGTATGGAATTCTCCTGCTCTAGGAAAAAAATCAACAACCTGATCTACTGAGTTCTGTAGACATTCCTACGTAGACATAGGAAACATGCTTTCTGGTGTTGCCTGCTGGAATCAAGGTTTTAGGGCATTGTGATCTTTCAGTAAATCAAAACGGGTGGCATCTATTACAATTAAAGTATACAGCTGGAAACTATCCCGAAGAGAAAAACACTCAAGAATCAGATAAAGGCCCAATAAAATGTTCTGTGAATATCTATGTTGTACATACATGAAACAAATGTGTTCAAATCATTGTGGCTCAGAAGAGGCCTGAAATCTCCTCCACCAGGGTACCAGGGAACCAGATAGCCTATTTGTGCCCTGTCTGAGTTTTTTTTCCTTTCTAAGAACAATAAAATGCTACAAGGAGTCATTCAGTTGACAATAATGATGGGACTTCCAAAGGTGAGTAAGCATCATTTTCTGCTCACACTCATGTTTCTGAAGCAGGTCAGTGTCCTCTGCACATGGAGAACTCTGCAGTCCTTTAGGAAATCACAGGCTGTGCTGGGATGGGTTTCTTTTGTCATGAAATTAAGAGAAATACAAAACACACTCTGCCCTTTCCAGTAATCAAGACCAAATTATTGCAGTGGTCAAAGAGGAAGATACCTCTCTCCCACTTGCTTCAATAACCCACACTCAGTCACTAAAATATCCTTTCATTGTCAAGCAGGTATCTCATTTCTGTCCTGGACACCTACTCATTCTGTACTTTCATAAGTACTGGTACTTTATTGATGGTATTTACACATCTTCCTACTCTGGACCTTCTCCCGAGAGACTAGGGCCCATCTAAGTAGTGACACACCACAGCTGAACAAATCTGTCACTTTGTTAGTGAAGAATTATTTATGTCCTGAGGAAGACATGAATGGCTGTGATGTATTTCCTGTCCAGTCGCAAAGAGCAGAGTAACTCTGTACCATCTCAAATCATCTGTGCGAGCAGCTAAACCTATTTTCTTAAACCTAATGACAATTTTCATGCTGAAATAGTGAGTCATCAGCAGTTCTACTGCTTTGAACAAGAGAGCCAGTGTGCTACCCCTACTCTGCCACTGTTTCATAGAAGACTGTCACAGTCAGGCAAATGAAGCCTGGCCTCTTCCCCAAGAGCCATCTAATACTGCAAAATAAATGCTGGGGCCACAAAGGATCTTAAGAGTTTTCAGGAATTTCTTTTATCTCAGTCTTCTCAATTCAGTGCCCTTCCTTCCCTCTTCACCTTGCCAGAGAAATCATTCAGAGGATGATTGCTCAAACTTTTACAGGAACAGGGGCACCAAAACCAGAATTTGGGTGGGACTGAGTGCTGACACTAAATAATTGCACTGCAGGTGGGCTCTGCTCATCTTCACCTTCCCTCGTGGGAGGCATGTAGATTTGGCTTCGACTATTTCAGATCTGCCTCTGTGCATGCTCCACATCCTTCACAGCCTCCACAGCCTCCACAGACCCAGAAGGCTCAGTCCCAGAAGAGTCAGAAAGTTGGCATACTGCTCCCCACACTACCCTTCCCAGGGCTTCAATCAGCACCTGCTTTGAGAGTCCAAATGTTTACCCACAGTTGGGTTCTATATAGCAAAGGGTTACTTCTGGGTTCTTTTAAGAAATGGTCCAAGAGGGTAACACGTGTCTGTTTAAAAAGCCATGGGGTCAGAAGTCTGACTCACCACAGGCGAAAGCGTATTTTGTTAGTCCAAGAGGGCAGGACCCAATTCTCAGTAGTTTTCCTAAACTTTGCAGCAGTGAAAGGCAGGAAAGCACTTACCAAAATCGTCTTGCTTAAGCTCTGCCTCCATTCAGCAAAAAATGCAAAATGTACTGTGCCATGCTCTGGCAGGACAAACCCCTGAGCTCTACATGCATTTATGATTTTGCTTCAAACTGGCTTCTTGGATTGCAGGTAGAAACTTTTACTCATGGGAAAAAACAATGGCAATATTTCTTTTTAGCAAGTAAACAAATTCTTAGCACACACAGGAAGGTCTGGTATCGTCATTCTTCACCTTTTGTAGTATGTTTGTATGTTCCTTTCTGCCAGTAAAGCACTGTAAAGAGAAGATGGTTGTAATCAGATCATTGGCTAAAATAACTGATCAATAGCAACTGCATATGCTGCAAAGAGCCTTTAATGGCTCTTAATCCCCATTAGGCTGATCTGGAGGAAGCTGAAGGGGAAACTGCATCACATTTCAACCATTTATAGCAGCATCCTGGTACTTGAGCAGCTTTCAGGGAATGGGAGCATTTGTTCTGAGGTGCTCTGGGACAGTCATCAATAGGATAGGAAACTATTGCATCATTATTATCCAGGAAATGCTTTGGGGACTCTGCAGAGAATTGACTGCAAGGATTATAATTTTTTAACAGGAGCCTACATTGGGTCAACCAGCAAAGAAGTACCATGTGAAGACTTTCTACCATGGGTAATAAAACATGTTTTGGAATGTATTTGACACCGGTTATAACATCTAAAAGGCTACCTTTAGTAATGTAAGCCACCATACTGTCTTTAGGAACATCTTCCAAACCAACAACATTCATCTTCCTCATATGTTACCATGCAGCCACATGATGACAGAAGTTTCCGTATATTCTTGGTTTGCTTCCTCACTAAACCAAATAAAAAGTCCACACCACACTCTACAGTACACCCACAGTGGCTTGAGAACATTTTCTTGTATCTCCCATGTCACTCCTCTGTGCTGAAACAACTCTCCACTTACACCTTTTCAGCCTACACATTTTGTTTTGCAAAGAGAAAAGACCAACTCTAAGAATAAGGACCTAAAATATGTACCACCATTCCATAGCTACTAGGCATCATCACAGGATTCAACAGGAATTTGTAATGAATTCAGTGCTCAGTTTACTTGGTGATGTATCTTGCTCTTACTGTCTTTGAGAAACATAAAGCCTTTGAAAATCAAATTAAGCTGCAAGCTGCTTAACCTGAGCAGTGTGCTGTGGGCAATAGCCCTCAGGAATGATCAGTTTCGAATCCAATTGCATTCAATGTGGTAAGTGGGGAAAGCTAGAAAAGCTTGTCAGGGCTGTGGCTGAGATATAAGGTTAAAGAAACTGTGCTCCACAGGTCAGGGATCTGCGTATCTCTTTCCCCTATGCATATTTGGTATGTATTGAAAGAAATTCAATGAAGCCTATTTCACTGACGAGATCTAGAGATTGTAGTAACTGCAGTTTCTCTTTACCGAGAGAATTTTTAGCAGCAAGTGGACTCTTGGAACATCTGTGGGTAAGTCTAGTGTTAAATGGCATATTTTATAAAATGGTATCACTGCTGCAGGTATGTTGAGTATTGCTTTAAAATGACAGCATTGAAATAGCAGCCAACGCTCTTGTTCTCAGAGGTCCTAATTTTTGCTCATTTTCAGTACACCTGGAAGAGTGCAGGAAACCAAGAGACAGCTCTGCATCAGTGCAATCTCGCTGGCACTACTGCAGGAAAACACAGCTCATCGAGCTTACCTTAATTATCATCTAGCCACAAAAGGCCCCAGCACTTTCTTGTGAATTGGTTTTGCAGCCGGAAGGATATTTCCCCCTCGCAACACCAACCACCTCAGAGATATCATCAGACAAGTATCAGCTTCGAGAAGAACATGTGTACTTCTTGTTTCTTTAACAATTCATAGAAAATGGCCTAAAACCAGAGAGGATAGGCAGTTCTGTTCTTAATTTTAGGCACAGAGATGTTAAGTCAGTCTGTAGTATCAAGGGATTAGTATGGTCTCTTAGTGAAATTTGGCTATCATGTCATGTTTTCCAGAGCAATTACACAAATGTGATGCTTTTAAATAAAAAGGGACTCCAGAGACCCATCCACCGCTCTAGAGCAACTCTTGGGAAGTCATCTAGTTATTCCTCTGCACTTGGCATTGAAGGCTCCTATCAAAGCCTTATGAAGTCAATGAAAAAGATTTTCAGTGGAAGCTGTCTATAAAACAGATGAGAGGAATCTCTTTGATGAGTGGACTGGGTTTCTTTGCCTTTCTTTGCCGTTATCCTGCAAAATCAGAGGTTCAGAAGCTGAGGATCTCAGTGCTCCTAACGCTTATACTGGCAGTTTTACCAAAAAGACTAAATACAGAATTTTGTTGAACTGAGCCTTATTCCTAAGGCTTCTTGTGTGTCATTTAAGCTTCTGGTGGCTAAACAACAGCTGCAGTAATATGAAGAGATTACAGAAAAGCACCAGCCACTGGAACCAAAGAGGTTATCCCATGGTGCTTTTGTGCAGCTTGTTTCATATCTGCCATGTGAAGTCCCCTGCCTTCCTAAAATAATATGTAATTAACATTCAAGACACATGCTTTCTGCTAGCAAATGGAAATAAAGCATAACAGAATTCTTTAAGAATGCTGATTTTTTTAGTGGTGTTCTATTTTGAATCTTCAAAATGACATCTGCTTTGTGAGAGACTTAGGAATCTGGAAGGAGGTCTGCAGAGGAGAATGAAATCATATCTCTGATCCTTCTGTATTCTATCAACTTCAAAATAAATACTTGTGCTTGCCTTCCTGCAAAAATCAGTACAATGCCAACTCACTTTTTGACAGTTTTATATAATACCCTGCATTGTGGAAGTATTTTGAAAAGTTTATTTTGGTTTTGTATTTCAATTAGGCTAATCAAAACATTTAAGCATTTTAATAAACATGACTGACTAAAACCATGCATCTGTCAGAAAGCACCGATGATCCGCAGTATTATCTGCAGCTTTATATATCAGGAGTTGAAAAAGCTAGTAGAGAAATTCCCTAAAGATAAAAAAAAATTGCCTTTTTAGGTAGAGAGATTACATATTCCCAGTTGCTCAAACTCTTCATGTTAGGGACAAAAAACCCTCCTTTGTTTAAATTACATCCTCTGCAGCAAGTGTGTATAGAAGAGATGGCTGGGGTCTGTGACAGTGTAAGGATGTATGAAGACCCAAACTTTAATCTTCTAGGCTCATCTTGAGCTCCTTAGGGTAAGACCTGGCTCTCAAATTGGGGCTGCAGGGATGCTTGGGGCTCTTCAGAGGCTGAGGCCAGGGAGATGAGCTACCTGCCCACAGGTGGTGGGAACTGGCGAGCATCTGTGTGGCATCAGAGGTGCGGAAAGAGGTCTCCTGGATCTTATTTGAGTTGTCACAGAGACAAAGACCAAACCCTACCTCAGTGGTATGACCAAAGCTGGCAATGCATGGCATCCCATAGCAGCACTGAGGGAAGTGACAGGGGAAGCAGTGGGCCACAGAGGCACCTTGGCTGGCCTGACCTGACGTCCAGGGAGTTTTGACACTTACTGGGGCTTGGATGTGGGATGCTGCGGAGGCTTATCTAGCCCTCATGTGAGAAGTCCCACTTCTCTTCTATGTGGGCACATATAGCACTGCCAGAGGAGGTCTGAATCATGCCAAGAGTGATTATGGTGCTCTTGAATGAGGGTCAAGGATATGAACGTCCTT
Source organism: Oreocharis arfaki (assembly GCA_013398015.1). Lineage (NCBI taxonomy): Eukaryota > Metazoa > Chordata > Aves > Passeriformes > Paramythiidae > Oreocharis > Oreocharis arfaki. The sequence goes on along the minus strand of VZRR01004497.1, from coordinate 1,118,498 downwards.
GTCTCCTTGGACCTGCTAGAGAAGGAGAACTCAGGGAAGATGGAGAACTGACAGGAAAAGACAGGACACCTGACCAGGTAGGGAATCTTTGCCAACAAGCTGGCCAATCTGGTGAGAAGAGCTTTAAACTGGAGTGATGAAGGTCATTACGTCATTTTCCCTTGGTTTGACAAACAAAGAGTGCAGAGAGATGTGGAAAAGGGAGCAGAAAATGGGGCAGAAGAGAGTCCACCCCAAGTACATGCACACAAGCAAGGAAGTACCTACAGGATATGGAAGAAATTCTCTTAGCATTTTGGGGGAAATCAGCATGACTGAGTGCCTCTCTGAAGTGCCTGGACACTGACACATGCAGGATGGGGAGCAAACAGGAGATTAAGAGGTCTGTGTGCAGCTGTAGGGTTTACAAGGTTATACAGATCTCACTGGAATCACGGAGATGTGGTGAGACAGCTCACATGACTGGAACAATGCAGTGGCTCTTTGTGGAAGGACGTGACAGGATGGTAAAGAGTGGAGTTGTTCTGTGCAGGACAGAGGAACAGGGATCTATGAAACTCTGCCTTAGGATGGGTGAGGAGCCAGCTGTGACCTTATGGATCTAGATTAGAAGGCAAAACAACATGAGCAACCTTCTCATGGCTGTTTGTTGCACAACCACGATTAGTAAGAAGTATTATGTGAGTCTTCTTGAGAAAAGTGCTTCATGCTTGCAGGCTCTGGTCCTCATGGGAGAATAACCAACTCAGTATCTTCCAGAGGGGTAATACAGCAGGGCAGAAGCAATCCAAAAGGTTTCAATGATGGTGTGTGAAAGAGTAAACAAGACAAAGCCATAGACTACATCAGCCAGGTAATAGGCTGGTGTCTCAGGTTTACAAATTAGGAAGAAAGTCACTGGCACTAAAGCCAAAATTGCCGTATATCAGTCCATTATTAGAGGCTAGTTCTCAAGAATAGAGCCTAGTTTTTTCTGTGCATGGCTCTTCTCAGTGATAGGCTCTTCTCAATGATATCCAGTGAAAAGATAAAAGGCAACAAGCACAAATTTAAATATAGAAAGCAAATTTGGTTTTTGCTACAAGAGTGGTCAAAAAGTAGCACAGGTTGCCCAGGGAAGTTGTGAAGTCTTCATCCTTGGAGTTATCGAAAACCTGGTCTAGCTGAACCTGCTTCAAGCAGGGGGCTGGATTAGAAAGTCCCCAGAGGTGCTGTCTGACCTCATTGATAGTGTGATCCTCTGGGTCATTAGTGTGGGGGTCAGTGGGCAATTTTTGTCTTTCGAGAGGAAATGTCACAGGGACTGGAGCTTTACCATAGTGACACCTAAACTGGCAGACCCAGGAGCTCCTCTAGGATCCCAGTTCTGTGTGCATATCCTGGCACTGGCTTGGGTTCAGGAATGCTCCTGCATCCTCCTCCTTGATTTCTGCTGAAAGGGAGCCACACTGCAGCACAGCCGGGGTTCTGTGAAGTAAATTCTCCTTTGTGCACTAATGATCTCATTTTCCTTCTAAGTCAGGAAGGTTTTTAGGGATTCTTGCTTTTCTTACCCAGTCCAATATAATTTCCTTGAAATTCCCAACTGGAGGGGGAGAAAGAGAAAATTCCTATGCAGCTCTGTTTCATCCCAGAGAGGATTTGACAAGGCTGAGAGTCTAAGATGAGTCCAACACAGACAGAAGAGCACCAGACTGAAGTACACACAGCAACCAGAAAGCTGACAAGCTGTTGCATTTTGTAGCAGATGCAGCTCTAACAGGGTATGTGGCTTCATTCCTAGATATAATGAGTTGCAAACACACACTGGGAATGCTGGTTTTGTTCAAAAAATATCTCCTCAGTTAATATACAATATGTGCACTGGATGAATGTGTGCTTCTATTCCCATAAAGCAGTGAGAGATCAGAGAGAGGAGCTGTCACACTTTACTGGGCTGATACTGATTATTTTGGCTGTTCATACTGTTGCTCTCTATTCCTCTTCTGAACAAAACAGTTAAAAAGCTAATGCTCAGAAATCAAATTAAAGGATGTCTCTTCTATCTCAAGAAGTACAGTTCCAGGCTGTTTAAAGGGGTGGATGTATTCTACCTGAAGTTCAAGCTGGTGGGATGTACGCACACTTCCTGTGCGAAAGTCTGAAGATTAGGCCATGCATGCACCAAAATGCAGATGAGTTGTTCTACAGATCAGATCAGATCAGATCAGATCAGATCAGATCTGTCTCTTCTGTGTACAAGGAAGCAGAGGGCAGAGAGAACAGTGACCACACATATCAGGAGCTCCAGAATGGGTTAAATGTCATCAAGAGGGTGCAAAGAGAAAAAAATTCTTCCTTCAAGATGACACAAAGGCAAGAATGGATGATCAGGTACCAAACAGGTAACCAGATAAGGCAAATTCACCAACTAAACATGAACATGATACCAGGGCAAATAAACAGCACACTGAGGAAGACATCCAAGCATATATGTAATTCTGTCAACTTCATTTTACATCATTAACATATGAATGGCAAGCTTCAGAAGCATCAAAGACAAGATGTCCAAAGTAAGTTAAGTTTCTGATATGGAATACAATGAAATATGAAGGAATAATTGCTACCAGAAACAAATGTTGGTTGAGAAGAATTTCTGAGACGTTTAGTAAGCGCACACTGGATTCAGTATCAAAGAGGTAATAAAATAGTAGAATAGCAAATTAAGAAAAGTTACTTCTTTTTTTCCTTCAATTTGAGGGTCCCAGTAGTTCACATGCTAAGCAGCAATGCCCACTACACTACAAGCCTGTCCTCAGCTGCAACGTCCATCTCAATGAATAGGAAAATAATTTGAGGCAGTAGCGGGATAGGGAGACAAGGCTGTGATCGTAAACTTGTTTTCAGTGTTGCCGTTACTGTTCAGATACTGAATTTTTTATTAGCTTTTGTAAGCTAGTAATGACAGAATTAGGCTTGCAGTCTTTGACATACGATGTCATTTTTCTGCTGCCACAACAAATTGCAGAATCATGTGCCTGTTGAAGGTGCTGAAAGGATCAAAGTGGGTGCAACTTCCTTGTCAGAAGCAAATTTTAAAATCAGCTTCTTGAGGACATTCCTCCTACTGTGCCCTTTATTTTAACTATATTTTGCATTTAATTCTGCCAGCTGGTCCATTTAGGAGCTTGCTAGTGGACTCTGAATCAGATTTAGTGGTCTATCCAGTATAAATGAGGGAGATGGAAGAAGAACAAACTGGGTAAACATTTAGATTCATGGTCTAGAGCTACTAAAAGACACTGATAGCTCGAAGTATGAAAACAACTGGTTTTTTCTACCTAAAGTTCCTGGTGATTCTGAGAGAGGGAAAGGAATAAAATGATTGCAGAAGAGAACTTTTTATTTTTTTAAAAAACTGTTATTAAGAAGATGAAAAAAAAAAAAAACCAAAAACCCAACAACAAACCACTGCACTACAGGGAAGTTTACAAGGTGAAGAACGCAGAATTATGCAACGCCTCAAACCATGTCTATAGATAATCTACAACCTGCATAAGCACACATACGTTATCAGAGTACATTTAGTTGTATGACTTTATATGATAAACACAGTGTATCATCTTCACCTGCAGTACTTCTGCCTTGTGCAATTTACTGCACAGATCATGTCCTAGGGGTGAATCAAAGTGAAGTGGACAGTTATGTGTAGGACTCCCATCTCTGGCTGGTTTCTGAGAACGGGATATACTACTTGAAACAGGATGGAAATTTCCAGAGGAGAAACTATCTTCCTGATTAAGGCCCTGGACTATCATCCTGATCTCCAATTTTTTTCTCTGTCTAAATCATAGTTTTTCTGTGTGACACTGATCATAGCATTTGTGCAAAATCTTTCTCTGTGATCACTACTGTTTCATTTTCTGAGTGCCCAGTCTGAAACAGATGGAGTATTGAACTCATAATTGCAAAAGTTAGATATGAACTGTGCTCTGATCACATAAAAGGCAGCAGAATGCACAGAAAAAACTAGGCTCTATTCTTGAGAACTAGCCTCTAATAATGGACTGATATACGGCAATTTTGGCTTTAGTGCCAGTGACTTTCTTCCTAATTTGTAAACCTGAGACACCAGCCTATTACCTGGCTGATGTAGTCTATAAATAAATTCATTAATACCTACAAAGAGGACACAGATGTCAGAATCAGATTAAAGATTTGGAAAAAGGAATACATTTGTGCTCAGTGCAGCTTTTGGATATTAAGCATTAAATGACACATGGGATCACTCACAAAATAATGAATAAAAACTGTTGTGGGTCATGTGGATTGAAGTCTCTGTTGCAGTACATGTACACAGTTGGCAGATACAAGACTTTAGGGTACTGTAACAGGATATTTCCTGTCTCTCAAGCTTCACCAGTCTTTCCAGGTAAGATTTTGTATTTTGTTTAGAGATATTTATATACTTGTAAATTTCTGGAATTTCTGCATGGACAGTTAAGAGACAGCAATATCACTCCTTACTACATGGATAAGTAACTGATCTATGCCATGTGAATCTAGATAGAGGAAAAAGATCTAAATAATTTGGAAAATTCTAAATTTTTTGCAGTAAATAAAATTCACAGATTACCCAGGTTAAGGGGACACTGAGAGAAGAATTTTTTTTTTAAATTCTCAGATGTCAGCTACAGAAAACATGCCCTGGGCATGCATAGTTTCGTAGGAGACTATGATATTCTTTTTCCATGGTACCGTTATTAGGTCTTTCGTATCCGAAGAAATGCTAGTCATGGCACAAGGGTTTGACCATTGTATAGTTCAGACAATGTACTCCAAACAAGAAAAGGGCTCCAGCTAATATTATTCATCTGCTCTGCTCTATTTGCTTCCTGCTGAAGTCAAGTCAGAGCTTATTTTCAAAGCCTTCGATGGACTACAACAAAATTTATTCTTAAAATAAGTCTTATTTTTGGGTCCCCTTGGCTACTTTTGAATTTTCTTGTGAGAAATGAAGCATTTGTATGTGTGGCAACAGAGGCTCAGCAGATGTCTCAGCGGATACAGATCTGAAGTGCATGTCCCTTCGAAGGCATGCAAAATTCTCTATTTTTTATGAACTACCTAAACTTGGTGTATCTGCATGTCTGCTGCATCATTTCCATTTTTGTTAAAAGCAAATGTGTTCAGAAGTCTGTAGCTAAAGTGCACCCAGAGATAAAAGGTGGACTTTGGGAATGGCATGATAATTACACAGCAGCAAACTGAATATCAGAGTGATGGGCACTGTTTCACTACATCAGGACTGATGAAATCAGGCAAAAATGAGACAGGCTACCTCACCCCACCTGAGAGCATTCAGAACAAATCTGCTTATGTTTGGCCCTCGGGTAATATCACAGTAGCTAGGGAAAGGCTCCTGAGTTGTGATAAAAATAAATAAACTGTGAACAAGACCTATTTTTCTCCAACTGAAAAATAACTCACATCAAAAGGGCAACAAATACCTGTTTCAGAGTTTCTATAGTCCTTGCCATTAAACTAAACCCCATATTTGATTAATAGTAAATAAATAAATCAGCATTCTTGATATGACTGTTATTTTTCTCCCTCTTTTTTTTTTTTTTTTGGACTCATTTATATATTTACACCTGATTATTTTCTTTACAGAGCTTTTCACTTCATGTTCTGTTTTCTCTGCTGAAGTTCAGGCATATGCAGTACCTGTTTCATTAGTGTCACTTGGCTTTTCATTAGACAAAGAAAATGAACCTCTACAGCATTCAAGGAAGAGGCCAATAAAGATATATTACTGTCACTTCACTCAATAAGAGCAGATGGGTCATAATAGTAAGGCTGATATCAGTACATTTGTAGAGTGATTCTTTCTTATCAGGCAGTTAATGAAATGAATTTCTATCATAGCATCTTTAAAATATAATACTCTCAACAACTGTCTTTAAAGACCTATTTTGAACCAAATGTGTTATCTATCAAAATATTCATTAAAATAAGGTACAGGCCTACAGGAAGAGACAGATTAAATCATTGAGGCATCTGGGCCTCTTATTCCTCTAATGTGACCTCATTATATCGTAATTTGTTATTGCAGAAATTTAATTTTCTGGTGCCATGGAATTATTGAGGGTCTTCCCATTTCCAGCATTTTCACTCTACCTAATTGTAAACTTCAAGATCATTTGGTATTTGATACTGTTTGGCTCCAAGATTGGATAGGAAACCGATAGCCTGTAAATGAGGAAGCACTTAATGAGGAAAACGTGGTGATACCTATTGACTATGTTCTAAAATAAGATTAATAAATAACAGCTTCACTTGAGACGCCCTCAACTTCTCCCTGACACATTTATTAACTCTGTTCAGAGCAGATGCTTCACTGCCTCAATATCAAGTAGAGGAATATTCAAGAGACTAATGATGGACACAAACCCACCAGCCCTACTGCTGAGCAGTCCCTGATCCCACAGGTATGAAGAAGAAATTACCTGACCTGAAAGCCTGGCAGCTGGACTTTAAATATCACAGGGCCAACATGACAAGCACGTCAGCTGAAACATGCACCTGTGAGACTTCTTCATGCACTTTCAGGATTCTTCATTGGGACGCTCTTCCCTCCCACTGAAATATTTTGGAAAACTATTTTTTTTTCCTGGCACTCTCTTAATCTTTCCCAGCTGAGGCATGTTGGAAAACTTCACATTTTCCAGGAACTCATGGGCAAAGTTCTATCATCTACCAGTTCTTTATGGCAGAAAATCTTATGTAAACAATGCAACAGCATTGCCCTACAGGGAGGGTTCTGTAAGTTTTGGATACTGCACAGCTGTTGCATGCAGGACAAAAAAACAGAACACCTGTTAATGCCCATAGCTCTGGTTCAAAGCTGTCACAAACTGGGGTAGAACAATGAGAAGGACATATCTTCAGTGAATGGTATTCCAATGTTCCTATAATTTCCCACAGCAATCACAAAACGCACTTTGAGGGTGTAATGATCAAAATTGGTGATTGATCGCTCTGGCACAGCTTCTCCCACTGCTCTGAAGTTTGAAAAACCCTTGTGCAAGTCCAAGTCAAAGAAGAATTTCCCCTTCAGGTTTAAAACCGAAATAGCTTTAATTAAGCAATTTTTAGAAAATTTTAACAAATCAGGTATAAGCAACTGAACCGAGTTCTCTACAAGTACAGCAATATGAAGAATGCATTCAAATTGCATGCATACTAATTCATATATATACTTGCAAAGGCTAAAATTAAAAATCTTAAGACAGATCTAAATCGACAGAGAGTGAGTTAACATTATTATTCATGTGCAAAATTCGGCCAAGGTATTCAGCTTCATTTTCTATGGATACATCAACTTTTAATTCTTTAGTGAATGAATGAAAATACCTTTGCAATGATGTTTCAGATTACAAAGGAATTCACGATACAGAGGTTATTACTTCGTAACCTCAACACACCTCAAGACGAATAATCATCTGGAATGTTCAGATTTTTTCAATGAAAACAAAAAGTCTTTCATTTTTCAATCTGCAAGTGGATAAAGGAATTCTGGAAGATGTTAAAAATAATTTTAAAAAAGAAAAAAAACAAACAAAGGACATTTCCCTGAGGTAGCTTCTAAAGTGTATTTAAGTAAAACCACTTTTCTTAATTATCTTGTAGCTCAATAATCTAATAGTTATTAATTTCAGTAAAACCATTAATATCACTTAAAACACAAACTCCATTTTTAATCAGTGAAAATGGCCATTTGTTGCAAATGGTTTTTGAGTAGTAACTTTGCATTCTTATTAGTAATGTGGATTTATAGGAAAATCAAAACTATATTAATTATACCATATCCTCATTATATATTAATAGACTCAGAAACCAAACATTCTGTGCCTTGCAGACTGAGGTGTAATATTTATATGAGGCTTTGCAGCAGCAGCCAATGTGGCACTTATCTCTAATGCTCCTACTTTAGAGTATTGACTTGGTGCCCCTGGGACCCATGAGCTGAAATCCAGCCGGGAATGGAGATATGCTGCACTGAGCCTCCAGAACAGTGTCTTGGGGTTTTTCACTTCTCACAGGGGGCCAAATTATGTCAAGGGATGCAGTCTATATTTTCAGACATCAGTTTCTGAATGCAACATTTGTGTCACATGTCTATTCCAGGCAAGGCTGTAGAATTCTCTTGGTTTGATGGGAGAGAGACCTGAGAAGATGCAGCCCCTTAAGGTCAGCAATATGCAGCTCTTTAAACACAGGCATGCACAACCCTCACACAAAGCTATGAGCTGAAGTAATACATTGTCCTCAGTGAACAGGAACAGGAAAGCCGCTTCTTGCACTGCACACAAGGTATTTGCCCCACTGGAAAGCCCAGTTGCTTTGGCAGCTGATGGGATCCCATATTTGGGTTGTTTTCCGGGTATAAGCTGAGAGCAGAATGACTGATCAATTGCATCTCCATGACAGCAGCCTTTGTAGAGCAACTGCTTAAGTCAGATGCCAGACTTGTGACATTATTTGCTCATCAATGGTTTCTGTAACTTAACTGAGTTTGCTGCTTTTTGATCTATTTGTTGTGCGGTCCAAATTGTTTATTTTGAAGACTGCTAAAGATGACTGAGGCTGCCAGACAGACGAACTCCATTAATGTCCATATGAATCTTAACTATGCTGATTTACCCTGCCAAGGATTTCTGTGCTCATCCCAGCCCCAGGAAGATCCATCAAGAGAGACGTTCCCCAAAAGGGACTTTAAGGGAAACCACTTTGACTGATATGGAGGAACAGAGAGAGCTCGTAATAGAACCACTCCTGTTTGGTTTGCCAAAGAAGAGACACACAAGAGAACGGGCACCCATTGTATTACTGGCTCTCCCTGCCATATCCTTTCCATGTGTGTGGATGTTGCCACATGCCTGGGCCACCACGATCTTGTGAGATCTCAAAGGAAAGCAAGGTCAAGGATATGACCCAGTCCTTCTCCCAAGCCCAGGAGACTCAGGAAAAGGCAGTGACATTGCTGGAGTCCCTGTGAATTGCTCTGTGGGGCATGAGCCCATTGGAAACTTTCTCCTACCATGACCTTGGGTGGCCTCATTTACAGGTGAGACTTAACTATCCATGCTCAGGTAGAGGTTTCAGCTCTTTCCCTTACAAAGCCCTAACCCATTAGCAATCCAGGGAGTGATGTCCCTGCAAAGAGAGCTAATTCCTCCCTCCCGCAAAAGAAATGGCAGATCTTCATGCCTGGCGACTGCTCTTTTTCTGTTTTTAGCTTTTCTAAGTTCATTTTCTTGACTGCACCATCCTCATAAGTGTTTGCAGCTCAAGCTGTGTCATCTGAATATGTCATTAGTCACTGAATAGCTGAGTGAGGAACAGTCAGCTGGGGAGGATTCAGAACTATATAGTACTGATCTCTGCCCTCTGAGGATTATAAGCATTTTTCTAAGTGCCTCTAATTTTAATCTCCCAAGCTGTGGCTTGTACAAAAATATATTCAATGGCCTCCTCTCTAGTATAATATCTTTATATTAAGGATTTTCTCTTTCACCTCAGGAAGTCAGCTTTGTGGCAGACCATCTCATTTAAAATCTAGTGTAACAAGAGTGGCATTTTTCTGTGTAAAATTGGAAGTACCACAGGTGATAGATTCAGCTTTTGCCTCTGTCTGGTTACAAGTGTTGAAGATGGAAAAATAATTTTGAAACACATTGTGGAAAGTTCAGATCTTTTCAGTTAGTGAAAGTAAGTAATTTACTTCTGTCTGTAAGTAATAATTATCTTTATAGAAACCGTAGTGATGGAGAAAGACAGCCCAGCAGGGTAAAAGGAGAACAAGAAATCTTTGGATTTTCTGAAAGCATTCAAAAGGATCAGTAAGCAATCTGTCTGTACCTCCTTACTGCCACTGTGCACACAGGATAAGAACACAATAGGGAAATAAATAAAAAATTCAATAAAATAAAGCAGACACCTAACACTCAGAGCATAGATGACTCTCTTGTGATCCAGGTAAGGCCAGTGGCTAAAGACAGGATCCAGCTGCAAGGAATGGGAAATGGGTATGATGACAGAGTCGGGTTTAATGCAGTCTCAGGAGCGTCAGACCGTTTTGGGCTGTCTCTGGGGCTTTGCAATGATCAGACTTTGTAACAATGTGAAAACATCAGGGCAGATGTGAATGAGTCAGACCGAACGTTCAGAGGTATGGATCAGCTGCTTCTGCCCAGGTCCTGACCGAACTTTCATCCTTATTTGTTAATTTCTACACTTCCCACCCAGCACACCAGAAAGTGAAGGAGCCTCTTCATGGGCTTCCCCGTGGTTGTTGACCTACAGTTGTAGTTTGAAGAAGTTCAATGGCTCCCGGTGACCATATTCTCAGTTTTTTGCTTTGTTTTGTGCTAGGACAGATCACCACTGTGCAGTTTCAACCAGGTCCATGGACCCTGGGGGAGCTTATTTTCAGTAGAGGCCAATCACAGCCTTCTCTTTTGTCTGTTTTTTCACCCTCTGCACTGGTTTGTTTATTCAGCAAAATACTCCTTTCAGACAGCCAGGAACTGCAATTTCAGAAGCTAGAAAGCCAGCAGAGACACCTTCCATGAGCAGAGCTCATGGAAAGACCTTCAGAAATGCAGCACTTCTCAGCTAGGTACTGACTATCTGATACTTTCCCAGTGCTTTCTCCTAAGTGTACTTTTTTTTCTTGTTGTGTCATGAGCAGTTTTTCTTCAGTAGATGCTCTTATTTTTTAAAAAATCATTACGCTTGTCTGCATTTACACATCCTTAGAGCTTTCTGTTCAGTGCCTTAACCAAAACATCTTTTACACTGCCAGGGCTTCCTCCATGAATTGTTTCTGATCAGCAGCACAGCTTCATCTGCAGTCAGTGCCCTGAGCACTGTGCCTCCCTGATCAGCCTTTTCAGGCAGGAGTGAAAACACACCCTATCCGCCTATGATATCCTCTTTATTTCGTTGTTGCAGCCCTTTTCATTTCTCCCTGGCTGTTCTCTGACAGCTGCAGCCCAGGCTCCAATCTGCTGCAGGTGGCTCTTTTTGCCCTTCAGGCTTTCTTCACCATTGTGATGCATTAATGAAGTAGAGCTCCCTGTCAGACTTCATCAGCAGTCTTGTGAAGGCAGAATGAAATCACTTCTATTGACCCACTGGCATATTTATAGGCTCCTTCTTTTTTGCTGAGTATGGCAGTTATCACCTTTCCATCCCCATGTTGTGTTTATTCAGCAGAAAGCTAAATCACATCTGTGCACAAGTGGAGCATTAATCAGTAAACGTAAGCCACTCATAAAGGCTGCTGAACCTATCTAATTACCGGAGCTGGGACAGCTCGCAACACCTACCCCTCAGAGGGGTTCGCAACCCCATCAATCCACAGGCCCCAAAACACAGCCTGGCAAGCCCAGGGACTTTTTCAGCCCTCCTCTTGCTAGACAGCCCCCAGAAAGCAGGATTTTAAAGTTTTCCTGGACTTGTTCCTGATAATTCTCTTTTCTCCTACAGAAACAGCAACTAACCCACTTCAGAGCAATGTTTTTCGGTTTTGTTGCTGGATTTGGGTGTTTTTACTCTAGCTCTGTTTTCCCCTTTCTTATTAACAAAATTGCTAATTACAAAAATCAAACACTCTCCATGCTATTGGGGCTGGAGTTTATAACTTAAGTTTGTACTATATTACTCAATGAAGGATAATACTACATCAGTATGACAGTATTTTCAGTAATTATGCGTAGACAGAAAAAGCATTTAATAAACTTTATGTGAAAAGAAGTTATATGCTGTATGCCTGTGTATGATGGAAAGAAAAGGTGCTGTCAGACAAAGTTTATATCATTTTTTGATGAAATTTCAAATTTGGCTGCCCAAGATTTCTCTATAGATAAATATACATGGGCTTCTAAAAACCTTCTGACTCTGTCTTGCATCATTCTGATGAAATTAGCAGCTCTCCATCTGAGATTCAGTTTAACACTTTATTTTCTGAATTTTTTTATGTGTCATCTAGAACAGATTAAATGGATTGAAAAGTGGTAAATTTACAAATCTTTAGAAAGGGAAGCGTCATCTTCTGGGGATATTTCCAGGCAGTAATCTTTTCTTAGTCCAGTGCTATATTCAACAGCTTAGAGGAAAATCTTGGAGGTAGGTTTTGCCAATCATATAAAAATCTATGGAGTAGTTAAAAAGGACAGATCAGTTTCAAAGAGAAAACTGGATTATTTTAGCAATACGCATTTTAACAAAACTAAATCTAAGAATTAGGATTATAGATGGTATTTATAAGAAAAAAAAGGAGTTAAGGACAGGACTGGGGTCAGGACAACCAACACAGTGCTTCATTGCAGGAGAGGTTATGGCACTTGACTGAGGGGTCAGGGGAACATCAGTTAGAAAGTGAGAGTGGTTTATACCACAGTGACATAATTAGCAAAATCCTCTAACTGGTAATGTTTTCTAAGTTTATTATATGTAAGAATGGAAAAGGAGAGCTCCAAGAATTGTTTCAGTAACTAGAAAACCTTGATCACTGTGAGAAACTAAAGATACTCTCTTTAGTGTATACTATTCAGAAGGAAATATGATCATGTAATTACTCAAAGATTATGTAGATTTCAGATCTAGTAAAATTATTTATCTAATGAGATGAAAATTCAGTGAGAGGCTGAGCTTGGTCACTTCTGCTGAAGCAATGCAGTATTGAAATAACATCTAAGATCAGTATAAATAAGTTATCTGGGTTTGCATTTGGTTTCTTTGACACTTATTCAAACCAAGATAGCAAATCCTCCAAAAATAGATGCCATATTTCAGCTAAAAATTATTGAATTTGATAGAGAAATCATTTTGTATAATTTTAGGTTAGATGATTTTATATCCAAGTAGGTAGTAACCCAGATGATTTTATAGCCAAGCAGGTAATAACTCAGATGCTTTGGGGGTGGCCTTTTCCTACTGAACGGTGATCTGTCTTCATGTCTACTAATGGGCCTCACTTGAACTCTTAAAAATTATCAATGGAAAAATGGGTAATTAAAATTTTAGGGTCTTACCTATGTTATTAAAGGAAATTATTAGGCCTGGGAGGACATGGCTGAGAAATTCATATTCACATCATTAGAATACAGGTCAACAGGGACCAGTTGCAAGAATCATGCAAATTGTACACAGTCAGAAATTCAAGAAACTCAAATGTAGGAAACTGAAATAATTGTTTAATGGATAGCCACTCTTCTTTAAATTACCTTAAAACAGCAGTTTTAAGGAAACCCATGGTTCTAATTGCGGGGCTAGATGCACAGAGAAATTCTGATCAGCATCTTTACTATCTCTGTATTCAGATGAACTCTTGGCTCTTTTCATCTGAAGGAGTGAATTAGCCCTAGTCCTCATGAACGCTTTCTGATTCATGTGTTGTTTTAGTCACATAGTCATAGTTGGTTGCTTTTTTCTGGAAAGTATCACTGAACTATAGCCAGAAAATAGCAGATGACCATGCTCCATCTAAACTTCCTTTCCAAATACTCATTGCTGGTGATTTAATATTGATAGATTTAGAAAGCTTCTCACCATTGATGTTTATTTAACAGGTCTTATTTTGTTTATCCACAGGACAAAAGGGTGGTCTTGGCCTTGAATTACACTAGTTCAAGTGATTTTTCAAACTTCAGTTCTGTAAAAAGCTTTCGATATTTCCTTATAAAGGTAAGATATAAATCCAAGAGAAGCCTTTATTTATGGCATCTGAAATATTTCAAATACAATAGCCTACTAAGTATGAATTAACAAGACTTTATTATCTTATTGTGAGGACTAAGATTATTCCAGCAAAAGCCAAATGAAACTAGGAGATCTTCCTCTGGGATCTCAATACTTAAAAGAAGCTCATCGCATATGAGGAATTGATTGTTCTGTGTTGAAACAAAATGAAAAAATCAAACAATGCAAGTATTTTCCGCTGGGAAAAAGAGCAGCGGTTTGCAAGTCGCCTGTGATCTCAACATCCATGTCCTCTACATACAAGATACTTTGACTGCCTGCTCCCACTGGTGAGGGTCTATTGAGCAGTGGAACAGATACAACCTCAGATTATTTATGCAGCAGATAATAGAGGGGAGACTGTGTCTACATGAATGTGTATAGATGCAGCTATAGAATCAGAACCGTGGAAATCTCTCTGCCATCATATTGCTACACAACACAGTCACCACAAAACTAGCAAAGATCTCTGTTTCATGATAAACTTTCCCAAAGGCAATGTCAATTAATTCAGCCTTCAAACTGTGAGGGTGTCAGGGAGGCAGAGAAGGCTCCGAGTGAAGACAACTATTCCTAAGAATGCTCATTTCTCCATAGATCTAAATATCATAGAACCATAGAATCATTAAGGTTGGGAAAATACCTCTAAGATCATGAAATCCAATTATTAACCCAGAACCACTATGTTCACCTCTAAACCATATTCCCAGGTGCCACATCCACACATTTCTGAGCACTTCCAGTGACAGTGATTCCACCACTTCCCTGTGCAGCCAGTTCAAATGCCTGACCTCACATTCAGCAAAGAAATTTTTTCTAATATCAAATCTAAACCTCCCCTGGCCCAACTTGGGGCCATTTACTCTTGTCCTGCCATTGTTACCCACAAGAAGAGACTGACCCCCACCTGGCTGCAATCTCCTTCCAGGTAGTTGTAGAAAGAGATAAGGAGCCCCCTGAGACTCCTTTTTTGCTGGCTAAACAATCCCAGCTCCCTCAGCTGCTCCTCATCACACTTGTCCTCTAGACCCTCCACCAGCTCCATTTCCTTTCTCTGGGCATGTTTCAGCACCTCAATGTCTGTCTTGTAGTGAGGGACCCAAAATTGAACACAGGATTTGAGGTGCAGACTCACCTTGCTGAGTGCAGGTCTGAGTACAGTCCGTGTATCCAGATATGCTATAGCTTTGGTATTGGAAGTTATCCTTCCACTGCACACTTTCAGAAGAAAACCCCTGAAGAGTTGCTGAGATCAGGCACTATTTCCTGATCTCATAATTCCCAACTACCAAGAGAAGGGTGAGTGTACATATGCACATACCCACAGGAGCTCAAGTACTATTTTGTCCTGCTGCCTCCCACTTTCCATCGTGCTTTGGGAACAATTAATTCAACAGCTTCCCTCTTCCCTACATGGTTCAAGAGAACTGGAAACTTTGAGGGTGTTTTCTCTGTCCTCATTTAATTGCTATGTCTCTACCTTCCGTCTTTTAAAAATATATTACGAAAAATAAAACCTTTAGTGAGGGCTCATAATTCTCAAGATCAAATGACTGGATTTATCTTTTCGACACTCATTTTACCTTCAGCAAGATAAACATGCTGCTAGCAGTATCCTACAGAGAGTTTGCCTGGCCTCAGCTCAGAAGATCTGGTATTCCTGTTACGCCAGTGACTGCTCTGCCCAATACATCCTGGTTGCTGTTATAGGATACAGCACCTTATTGTTTTATTATATTATATTATATTATATTATATTATATTATATTATATTACATTACATTACATTACATTATATTATATTATATTATATTATATTATACATACATACATATGTTTTATTTCTATTGATATTTCTATTGATATTTCTATTGATATTTATATAATAATACATTATATATAATTATATATAGTATATTATTGTTATATTTTATATATATAATATATTATTATATTATATACATACAGCACCTATATTATTATAGCTCAGCATCCTTCACAGACTCTTCTGAAGCCCACAGAATTTAACATTGCTATTATCGATACACATACTCCTCATAACAACAGCTCTTCAAAGGGCAGCCTTTCCTCAGTGCCATCTTGACTGATCTACAGTTGTCCTATGAAGTCAGGCTGCTGCTGAGGCAGTGAGGGTTAATGCCATACAAGGCATTTCGACTACAAGGGAAAAAGTATGGGGGTAGAAGGGATGGGAAGAAGAAGAAGAAGAAGAGAGAAGAATAGCAAAATTTGACAAATGCTTTTCTCAGCATTATGTCAAACATGTTTACAGAACTGCACAATTAATAAAAAAAAACCTGCACTAGAGTCTCTAATTACTATTCTACACAGGGCAGAACACTTCTTCATTATCCCTTTTTGAATTGATTGTGTACATCAAACAGTCAAGATATAAATAAAATATGCCTGCATGCATAATACCCTCACATTAAAGCAGAAGGCAATTAACCTATGATTTTTCATTAATTAAATTAAAATAGCCCTCTGAAAATGTCTCAAATCAAAACAAGTTCTTTACAGAGTACTTTTTTCTTGCCATGATACATAGATTTGCAGAATCATTGGTCCAATGAAATCACAATAAAAATCCCCAGTTTCAAAAAAGTCTACCAATTTTCTTCTGTGGCTCCATTGTTCAAAATGTTGATCCCAAATACAATATTGGTTTTATTTTTCAGTCTTTAAAATAATATTTACTGATGCTTGTTCACTATTTAACATACTGTTTATATTTTATTTTGTTAATTATATTGATGTGCTTTGCAGAATTACAGTACATATTGATCTGATCAGAAATCTGGAAAAATAAACTTAAAGAGAGGGTCACTTCTCTCCTCTTAAATTTATATAGACAATAATAAACTCAATTAGCATAAGTTTTTGTTAGTGTTTTATGGTTATCTCCAGTTAACTGAGTTTGGTTTATTTTTCCACAGAGAGGTAAGAGTCAGTCTGCTTTTTGCCCTATACACAAACATATTCCTTTTCAATCATTCTCTTCAGATAAATTGAGCTGTGCTAAAGACACCTTCAGATGTCTATTTCCCTTGTGGATTGTAAGGACACAGGACTGTAAAACAAAGGGAAGACATACTTCAGCCAAGAATACTCAGTGGACGATAACAAAACGTCTAACGCAAAATTTCTGCTTCTAAGATACATCCATTACCATTCCTCAGATATAAGGGACAACTACCAAGGTCACAGATCTCAATGGAAAACCTGATTGAGTTTAGTTTTGTCTGGGGTTTTTGGAGTTTCTTTGTAAAACCTGAGGATAGAGAATTTCAGATACCTCCAGTTATTTATAAAGCTTTGATAATAAGAAGCCACAAAATAAACTACCTCTTTGTTGCCTTGTGAAACTAAATCTTCACACTCTAGAAGTGTTGAATTATGTGTCTGTCTTATAAGAGGGAAAACAGCTTTTCAAGTACAGATTACATGAACAGTGAAGCTACAGCAATAGTGTGTTTCCTTTAAGTCAGAAGTCATTTAGGGCTTCTGAAGAACTCTGTAAATTTTGAATTTACAAGATTTTGGCTGTTTAATAAGCATATTAATGACTTGCTACATTAGCAACATTAAAAAACAGCCTTTGGAATGATAATTTCTTTGATACAGATCATACATGGCAAAAGGTAGCAGAAGCAGGAAAATAGCATGCTCCCCTTCTTACATGTTGCTAAGAGCCTGGAGCCTACAGGTAAAAAAAGAGATCAGGGATCATCTACTGTAGGGAGGGAACACGTTCCAGCATTCAAGCAAAATCCAGCACATGTGTATTCACAGCACACATGTGGAAAGTTGTGTACTGAATCATGAAATTATAAAGACCGATATTTTGCTACATCTCCATTTTTTTCAGCCATCACAAAGTGGAATGTTTTGCCTTAGGGAAAGGAATCATCTTGGTTCTTATTCCTTTGTCCATAAAATGGGGATTATTTTGACCTCATACAAATGCTGTGAGAAGGCACTATTAAATTCAAATGCTAAAACAATGAGTTAGTAAAGACCAGCAGAACAGGTCCTTCTGCTGAGTCACAAGTCCTCAGGTTAGACTTGATGGCAGACTCTTCTCAGTCTCTCACAGACTTTGCAAGCCTCAGGATTTTCACTTTTTACTAGGGAGAATCACAAATAGCCTCAGAGCCTTCAGCACTGTTTTATCTTCCTCCACCTCTCAGCTTTTGGAGGGTAATGCCCAGCCAGTGCTTTTCTTTAGTGGTCTTATTCCATTCATACGTTGATAGCTTGACAGATCATTCACTCATGTATTTTTGTGTTCAGCATTTGTGGTGTGTCTCTGGAAGGAATTAAGATTAGACGGTTCCCTAATCCTGATCAAAGCGGACAAATGAAAGGATTAAATAAATCAGGTGCATCTTTCTTGACAACAATGCAGAAATTCTGTGCACTTTATGTGTTTCCTATTTGAGATTTCATAATTTAATGAGAAATAATGTTAAGAAATTTCACAGGAAGAACCGCAGTTTCAGCTACCAATTTTTCTTCCAAGACGCTCCAACTGATTGACAACCAAATTAAACTCAAAATAACCCTTCTTCATGTGTATTTAGCTTCAAAGATAACTACATATATTTCAGACCTGAAAAACAGTTTATGTGCATAAAATATTGTCTGTTTTTTCCAACTATATGACTTGTTCTAATAATAGATCTTACTTCTCTCACAAATCTCAAATAAATAACCATTAACTATTTTATAAGAGTACAACTGACATATGGTTTTCTATTTAAACCTAATTCCTTCCGTAAGCAAAAAAATAAATACAAACTCTCACCAGGTTACACTAGAGGCCCAGTTAGAAAGTTAATTATACTACCCTCATGTCTAAAAAAGCTAGTCTGTTCCTAAGCTTGAATTCTTACACCATTTTTAAAATTAAATGTAAAAAAAACCCAATGTTTTAGGAAGCATAAGGTGTTAGAAGTTGGCCTGAAAACCCTATAAAGCACTGCCTTCCCTGTCTATTTTCCAGGTATTTTGTCTCCTCCTACAAAAGTACTACAAGACATTCATTCATCTTGCTCATGGAATACAGCTTTCAACTCCTGAACTGTCTTTGTAATTTCATTCCTAACAAGTAAATTGAGTTATTTCCTTCATCCTAATGTTCTCTGTTTGTGCTCTTCAGCAGTATGAGCCCACAGTGTCAGAGAAGAGCTATAGATCTGTTACAGGTCTTTGGCTGATGCTTTCATGCTTGGTAACTGGCCATTCCTACAGAGTATTAAAAATGGTTACATAACTCCATCCCCCAGTCAAAATGCATATAGCATTCAGAGTAGATTACATTAGAGGTGCCACCACTTGTGGGGGAAAGGAAAAAAAAAAGAGATTATAGATTTTTTTTCCTTCAGACAGAGAGAGTCAACTTACAGCCTCAGCTTCATTTCTGTACCAGTGCAATAAATATGATTAGGCCTGGAAAATATCCCCTGTGAATCAAGGGCTGAGCTTATTGAACTTCTGAGAGATTTGGGAAGAAAATGTTTTTTGTGTTTATAAATTCTAGGAATTATTTTTTGACCTAGATAGGAAAGATTCAAGTGAGGGCAGAATGGAAAGGCATATGCTTGCATTACAGATCATCCTTAAGAAAAAGGAAAAAAGAAACAAAACCAAACCCAACAGCAACTTGCAAGCAGGACATGGACTTGGTTAACATTTTTCTTTTAGTTACTTGTAATTTGCATTTCACTTCCCATAACACTTTCTTCCTCCGATCAGTTGTTGTTCTTCTCTTCAACTACTCTTTCCCTTAAAGAAACCAACTTGAGAAATTGTATTTGATGCGAGTTTGTGATACGTAAGTATATTTTACTTGTGAGACAAAGCAGTTGAAGACCAGTGCCTCAGATACCATAGGTGTTAATAAAAGAGAGTGTTATTCTTGTTCAAACAGAAATGGAGACTTTTGGCTTTATTCCAAGCATGTGAAAACTTTTGTGCTTTTCATGAAATAGTAGTAAAAATCCCTTATAAATTGTCCCAAAATATCGGTAATTTTCCCACTCTTCTCTCAACTGCTCCAAGAATAAAGACCTTGTAAAAAGATAGATAGATAGATAGATAGATAGATATAGATATATATATATATATATAAATGCATTGCAAACTGAATGTGCATAGAGTAATTCTTCCCGGCTTCAAAATGTTCAGAGGCCCAGAGGACTTGCATAAATACAGAAAGTGGAATTGCCAGCAGCTGTGGTGTCATAGGCTATCACACGGATTCCAATGATTATCACCTAAACAGACAAACAAGAGAGGGCTAAAAAGACACTCTTATCAAATTCAGAAGGGAGGTGGGGCGACTGCCTGACATTTTACCCTAACAGAGAGCCATGACAGCAGCTTTGCCCAGGGAAAGTCCAGTGCATCGAACCGCCCGGGTAAGCAGACAAATCACATGACAGGGCACTGCTAGCCTGAGATTTTATTTTTTATGTCACAGCTTAGGATACTTCAAGATGAACTAAACATTTTAGCAAGTTTGTGAGTTACAGATAGCTAGCTGCACTGCATTTCAAACGTTACTTTTTTATAGACTGGAAAGAGACAAGGAATATAACATAGACTGACACTGGTTACACAGCATTTCCTCGGGTAGGAATCTAAAGATACGCCATAAAACTCCTGCTGTTTTTCCAAGGCCAACAGGAGCCAGGAGAATGCAGCTTAAATAGCTGTCACCATAAATCATTTCTGTAAATGTGGTAGGGGAAAGCAAGAACATAAACACCAATATCCAAATAATTTTTTAAATTTTAAATGGATGTAAAAATTTAATGAAATTATGTGCTGGATTATGACGAAGGCACATCCAAGATCTCCTGAGATCAAAACCTGACTGCAGCATCTGAGAAAGCCGTGCATAATTTCAGCTCAGTGACAAATTGCTGCCAACTGGACAGTTATTCATGTAAAATTTCCATCTACAAGCAATGGACTGGATTTACTATTAAAAAACAAATAATGGATCACTGGCATTTCTTCATGATACACTTATGTCATGAGAAGGAGAAGAAAAGCGTGACAGATATGAAAGTATTCTACTATGGATAGCCTGAACACAAGCTCTTGTCGTCCTGCTGCTTGTCAACAGAGGAGAAAAGAAGTAAACACTAATTTAAGTTAGTCTAAACTGCCTAAATAAAGAAATAAATAGATATGATTCCAACAAACTGTGCATTTATTAGCTCTGTCATCTGAAATCAATGCATTATCTGCCTCTACAGTTTGAGAAAAGCAGAAGTATAGGATTACAAATTACAAATTCAACTCATGTAATGAAACAGATATATTTTGTCTTTCCCACAAAGAAGGCTTGTGATGGAATTCAAAGCTGTTAAATGAGCTCAATTCTTGTCTCACGCTCTAAGGATACACCACTAGTCTTTGTTCAGAGCAGGTCTCTTGGAGGATTTTAGTGCTGACTTCCACAGCGTAGTTTCTAGCCTATTCCAGCCCCTGTTAGAGTGCAGGCAGGTTATGTTCTATGTATTCACACAGAAATAGAGGGAGGATCCAAGCACCAGATATTTGTTAGCTGTTGTTTTATGCAGCAATGCACCAGTATTATTACTCAAAAGTACATAAATGAGGAGTAAGAGGCACAGCGAGGTGCTGACAGTGGTGAAGTATCTCACTGTGGAGAGCTCTGCAGCTTATCCCAAACATACAACTTCCATGCAAAGAATATGGGAACTAAACTATTCTGGTCTCAGAAGCCACAAAATCACAATGCTGAGTTGGAAGGGACCCCCAAGGATCATCCAGTCCAACTCCTGGCCTGAACAGGATCACCCCCAAGAGTCAAACCATGTGCCCAAGAGTATTGGGCAAAAATAAAACTTCTTGAATTCTGCCAGGCTGGTGCTGTGACCGCTTCCTTGGGAAGCTTGGTCAGCCTAAGCAGTATGGTTACATGCTAAATGGCACACAGCCGAACCTGTACTCCAAGGAGAAAGAAAATTATTCATCTCTCAAACTGCTGCCATGACTTTAAAATCTAGAACTACAGTGGACATCTCTAAAATCATTTAGATTACTCTGCATGTGTAACATAATTTACAGTAAGTTGATTCTTTGGAAGCAAGTAATTCTGCACAGAGCTTCTGCAGAAAACACTGCCACGAGAGTTCTAGGGGAGCAGGCATCTGACAGCACACAACCCTCTTTGGCTACAGCAGGGGACCAAGAGGGGAGAGGAAGAGGGGAAGGGATCGTGAAGCTGGAAAGCAAACAGATTAGAAACTGTCTCTGTTGTGATAGATCTGCTGTGGGACATTTCTAATTTTTGTCCCCAGCTAAGCATTGCTGCCCCTGTCACCACTGGAGGTTTCCAGGCCTTTGCTGTGCTGGTGCAGGACGTAGCACAACTGCAGCCTGACCTACCACCATGGTGGGTTTGGGTGGAGGAGAGACACTCATTTTTAACAATGATGCTTTGCTTAACATCAGCTGTACCTAAGGGGAAAGATTATAAGCCTCTGTACTGAGGAGCACACAGGCAGATTCAGGCCCCAGGCTAAGGCCCCCTTAGCTTTTTTGTGTTATTTTTCACTTTGCCTCCCATGTAAATATAATAAATCATATTCCAAGGCTCTGAAAATGTAAATGCCCAAAGGCATCTAAAATGTACAGTCATTGTTTGTGCCATGGAGGCAGTGTAAGAGGGCAGTGCTCCCCACGGAGCCCTCCAGCCCCTATATGCTGATTCCCACGGACAGTGTGGGGGAATTTCAGGGCTTCGTTCCCCCAGTCCAGACAGGCACGATTAGTAACCTTGTGTTCACAGAATACCTGCTCCACTCTGCTCTCTGATAGAGGAGCACAGAGTCTTCCAAGAGAGAGAACTAAATTGTTCCCTCTGCAATGGAAGAGTCCTTGGGCAGGAAGGCTGTCTCAGGTTTTTTTCCATAGCTCATTTCAGCTTGTAGTTGAGTGAGAACGAACATGTTCTGTCTCCACTGCCCTGTGAAAATCAGCTTCTCAGCTGACTGTACTTGATATGTTTAACCACAACAAAGCACTATGTTCCAGAAACAGTGGGGTCTCCATTTTGATTCAGAGCTTTTTTTCTCTGTAACTTAATTTTCAGAAAACATACTACCTCTCTGCAAAGGTGTGCATGCATGAGGGTGTCTCCTAGACCTTGAGGTATTCTTCTTGAGGTATTCTTCTTTACCTTTGCAGCAGGACTCTAAAAGAACATAGGAGGGCCAAGCTGGCAGCTGCCGGTACCGAAGGGAAGAGATTTTGCGGTAATTACCGTGTAAAGGTCTGGAGAAGGGTACAGATTGTGCCCATTTGTGATGGACAAGATGTAGCTTGAAGATGTTCTGCAGAAGCAACATTTACCATATGGTTATAAGATTGGACTAGAGGAATCTGTAGGCAGGCTCAGCCCAAAATCAAACATACAAAATGGGAAGCACCTCAATATTTTCCAGTGACAGGAGGAGGAAGGGATGTACCTGCGTGAGTGCGAGCAGGAGCAATAACTTTGGGAAGACACAAAACAGGGATAACTGAGGCATGGAGAACAGACATAGATCTTTGATTCACCGACACAGTTGTTGTAATAATGTTTATAGGAGGTAGCTAGTGAAATAAAGGCAATCTGAAACACAAAATTAAGGACTCTCCATTAAAAGTAAAAAAAAAGAGAAAACAAGAGAGAGGAGAAAAAAAAACACCATGAAAAGACACATACTATTTTGTGGGGTGCTCACAATTTGTAAAAAGTACTCACAAACCTGAGAGCCACTGAATAAACATGTTCTGGGATCAGCCAAATTGTTAAGTTTTGATTTTTTTTTTTGAGGGAAAAAATCCTATTTTCTCCATGAGATGTTAGCTCAAATTACACAAATATGAGCCTGCTGACCAAGATCCTTTTTTTCCTGATGAAACAGAATTTCCCAGAGAACAAAACACCATTTTCTGACTGGGTCTTAATAATGCCTTCAGGATATTTCCCATGCTTATGTAGATGTTTCTACAGCAGCAGCAACAAAATGCACCATATAACTTCTGGTCTTGCTGCGTTATTAATAATAAGTGCAAACTATATACATATAATTCCACACTACAGCAATTGTTTAGGGCTTTTGGGAAAAAAAAAAGAAAAAAAAATAAAAAAAAACTAAACAAGAAAACCCTAGAAACAAATGGCATTAACTATCACTTCAGATATAAGCCACCTAAGTTTAAAAATTTCTTCACCGTCATGTGAAAATGCCACAAGCTCCAGGTGAAACCAGGAGCTCCTCTTATGGGTAATAGATTGCACTGCAACCCAAGCTTAGATAGAGAAGTAATGACCAGCACGAAATAGCAAATCATAATGAAAAGTACATTACTTTCACAGAGGAAAATATCACAGTATCTGAAGATAAAAATGGTTTAAATGTAAGCAATAAATAAACCAACTTTATCTAGTGTTCAAAGTGCCAGGCTAATGAAATTAAAGGATAGTTCACTAACTTCTCTGAGTCCATTCAAAAATTAAGAGTTTGGCAGAATTAAATCCCTCAGTGACACATACACTTAAACATATTTCCTCAGCCCTGTTCCATTTAGTTTCTCATGAAAAGGTCATATGTAAGATGTCTAGATTGCTTGGACTTGGTCAACAACAATTACTTTATTCTTGGCTACCATTCTTTACAATTTACCCCTAATCAGGCACGTTCTCTTCATAATGTCTCTTATGGCCATCCATTGAAATGAACTGAAGCATTATCCAACGATGTATATAACGCAGAAGCAACAGTTACAGTGTTAAGATCATAAAAATCTGCAAAAAAGAGAAAGGCCTGTGAATATGTGCATTAAATGGTGTGATATTGGGTCCGATTCAGCCTGGAAAAGGAGATTCAGAGGTGATAGGAGAGCAGGGTAACAGGAAATCAGTAATGCACACACCAGGGCTATGGCTCCTTCATGGCAGAGATCATGGATTACAAGGTGTGGGAAACGAAGTGTTGCTGCTTTTTCTTCTAATGCCCACTTTACACCAAGGACAAGCGCCCACCAAAACAGTCTGTGAATTATTCTTTACTTTTTCTACATCTCATTGCTCATTCTTCTGTCTGGAAAAGGAAACAACTGTGAGTTCACATGCTGTATGCTTTTTTGAAAATGTTCTGTGTTTTATGGCATTTAAAGGTATTTTATGACTCATCATGTTGAATGTACAAAACGATTTTTCAGATACAACTCTCCTTCCCACGGTTTTTTGAATAAGCTGACCTACCTTTCAGATGCACTTAGCAAAAACATTATGCTTTCCTGACAGATCCTCACAAGACAGCAAATTCAGAATGAAACCAGTGTAAGGCAGTCATACATTCTCATACTTGAAATTTATGCTCAACTAAGCAACTAACAGTGTTAAATTTCTTCCAAATAGTTGGACATATTTAGTTGCTTCTTTTGTTTGAAAATAATTCACTCAAAGATTCAAAGCTTTGCAGATTCACTTGTCAATAAACATTAATCTGCAAATGGTTCATGGAAGCATCATGCAGCCAATGGGCGGCTCACAATCTGTTTATTGCTCCTATTGCCTGGTAGCTGTTATCACTGCAACTGCTTTCTCATACAATGACTCCTGAAGAGCTTCAAAAGGCCACCAAACACTTTTATTCAAATATCCATGCAAAGCCACATACCATGTTTGCTTCCTGTTAACACCCTTGTGAACACAGATCCACTCAGCAAATATTGATGGAGACAGGAGAGTTGTTTTTGAAGCATTTGCCTATGGCCAAAATTTTCAGAAGTGACTAATTATTTTGGGTACTACATCCTCAGTGCTTCCCAGACAGGCACCTGCAAGACATCTGTGTATAGAGTGATGGAAATCCACAATAACTCTGGGTTGGATCCTCTGAGAACATCTCCAAGTGGACAGCCAAGAATTAGGGTGTTCAACACCCTTGGGCAATTTTGAAAATTCTAGTTTACTGGGGGGTTTTTCTTGTCGTGTTGGTTTTTTTTCCTAACACAAATTGAGTGCTTTTTTCACAGATGTCTTCTCTTGGCTTATAAGATTTCCATAGCATAAGATTTTGGGGTATCACCTTTCAGTTGTAATTAAATTCAGATAACATGTATCTGATTTCTTTTCCTAGGAGATAGAAAATTTATGGTAAAAAGAAACAGGAAAAGAGGAGAAAGGGGACTGTGCATATTAAATGGCAGTGAAAGCTCCCAAATTGCCATCGTTATAACATCTACATTTTTCAAGGTCATGTGTCAAATACAAATGAAATAATGAACCTTTGCTAGTCTGTGGTATCCCATGTCAGGCAACTTAGGCATCAGCATCAATACAATGGCTTTGATGAACTGCACTTCTGTGCCCTGCTGCTCTAACCTGGAAGTTTAACAGGCAGCAATTAAGTTTTCTGAAAAGGAGTAAGAAAAACAGGAAAAATTTGGGCTAGCAGTATTCTTAATCACAGAATAGTTATTTAATACGAAAGCAAAAGAACTAAAAATGTGCAGAGTGAAGGTAAAAGGCAAGGAACAGGGATGGTAATGAAAAGGTTGGATAGGCTGCAGCTGAGATTCACATTGACCCATGAGACACTCCAAGAAAACAACAGGTAGGAGTGTGGGGGGAAACATTAGAGGTGAAGGAGCTGTTATTTACAGTCTTACGATAGAGTGCACTGCAAAAAAAACATGCATCAAAGCTATTCTTTAAAAAGACACAAGACTGCATGAAAAAACACTCTCCAACTTGGATGATTTATTTTATTCTAAACTATGTAACTGTAGTGAAATCACCCAGTGCCTTCCAGAGAGGCAACGTACAGTTAACTATATACTGTAAAGGAGGGTGTATATTATAATATAATTTAGGATATGTTATATTGCATCATTAGAGAACAATTTTCACTTTGTGCAGCACAAAATGTCTTAATGGGTTTAAAACATACGTCTCTTTTCCTTTTCTCCCCTCTCAGCACAACATAAAACAAAGCTATGGGCAATATTTCTGTTCCATGTGCCTTCTTGGGAAGTATATGTTACTGAAAATGTAATGGGTGACTCCAGAGTTGTATATGTTACAGTCATATTTTGAAACCAGTCATTTCAGGAAATGATTAAAATTTTCAGCCATTTCACAAAATGGCTGTTTCATTCAGTTATTCTGTGAAATAAGAGAAAGTTTCACACCTTTAATTAAGTTTGGGAAACAAGAAGGGAGGCACCATGTGAAATGCCTGATACCTTACGACATGAATTAACTTAAATAGACAACACATGAGGTTTTTATAATTTATTTACTTCTAAAGCCATATGGACTTCTACATTTATTTCTGAAATCTTCCAGACTCCCACACCAGAACTGAACTTGTCTTCATAACTAAGGTAACTGTAACATCAGTATTATTTCCATATTGCTTCTCAGTGCATTCCATCTGAAGACTGTGCTATACCAAGAGCCCTGCCTGCAAAGCCAGTGCTGCCCAGGCTCCCTCCTGCTGGCCAGGACAGCGGACAAGGGCAGAGGGCAGTACATGGGGCAGGACTGTGCAGGAAGTGGTTGGCGAGGTGCCTCAAAAGTGAAGAACCAGTTGGCTCATGGGTACTGATGGTTGGAGAATTTGGTGGGTCTGGATGAGTCCTTTCTGAGAGAGCTTGAGCTACAGGAATAGGTCTAACCCATGGTTCAGTTCAGCAGTGCTTCCCATTTGACTGCCTAGCACTGTATC
Organism: Oreocharis arfaki; assembly: GCA_013398015.1. NCBI lineage: Eukaryota > Metazoa > Chordata > Aves > Passeriformes > Paramythiidae > Oreocharis > Oreocharis arfaki. The sequence goes on along the minus strand of VZRR01004497.1, from coordinate 1,090,923 downwards.
AGGCGTGGGGAACAGTGTGTCTGCTGGGGTTGTGGGTGCACCAGAGTCATCAGAGAGAGCACTGAACACTGATTGCAGATTCAGCTCTCTGTGGAGGTGGCTGATGCCCTCTGATAGTAGAGACGCAGAGCTATGCCCACATTTGGGATTGGTACCGAACCAAGCTGAGTTCATACCGTGAGAAGTTTATTTCAGATTGATGGGCAAAGTGAGTTCCCACAGTCCCATGAATTACTGTCTGCCATCCATGCTAAGAGCATTTGCTTAATGTCCCCCTTCGAGAGACCCTTGGATTTGTGAATATCTGGCTTTTCCATACCAAGCCAACCAGAGGCCACAGAGGCTTCATTTCTTGGATGACTTCAGCAGCAATTTCAGTTCCTTTATCACTCTGCAACCCAACCAAGTAGGGTTACCAAGACCCAACCAAGAGTTGCCAATTAGGAGAATAATACTGAAAAACTGAAAGGCTATTTCTGGTTCCCTCCTAGGTAAGGGAACCTTACCAAAGAACACAAAATCTAAGAAGGTGGTCTTGGTACACCATTACACCCTTAAAATTGCCTTCAGATGAAGCTTGCAGACCAATAAAGTCAGCTTGGCCTCATGATGAGTATTCATTGCTTGAATGGTCAGTTTTATAGCAAGGCCACTAGTCAAGGATTTTGGCTCCCAAAACAGAAAAATCTCAAGAGCTCAGCAGCCTGTCTTTTGATGATTGAATATCCAGATGATAAATGCTTTATAACAGGAACATATAACAATTCTTGCTTCTCTGGCAATATCATACCTCTCTTCAACGTTCACATAGTATATGGGAAGTGCTTCTTTAGTCCAGTGTTTTTTGCTTAGCTGCTCCTTGTCACCAGCCATAGAATTTCACACCTATGAGCAGTAGACGAAATATAAAAGAACTAACCAGCAATTCCATAACCAAAGAAGGGACAAATTATGATAAGAGTAGAAAGAAAAAAATAACAAAGAAAAGAAAAAAAAAAAAAGACTGTTCTTTAAAACTTACTTTACAAGCAAGTAGTGTTCAAGTCTTGAATTGAGTTTGGGATCTTGGCTTGCCCTTTTGATCTCAGCAATAGCTGTACTATATTTTTCCTTCAGTATCAAGCACTTCGGACACTTCTCATACTTTTTGTAAAGTTCTTTTCTGAAGCTACTTTCAAAATCCAGAGTCATCTCCATCAGTCAGTGCAAGAAAAAAAAAAGCAAAGGATCCTTATCCAATAACACCTCTTTTCACAATATGCCTGTTACTGGGTGAAACAAACAGTCAAATAGTCTGGTGGAATATGCAGCACGTCAGTCACTTCGTAGAACGCATGAAACTTTTTTCAGTCATTTTACCAAATGAGTGACTGAAGGAGTCATTTCGCAAAATGACTGAAAATTTCAGTCATTTCAGGAAATCGCTGGTTTCATGATACTTCTAACATACCATGTGCTGAAGGGAAGGTTTAGTCTGGAAGCGGGAAGCAGATCGTGTTCTTCAAACCCCCTCTTGTGGCTGTGGGGAACAGCACCATGAAATACCGCATTTTACTGTAGTCTTTTGTTTAAAGACTGCAGCGATTGTCGAGGAAGGAAGGAGATGTGGGAGACCTTGTTTTATCCTGATGCTTATATTCTTCTTTGAAAATTTCTGTCAAAGGAGGGTTTTAGGGTTTTGTCTTAAATTGTTGAGCAATAGTACATGTGGTTTGAGCTGGATACCTCTGCAGAGATCAAAGCGAGTTGCCAAAAGACAAAGCAGTTGCCAAAAAGGTTCCATATGGATGAATCCACTGGCTATTTTCTGTGACTGTTTAGTTTTAGTATAGCTGTATTTGTCTCATATAAAAGTAAAACCTTCATTTTGCTTTCTGCAATGTATTTTAAAGCTGCATAGCCTTCAGGTGGAGCTGAAACAAAATGAATGTGTCCGGAGAATACTTTCTTAGGAGATAGTTAGCAGTGAAAAATCTTTCACAAATGCGGGTGAGCAGCTATTCAAATTCAAGCAACTTTGAATAAAAGCTGTCCTTAAGGCCAAACTTCTTTTTTTTCTTAAGTAGAAACCAAATAATTGATCTTCTGGTTACTTTTGGATGGGACTGCAACACTGAGCTGACGTTTTACATCCCATTGTAAAAGGAGGGCAGGATAAGGAGAGAGGTTATTGTGGTTTACTTTAAACGCTAAAATTCTTGCTTAGTTCCAAGGTGCTTTAAAAAGACTAATGAAAATGATGGCAGAAATTTTGGTCAATACCGTACATCTGCAGTGCTGCCTTCCTGTGGAAGGAAATTACCACAATGGCTTTGGGATATTGCATGTTGAGGACACATTTGCAGAAATGGCACCATACCTCGAGTCCCTGTCAAAAAGATAATGCCAGAAAGAGAATTAAAGCCATAAAATCAGATCATTACTTGGTTTGTAGCCACTCAGACAAGATCAGTACAGGTATCCCCTGTAGTACTTCATCACAAAAGCCTTTGGACACCATCCAAGCCTGTGATCCCTCATTTTGCCAGCATTCCCCTCTTCCCAAATACCCCAAACTTCCTCTTTCTTCCATTATTGTTTCAGAGAATTCTTTTAAATACATTTTTGATCTAATATAAGTAAACATTTTTTCTCAGCATAATTACAGCTACTCATTTCTGGTTTTATTCTTTTTTTCATTTATTTTAATTTTGTATTTACAGTGATATTGAGAGTCAGTAGACTTATAACTTCTGGAAATGTAGCCTGAGAGAATCTGGTAGAAGTCCATTTTTTTTTCGTACATTTTAATCTGGCAGACTGAAAGACTACACAGATCAACTACAGACGTACTTCATAACAAAACTTAGAGGAAATGTGTCTGATCAAATGCAAAAGAAAATGATTGAACTGTGTAATTTAATAAAGGCTTACATTAGTGTGAAACACCCTGAGCAAATAATAGTTTAAAAATATAACATGGAAAAACATTACTTAATCAACAGAAAAGAAACAATTGGTTGTGCTCTCCGTGGGTTTTTTTTCCATTATGTAAGGTGCCCAAAATAATGACCATTATTAAGTTCAATATACTTCATTTATTGTATTAGGGAAACGGCTCAGTGAGTTTCTGCTACACAGGTCTGTAGAAAATAAACTGAAATTACTTTTCACATGAAAAATTAGGGAGACTTTTTAGAGAAACATTGAAATATTTCATTTTGGAAATGCAACTATAAAATCAGCTAGAAAACATTATTTTTCCCTAGCTAAAACTGTCACCACAGCATGAATACTGGCTACATTCATTTGACAATAGATACTTCAGCAGTGTGATTTTGTCCATAGCTCTATATATTTGAAGAGCTCAAGGTTTGGCTCCTGGCTCTGGGACAGTTTTTGCAAGTGCGTTAGGTCAAGGCGAGGCTCTAAATCTACTTGAATGTGTCTGAGTTTGAAACCAGTGAAATTCCACTGTGCTCCATTTCAGAATGCCCTGATGTGCCTCAGCTCCCTAAAAATAGCTTTCTGGAAGGGAAAATTTATTCGCTCTTGTGAAGCACCCTTATGCTGTGACAACAGGGAACAGACAGGAGACAAGGGCAAATCAGGACTGGCCCAAAGCTCATCAGCAGGGCAGGACAAAATGAATTTTTTCCATTCTTCAACTTATGTCATACTCACAGACAGTAGTAACACAATTTCTCTGTGTAGCACCCTTCCTAAATTACCTAGGGCATATGCTGGCCCAGGGAAAGATCAGCCTTCCCGGGAGGCAGCAGCAGGAGCAAGAGTTTGCCACCTCCCCAGATACATGGGTCTCAGCAGCTGCTCTCCTGGTCTGATCCCAGTGCCCTGCAGTCCCTGCTTTCCTCTATGGCTGCAGGAGGTTTTGTCCTCACAGATGGTTGTGTGGCTCCTTGAAAGGCTGGCTTGCCCCTCACTTTGCTTTGAGTGGTGGCATATGTTTTGGGGCTTTGTAACGACCGGGCACAAACTTTCACGGAACCTGCTCTAAGCCTGACTAAAACCTCACACAGCATTAAGCTTTTCCATCCCAACAGTTTTAATTAAGCCAGCCAGTTCATACTACATGTTTATCACCATTAAAGGCAGTATTATTTGCTGAAGTGAATGTAGACATGCAGAGAAGTCAGGTATTAGTAATTACTCCGAAAGCATACTATATATATACAGCCACTCTATTGATTTCCAATATTTAATGCTCCACAGTGACCAGCACGGAGCTAGCTACACTAATGAAAATGCTAGTATATTATTCTCAGTTCCTTGGCCAATATTTAGCACATTTATTTTTATTTACCTAATACTGAAGAAAAGCTCTATCCCTGATAAATTTAAAAGCTACTTTCAAAGACCACAAGATGTTGCATGATGCAAAAAGCAATACGTTTTCAAAGTAACTTGACTACTTTACTCACATGCTACTTTTAGAATATATTTTAAGTATTTTGCACCTGTGCACTATCAGTTTGTTGAGTGGACAGTTTCATTGTCAGGCTGAGAAAGTTGGGGCTGTTCTGCCTGGAGAAGGGAGTGTTGTTTGGAGCCCTCATAGCAACCTTCCAGTATCTGAAGGGGGCCTACAGGAAAGCCTAAGAAGCAATCTTCATCAGGAACTGAAGTGACAGGACCAGGGGGAATGGCTTTGAATTGAAAGAGAGTAAGTTTAGATTAGACGTTAGGAAGAAATTATTTACTGTGGGGGTGGTGAGGCACTGGAACAGGTTGTCCAGAAAAGTTGTGGATGCCCCAAACCTGTCAGTGTTCAATGCCAGGTTGGATGGAGCTTTGAGAAACCTGGTCTAGTGGAAGGTGTCCCTGCCCACAGCAGAGAGGTTGGAAACGGATGAACTTTAAGGTCCCTTCCAACCCAAAGCATTTTGTGCTTCTGTTGTGCAGTTCAGTTGTGCTGAGACACACCACTGTGATCATGTTTCTGCAACAGAATATGACAAGTTGGTAATTCTTCCCTTTTTTCTTCATTAATAGGTTTCTACTAAGTTAAATTAATTTTATTTCTCAAAGATGGATAACCGGACAACTCCTAAACAGTCAGCTGTGTGTTTCTGGCATTAATCTGCTAGGGAAGGGATTAGATCTCCCCTGTGGTCTTGTTTTAAAGCCTTACCATTATGGGGATTGGACTTCAGGAAGGCAGATTTTTAGAGAGCACTTAATTTGAGTTGGTCTCACAGACAACAACTTTTCCTGTGAATTCTGCCATTGACTTCCATACGAGTAGCTTCTGGTGAAGATTGAGTACATTCGAAACTCCTCCTTCAATTCAGTGTTTTTCAAATGGTATCTGTGGCTAGAAGAAGCCAAGCTGCAGGTTCAGGGCCTCTAACAGCTGTTCACCTGGTCAAAGACTCCAGAATTGGTAGTAATGAGATAATAAACAAGAAAAACTGCAATAAGGAACAGACTATAGGAAGTAAGAAAACGCAGTTTTGGTATGTTTATATACAAATGTGAATGTGAAAAAAAACCCAAAAAACATTTGAAGGCAAGTTGTCAATTCACTAGAAGATGCAATACCTGGTTTTCTTAACCTTTCCATAGCAAGTGAGGCTAGGCAGCTGAGAGTTTTTTTATCAGAAAAGAATTTAGTAAATTGAGATTTCCCAATTCTAGGTCTTCTAAAAAGCATGTCAAACTGACATTATTTGTCTATCACATCCATTCACCAAGTGAGATCATCTTGGCTTTTTCTATAACAGCTTACAAAAGCATTCAGTCCAGTCATCATATCTATTTTTTCTCTTTTAAGTTTTGCTTCTGTCATTTCCACAGCTTTAAATTGTGACATTTAAAGACCCACATTTCCTCAGAAAATAATGCTTCAAGGTACAAAATGCTTCTTGAAGATCAGTTTTCTTTTAAGCTCTGATGTTACTCCCAGTTGTACCACCCTTCTGTCCTGCCTTCTGCACCTTCAGTAATAGACAACAGAAAGACTTTGCAAAACATTAGGAAACTAATCACCAGGAACTGGATTTGTCTGGCCGTAAGGAAAATTTTGAAGAGCTATTTGCTTGGCAAGAAGTAACTTTGCTCAACAGAGAAGCTGAACAGTTAAAGATGTCTTAAAGGGATTTATTTTTTAAAATTTATTATATGTAAAATTCACATTAAAGTTAAAGAGAATCACTTTGTTCTTACTATTGATGATTAAGGAATCTAATGCTTTCAAGTGTGAAAACAATCAAGTCTCAAGTAACAAGTGACCTCTGCTGCAAAATGAAGACTTTAGGCTTTACAATGTTCCCAGTCTTCTTCCCTGGCAAAGATCATGTACTACCAGATGGGGATCAATTAAAGGAGCATGGAAAAGCTGACAATTGGCTTCTTGGCTAAACTTAAAATGTAACAAGAAGTTGTTTCAGATGATGCCAAAATGGCCAAGTTTCTCTCAGGAAGGAAAGCTATTGAAAAAGGTGAAAAACTTTTCAAAATGTTTATTTCTCTCTGGTTTTTTTGTCAAGAAAATTCAACAAGCTTATCACAAACTTACAAATAGTTTCATCTGATGGGCACTTACATTTACAGCAAAGAAATCACTCGAGCAAAAGACATTCATCACCTCTGGGAACAACGCACACCTTTTTTTTCCATGCAGCTTTCCTGAACACTAGTAAGCCATTAACCGTATTTGCTGCTTCCTGCATTCAATTACCAAACACGAAGTGTTTGCCAGACCAGATTTTCCACATGAAAGTATTCAACATACAGATATTTTTTGCAAGTCTTGTCCTATTCCAACAAATAGTTTTGTTTCTATCTGAACGAGGAGTGGATTCCATGACCAAGGATGAGAAATGCCATTTCTACATGCTAAATGCAAAATGCTTGAAGGACCCAAGATCTGTATCCAAATTATAGCACTCAGACTGATTCTCAAGAGGCTGAAGTACAGTTTCTTTCTGTATTTTTAATTTAAAAACAATACTATGTTGTATAATTGTACTCTTGGTTTCTTTCAGAGCTACACTTTCAAGAGCAGATGCACTCCAGCAATGACAAATACTTTAAAAAACAATAGGACAGGTACTTTAATTAATTAATGCACTGTTAGAAGCAGTTTTGGATGCAGAATCTATGGGGGAAGTTTATGAATATTTTGTCTGAACGGTGCTTCTGTTTTCCAACAATTCTTTAAATATTTTAATACTGTAGCAAAAATGATGCATCCCTGATGAAAAGTTAAGAGACAGGAGAAGGAAAAAAAAAGTGTTTTCAACCTTTCAACCAAAGTATTTCCACCCCAAAATAGGAGATGTAGCCTGGGGCCAGGCAACTTCAACCTTGTTAACTGAGCCATGAGCACCCTCTTAGGAATGACTAGAATTCATTGCAGGCTCACCAGAGCCCTGTGATGGATTCAGCATTAGGCTTCAAATGCAAGTGCTGAACTTCGTGGGCCAGCAAAAGGCATGGATTGCAAAACAGGCAAGAACAAAAGCTCTGTGTGCAAACTGCTTCCCCTACCTTTGGAAACTGTTTTCTGCTGATTTTTTCCTTTCTGCAAGAAAAACATCTGTTTCAGGATACCTTCCCTTCCTAACTCTACTCAAATTAGAGAAATTATTCTGGGAGAAGGGAAAACACAGGACAAGGTTGAAAATATAGCTGTGGTAACATGTTGCTGGTTTTGCACTTTGGTTTGGTGGTGGTGGTTTTTTGTAGGTTTCTTGGGTTGTTGTTGTTGCTGATTTTTTTTTTTTAAACTTTCCATTCCCATATCCTTAACTCCCCTCTCTAAAAAGAGAGGATTCGATTTTTTCAGTCCTTTCTTTGCTGAAATCCAGGGAGGAGGATTCCTGTGTATCTTTTTAAGATATCTTGAGCTTTCTGGAAGGCAAGAGAATATTCTCTATTAGCCTATAATGTGTCAATGGCGAAAAGCCTTATGGTAGCTCTCCTGTTTTCATTTTCAATCTGCTCTTGCTGGAAGGGATAATCTGCTTAGTCTCTGTTGAGTAGGATAGGAGCTTGGGAGTTCCCACATTCCTTCTTGTCCTGTAGGATCCTGATGTTTTCCCCTCTGAAACTTCGAAGGGTCCTGCTGAGAGGATTGCAAAACCCTTCCCCAAATCCTATTTTTCACCTGGTGAGAGGATTGCAAAACCCTTCCCCAAATCCTATTTTTCACCTGGTATGACACAGCACTAGATCATCCCATTTACATAAACCTGTTCTCTGAGAAAATTTAAGGACTGACCTCCTCTCAGTCTGGAAGTATCTGGACCACTTCCTCTTCATTCTTGCCTTTAACAATTGTGAGAAACTACAGACAACCAGGGAGTTTTCTTTGGGAGGCAAGTTACTAAACACGAATGCTGTAAACATGGGACTCCTAAATCCCTCCTCCTTTTTTCATACACATACACACCCTTCCCCCATATTTAAAAGCATGTGGAGGCTGCCGGCCAGCTCTCTTTCAAGGTTATTTGGAAGGTCTTCACTTTCCCCGGTGTCAGCAACCAGGCATGAATCACAGCGTTCAGAAGGAAGGGCTGCCTGTTGGCTAAAGCATCCCAGAATACTCCTTTCAGACTCATCCAAAGTGCTGGCACAACGTCTAACATTAAATCCCAGTGATAAGCCATAGTAGAAATTAAACAACGTGGATGTCAAAATCAGCTGGATCTGTGCAAAGGCAAAACCGGTGCACTTTGAGAAACACTGAAACAGCAATACCAGGGAAAATCACTGTGTAAGCTCTCTGACCTCTTATTCTTTTCTCCATTCCTTCCTTACTCTCTTTCTCCTCCATCCCCAAAGGAAGTTAAAGATGTTTTTATAACGTGGATGATAGAGACGACTTATCTGCATAATGAAGCTGAAAAGAGCCTGCTTGTGTTGAAGCTCCTCCTCTGCATGTTACATGCCAGCAGAGATTTGCTGCGAAACAGGAGAGCTGCAATGCAGCATTTTCCTCTGGAACTTTGCAGCTGTATTACAGTTCCAAGCACACCACAAAAAGACTTTTGTTTACAGTATTTAAATTCAATTTAAATGGCAGCTGTTAAAAGTAGGCAGATGAATCACTACACATCCACTAGCATTTTAGTGCTCACCCACTCTAAGGTTTTTATTCTTAACTGAATTACTGCATGTTCTCTTACAATTAATTTTTCTATTGTTTCATCATACTACCTGCCTCTAATAATTAATGGTCCTTAATGCTTGGCTATTAGCAGTCTTTAATACTCATCAAAAAATAAGATGCCTGGGTAAAAAAGCAGAGTCATAAAGGAGCTCAAAATACACAAAACCACTAAGTGGGGATAAGAGCAGTAGCCTCAGAAGGAGGAGAAACTTCTCATACACATTCACAAGGAAATCTTCACAAGGAAATCATCTCTTAATTTCCTCGAGCACAGCAGTGTTAGTTCCCAATACTGTTCACCATTCTGCTTCCCAAACTGTACAATGTCACCAGAAGGTCAGTCAGGCTGGCAGGATCTCACCTCCAGGAGCCAAAGCTACAAACACGTGGTGACTCCCATCCCAGTCATTGAAGTAACTGCCGCTCCTCCTTCAAGTCCGTATTGCTTTGACATTACCCACCTCAGCAAGGCAGGATGTTACAAGGTCATTTCCAATATGCATCCCAAGGCCCAAAGCAGTGATCCAATTTACTCACGAATCTGAGCTCCAAATACGCCACAAAAAGATAAATTCTCTGTCCAGAATCTCCCCTCTTAGCCCCTACCCAGAAGTACTAGTCTAATGCACCAACATTTCCTATACAGGTTCAAAATATGCTGCAGTTGCAAGTGAGAATAATGGTGCTCTTCGACTAGTTCCCCATGGAAATAGTCGCCAAACCAGTCAGCATCATTATCAGACTCTGGTGAAGAGAAATCCTGTATGAAAACTATATCAGTGACAATGATAAAATTCAGCTAATGGAAAAACTCTGACAGAGCTCTGGGGGAAAACTATTCCAATACTCTCTTGCTTTTGACAGGATATGAAGATAATTCATATAGAAGAATTATATTTGCACAAGGTTAGTAATAAGAAATCTCAAATTGGATTTCTGCTCTGTTTTTTTTCTTTTTTTTTTTTAACCCGACTTCCTACATGCTGGATTTAAACACTGATTTCAATAAAGCTGGGATTTAGCTCTCATTGACTGCAATGCAGCCATTTCTCCCTAAGCCTGAAAAACACTTAGCTTCCCACACATGTGCACGCAAACAGAACAAAAGAGCAGAAACTGCATATCCACGTGTCTCCTATATCATCTTCTATCAGTTGCATCTTGCAGAATGACGGCTGCAAGCGTGCTTTGCACCAAGCTTTCACTTTGTGTTTGAAGCTATAGCACAAAACATTAAAGTACTTGCAAACAGCTATGTCTGTCACAAATGACAGAAGTATCTCTCCCCTTCATCTTTCTCCTGCTATTTCACTAGAGAAGGCAGTTCTATGATGGGTGCTTATTTGAATGATCATACCCTGATTTTCTGCATCTTCTGCTGCGATTGACTGGAGATCAACCAGTTGTTGATAAGCACTGTGAACGTTAAAATATGTCAGGCCAGAAAGGGTAGCAGATTTCTCTATTAGCTGTGTACATAAAGCCCAAAATAGCAGACCTCTCTCCCCTGAAGTACTTACACCTTGCTGTATTGCAAATATCAAACAGCAATGAGTTATTTTATTGCCCAGTCGAGTCCTCTCACTCCTGAACATGACAAACTCTAATGCTTTGCCTGAACTGACCTCTGATGGAACAAAATTAATCTCTCTGTTTCCACAAAGACTCTACAGATGTCCAAAATATGGGATCTTCCTAGATATTTTATTCTTTTGCTGAGTAGAGTGCTGAACTGGATAATCCCTAAATCACTGACTGTTGAGAGGGTTTAGCAGGGGAAGCATCACTATTTATGTTCCTATACACTTCCCTAAGTATCTGCCCTCACTGACTGCTAGAGACAGAATATTAGGCTAGAAAGACCATAGCCCAACCTCTGTCTTGTGGTTATAATCACAGTTTAAATTCACAATACAGATTTCACTCTAGAATTTGCAGATAATTTATGCTGCTCCATGCTGGGAAGACAAGGTACTGGAAGTCCCCCTCTCCCCTCACAGACCTTTCCACCCTCTGCCCTCACACTCCCACAACCTGCACTGGGGGAGGAGCCGCTGGTGGGGTCACATCTGGACCCCTCTCCCAGCAGCAGTCCTGCCACAGTAAGCACAGGTCACTTTACGAGTTGCAAAGCCATGTTCGCTGCAGCAACAGCAGCATGGAAACTACAGCTTCTCTCTGTGCCATGGAGATGATGTTCTTCTTACCCTACAGCAACAGAGCTCTAAAAACTTCCTTCAGCCCCACAAGCCACATCACAATTAGGGTCTGGGGAGACATCAAATTTCAGATGTATGGAAAAACACTGTGGACTTGAGTGTAACCACTTGGACTTAGCTGAACTCATACAGCCACTGCTCAAATGCCAAGCAACTTTGATTCTCACAAGACTGCTCCTTAATTGAAACTCTTCAACAAATGTTTTCTGCAACTGTAATTCAGCCAATTGATTGTTTATAATCTTTGGCTGCGACTGCTGCATTCAGTACAGGGAGAATTCTCTTGCTGTACTCATTTGCATCTGCCTTGCAAACAAGAGTATATTGTTTATCAGAACATTCACAAGAAAATGTCAGAGGAACAAATCCATATTTCCAATTACCCGAAAAACATATTCTCAAAATCACCTGTGCCTACTGATTTTATACAAACAACACTTTAAACCCAACCTTGACCCTTGGCAACCACAGAGCTATACAGGGCGTAGTAGCTGGGAAACCTTACCACCTTGAGACAACCATAATGCTAGCAATGAGCTACCATTAGTGAAAAATACAAATTCCCATATGAAAAACATCCTTAATTTTCACCGCTTTGGAACTATTCAAAAAGTACTGTCTCGATACAAGACTCAACACATGCATTAGTGAACTCCGACCTCTCTGGATAGCACAGCCATAAGCTGCAGTGTCGGGCTTTTATTACAGAGGTCTTTCATAGTCAGTACTGATGCAGCAGGATCCCAGTGGCAACAAACCATTAGAGAAACTTTCTTTCTCACCTGTGTAACAAAACTTGAACCTGCGAAGTACTCAGCCTAGTGAAGAATGCCAGAAAAGCAAGGACATGTGCGAGAGGAGTGCTGGACAATTTAATTAGAACAGTCACAACACCAAAAACAACACCACAAACCAAATAATTATTTCATACTCAAATACTACTTCATCTTTATTCCTTTATATTGTTACAATTACACTGCAGATTACTATTTAATTTCCTTAAATGGGACAGTATTTCACAGAAAATGGATGTCCTCCTGGATCTCTAACTCCTCTCTGAGATGTAAGTCACCGTTATTAAAACACTATTGAATTACCCTGTAGTAGTAATTAATCAGCCTCAGATCTAAGCTGTAAATGGCAATAAGGAAAGATTCCACCACTGAATATTAGTCCCTACTTTTAAAATCTGCACTGCTGATTGTATTTAAGTTTTGGCTGGCTTGTCACTACTAATCTGAGTGACTAGAATTTGATCAAGAAGAGAAAGTATGGGGAATGCAAGGGGAGAACAGCATGTTCTGATCAAGCAAGAGGCAAAATAAAAATTCTTTATTCTATTTGCAGAAAGTTCTCCCAATGAAAACATATAAAAAATAATTTAGTCAAGTCAATACAACCTAATATACAGGTACAAAGTCCAGCTGTATCATTCAAGAAAGTGCCTTTCTCTGATTACGTGGTCAACTACTTGGAAAAAGACTGACATCTTTAGTAGAAGTCTTTGAGATAAGAGAAAGATGCCTATTTTTCTGAAATGTAAATAAATGACGATAACTATACTCAGGCAAATATGGCATAATAGAAACACAACATAAATGGGACTGGATGCTTTGACAGGGCAATGATACTTCTCTGACAACTTGAGTTTCTTTGTTTCCCTGTAAATTTTTAAGGCTTAGTTAAACCAAAGAAGACACCACTTTAAAAGCCTTGTGACTGCCTTAAAATTGTGTGTTTCGTTAATCTGTGTTAAGGCACAGATGTGCCAGACCTTTCATTCTTCACTCAGAAGGAATAAAGATACCCCATACTCAGGGCTGCTCCATCACTTAGCCAGGAACAGCCGGTTCTACTGTGCAGTGCAGCCCAAATAATAATAAAAATTCATGCTTCTAACCCTTTAACAGTCACAAATTTCAGGATGTAAAAATAACACACTTGAGATGCATTAAATGCTCATTAAAATTAATGAGAATGATGTGATTCTTACAAAAAGTGCAGCATTGTCTAGTGAAGGAACTGTTTAGTCTCACAAGTGAACTGAGAGTGTTAAGAAGTCTGGTAGTACCAGATAAAATACATAACAAAGCTGTATATAAAAATTCACAGGGCCACCTGGAAAAAAGAAAATCACATTTCTGTCAGCTCTATTTTATCACAGATTTTGATACTGTTTCCACATATACTGAGGGTAGTTTTCACCCATGCCTTTTGATTTCTTTTTTTTTTTGCAATTTTTTTTCCTCCTTTCGTGCAGCACAATCTCTCTGTGTTTCATGACCTAATTTTGCCTCTTTGCCCTTCAAAGTCTGCCTTCATTACCAGACAAAATAACGACCAGGGGTAACAAAAGTAGCATGCTACAGTTTTCATGCTTGGATGTAGGTATTGATAACTTTGACTCTGCTCCAATTTTGAACACTGCTTAACCCCTCCCAGATCTGAGATTTGGTAAAGAATAACCCCAGTAAATGAATTTTTCAAGGGAAAAATCTAAGAACAAAAATGGGGGCTCCAGGACTGTGGGAAGTATCTAGGAGGCATACAGGAGAGTTGAATTAATATTAATAATCTTGACTATAACACGAGATCTTTAGAAATTGTCTGCATAATTAATTTTAACTCCCGGTTTGGCAGAAGTGAACATGTTGCAAACACATAGGAGTCCTACACAGTCATTGAGACACCTGGCTCCTCACTTACATCCCTGCTGCCATTTGGAAAACTACTGCACTAAAGCAGCAGGGAAGAGAGTACAGTGTGGGGTAAGGTGCAGGAGAACAGGGTCTGTCCCTGTCGCTGTCAGAGAGGTGCTGTGAGGGTGTCGGGTCTCCCTCTGCTGCCGTTCCCACCGCTGGTGTGGCCCCTCCAGCCCGGGCACTCATCGAGGCCAGGACCCTCCCTCACCACCAGTCCGCACATTGGTTAGTTCAAATCTAAGTGCCATCTCAGACAAGGTCTCAAGGTACTAATTAATATAAAAAGTGCTAAATGGACAAGGACAGATTCCATTCAAGTTAATCAGTGCTTAACAGGACTAGGATTTACCACAAAGAGTTGTCTCCTAATAAACCATGCCAGTATGAGACAGAGTCTGGCTGTTTACTGCAGCTCCTTAATGACAATAAAGCAATTTTCAAACAGAAGTCCTGTTAATTTGTGGTGCACTGAGAACATTAACAATTATCACAAAAGATGCAAAAAACAAACAGTTAAGATGGAAAATAAAATCTAGAAATATAGAAGAAATACATTTTCTGTAGAAAGGATTGAAAGGCGTTAGCACTGCAGTGACATAGCCTGTATGTTTTACCTAAGGCAGGTGTGCAGTAATTGCAAAATCTCAGGCCAGACTGCAGCCAGATTAATCCTCTCTCTCCTTTGAATCACTGAAGTGTCACTAGAGATTTGTATCCTAAAACGATGCCTTGGGACAGTCCCACCACATAGCTGGTGTCAAGTTACCTGATAGCTCAGCAAGAAAGGGCTGTCAATAATCAGATCCCTGAAAGAGAAGTAGTAGCCTTGAATTGATCAAGCACAGAAGAGCCTCAGTAACAGCCATTCAAAACATTAGAAAGCTTGAGGAAAATGAACAGAAAAAAAACCCACCAACAGCAAAATAACAGTGGCAAGCAAGGTTTGCACAAAGCCAAATGGAAAATTACTAGATTCAGCAGTTGTTTTACTAGGATGTTAGACTTTATATTAAATTTCAAAAGCTGTATTATCATTCATGTCCTGATAACAGTATAACAAAAAAATTAGGAAAAAATCCAAATGTGAATAAAATATTATTTTTTTATTACAGTCCGCAGGGGAAGAAAGGCTGATATACACTGCTTAGTATCAGTCTTCCTGACATTTCAGTTCCCACTCTCTAGTATTGAGTTATCTTAACCAAATGCAAAAAGTCAGCTATTTGAAAATGCTAAAGCAGAATATTCTATCTAAATTCTGTGTAGGAAAACAGGTCACAGAATGCAGTCCCAGACTACTAAATCTTCTTAATGCAGACACATTCCTTTTCCACTTTGAATCAATACCATGATTTTCAGGAGCTATGCAGTGTTCTGCTGCTAAATAATTGTCCTTGTATCAGTAATGCTGAGATCCTATTGTTTCAAGAAAGTCATGAAAGATATAAAAGACACTGCTTTGCAGGACCAGGGCCAAACTGCCTATATGGACATAAAACATTAAATCACATTATATAAATAAAGAAGAGAGATTCATGCAGCAAAAAAACCTGAAAGAAAGCAAGATTCTAATTCCTGCAGTTTTACTATAGATATTCCTCTCTTCCCAGAAGAACGCAAATGACAGCACCTTTTTACCTTGACAGCTTCCCTTAAAAAACCTTTTTTTTAGATTGTAAGGATGAAGGAGAGAAAGGATTGTTTCATGCTTCATTTTGATTTTTTTAATATTTCTTACTTGATAATTCATTTTTAAATGATGAGTCTGTAGCAATGGGAATGAAAAATAAATCATCACAAGGGCATTATTTTTCTTTTTTCAGACTTACATAGGTGTTTAAAAACCAATATTTTAAAATATGTGTAATTACCACACAGCAATAAAAAACTCTCCTGTTTATCACAGAACCTGTATTCATAGGCTCATTTACAACATTCATAGTCACACAGGGGTGCAAGATCCACCATAATTAACAGTTACATGGCCAAGAAATTATGGTCATGGCTTCAGGATTGGGATTGACTAAAGTCAGCATACAGAGCAGAGGAACAACTGAGTGAGATATAGAAAATGTTGCAGGGCAAGGAAGAGGTAAATCCTGGGAGCTCTCCTGCAGCCCTGAGATACTCACTTGTGTGAGGTATGGATGCCCTGCCCACAGCCCCTGCAGGCCCTGCACTGGGTAGAAGAGGCTCTCCAAGGAGAGCATGCCTTTGGAAACCACCCCCAGATACGTGAGCAGAATCCAAGGGCCCAGGCTGATAACTCAGACTGCCTCTTGCCTGTTCTCACGTGGAGACCACCTTCAGCTATCGGTTTCATAATTTTGGCACCCATGACTTAGAGTGGCCTGCAGTCCCTAAAAAGAGTGGAGTAAAAGAAACAAGCTAGACCAGCTAATAGCTTGGAAAGAGCCTCCTTTAAGCCATGCAGAAACTTGAACATGTGCCTTTTCTTTTAACCATATGCCTCATGACCTTCTTCACAAGCAGCTACAGCAATCCTGATTTTAGTAATCAATGGGTTATTAGGAAAAACTCACAACAATTCCACATGTGCTTTTCCTTGCGGTATCCAAATTCCCAACGCCAGTACGAGGCCATGAGGATGCTCGTGAAGAAGGAGGTTATGATACTTCAGCTGCATGAACACAGCACATGCAACACAGTGGGTCATGCAGCCATTATTCTTAAAAGGCTGTAAAGGATCCAACCACTTAGAGAAATTAAGTGACATAGTCTGGCTCTTGTTCAAGCACTAAATATGAGGAGCCTATGGTCTTGTACTTTGTATCTGTCCTGTTAAATAATGGACAAGGTCAGCTACACTGGACTTAGTTCAATAAAGAAATTAATGTTTGCCTTTATGGTGCCAATAGAAAGAGAAATACAGAAAAATCACCTCCGGTTCTGACATCTTATAATGACCATAAATAAAAAAAGGAAAGACAACAAACATATTCTAAGTGTTTCTATGGCATGCAGACTTTACTTCTGACTTCCTCAAGCCTTTAATTTGCAGTGGCCACTCTGTTGATAAAACTGCCTTCCCAGTAAGTACCACTATTCTATGAACAAGTTACTAGTACTATGTAAATTCAGTCTTTGCCAATTATTTCTCAGTCTTTTTATTGAGAATGTATATCTTTTACCACGTGGCCCATGTGAGGTAACTTACTTTCAGTGAAAGAGGCACCAAACAACTCACAGACAGGTATTAACCACACAGGAACTGACTTACAGGGAGACCGTGCACTATTGGACCTCACAGCAACTTGCTTTCTGACCATGGTCTGAAAACTGAGAATCAGAGAGAAAGGACCTCTCTGCAGCATTTCCTGGCCACATTATTAAATGAAGAAAAGGCAATACCCATACAGGTTGTGTATTCCTCTTCCTATTTTCTCCAAATTGCTTACCATAGAACTAAAGCACAAGACCTGTGCCACAGGAGCAGATAAATGTGAAGGCAAGAAATCCACAGTTTAAACACATATTAATACATTCTACTAGTGCCGAGAAACAAACAATAATTTGATTTCTGAACACTGCCTACAGGGATGCGTCTAGTGACTGTCTCAGTACTGCTGCAGCATGCTTGGCACTTTGCAAAATCAGAAACAAAAAAATCATTCTCATCCCACCTTTCCTTTCCAGTCTCTAAGGGGATCAAATGCAGATGAGGACAGCAGAGAGCAAATGCACAAGCCAAATGCTTACTAAATACCTGCAAAAATGAAAGCAGAGCTTATTTAACATCACCAGCCCAAAAATTTTGTCTGCTGAAAAAAAAACATCTAGATAGCTGTCATGGTTTCACCCCAGCCAGCAACAAAGCCCCCACACAGCCACTCACACACTCCCACAACCAGCAGGATCAGAGAAAGAATTGGAAGCGTAAAAGCTGGAAAACTCATGGGTTGAGATATAGACAGTTTAATAGGGAAAGCCAGAACGGCGCATAAAAGCAAAGGAAAACAAGCAATGAATTCACTGCTTCCCATGGACAGGCAGGTATTCAGTCATCTCGAGGACAGCAAGGCTCCATGACATTTAATAGTGACTTGGGAAGACAAGCATCATCGTTCCAAATGTCCCTCCTTCCTCCTTCCTCCCCCCACTTTATATACTGAGCATGATGCTCTATGGTCTGGAATATCTCTTTGGTCAGTTGGGGTCACCTCTCCCAGCTGTGTCTCCTCCCAACCTCCCAGGCACCCCCAGTCCCCTCACCAGCGTGGCAGCAGAAAAAGCAGAAAAGGCCTTGGTCCTGCTCAGCAATAATGAAAACACCTCTATGTTTTCAACTCTGTGTTCAGCAGAAATTCAAAACACAGCCCCATACCAGCCACTGTGAAGACAATTAATTCTACCCAAGCTGAACCCAGTACTATAGGAATGGATTGAAGGCAGGATACTGATTTTTAGTATGATCATCCCTAAAAATAGCAGTTGGCATTATCTTTCCCTATTCTGAAGAGAAGATACTTATATCCCACCCAGGTGAGATACCTATTCTTACAGGCATCTAAAACCCCAAATTAGGAGCCCTCTGTCAGAAAAGCAGCAATGTAGAGGAGAACGGAGAGCCTGGGCTGTGATATGACATGCAGCATGTAGATTCTCTTTAATTATCTTTCTACAAATTAGTACCTCTGTCTCTCAGAACTTCTCAACATAACCACAATCACTGGACTCTAATTTAAGGTGTGTGGATGCTGTTCTGTATGACATTTCTTCCAGATACGAAAAAGGTTGTAGAAAGGAGTTGCATCAGGCTGTGGGAAAAAAAAAAGTCTTTCTTATACTATTTCCTGAGAGTAGTGGTATTATTAATAAGAATAATAATGGTAATCATTATACAAGATATGTGTACCTTTATTTATTCCACCTGAAGTCTACTCTGGTTTTCTCAAACCTGTCAACATAACATTCAAAGAGCCCTTTCCATTACTGAATTATTTTCTATTAAATTAGAAGCAATGTACTTCTCAAAGAAATCATCTATTATTTATACGAAAGGCAAATAAACATCTAACCCACAATGTCTTTACAAAATCTTACAGCTGAACTGTTAGGCTGTAAACAGAGACATATTAATGGGCTTGTGCTACAACAAAGCACTTAAAGATAGCACAGCAACAACAATGATAGATGCTAAACAGTTTTAATAACAACACAAATCCAAACCATTCATGAAAAATTGTTAGACATGTGAGTGAAATTTCCCTGCTTGTAAGCATCACCGAAATGTCTGGTGTGGAAGTCAAGTATAGTTCATTGCTTCCCTACCCCAGATTCCTACTGTCGAGACAAGAAGCTCTGATATTTATTGACTCCTGCTATAATATACTATATATATAATAGGCAACAATCAATATCTGCCTCACAGTAAGGGAAGAGGAACTTCAGTCTTGTTTTACAGGAAGAAAAAAAGGTAGAAACCTATAAATCTTACCAGCACCTAAGACCCAATGTGAAAGGTTTTTGTCACTGCTATTAGCCTAAGTTTAGGCCCATTCTAATATATCCTGCTCAATAAAAAGCCAAGGTAAAGGGCATTTATTGAAACTGTTAATTTTCGTTAACGAGAAGAACCTGAGCCAATTTCTTGGAGTCTGACCAAATAAGATGACTGTAAGATGGTTCCTGGAAAAACTCTGGATATAGCAGTACATTGCGGGAGGGAAGGCCTGCCCCTAAAACTCTCATTTGTCTCTAAACACTTCATCCTTTAAGCAGCAAATATAAAAACTGCAAAAGGAAAGCCTGGAAGAGGCCTCCAGACTTCATCTGGTTCATCCCTTAGCCTAATACTCCTGTACTGCTTCAGACAGATGGCTTTCCAATCTCTTACAGGCTTTTTACAAGAAGTTCTTACAGATTTTCAAGAAAGCTGCTGCCCAGGCTTTGCTATTCTTACTAGTTTTTCTTAAGTCTTAATTGAAGCATCCCTTGTAGTAATTTAAAATCATTGCTTTTTTTCTTTACCTGTACAGGTAAAGCCAATTGGAACACTAACCCTGCTCAAGCAACTCTACGACTACTACTACTACTACTACTACTATTATTATTATTATTATTATTATTATTATTATTATTATTATTATTTTAATTATTATTTCTATGGATTTAGTTGATAGTGGTTCAGAAGAATTGTGTCTGCTTTNAATGAAACCCAAATTACTCCCTGGAGAGCATTTTTTTTTAACCTCAGTATAGGCCTTTTTTTAGAGAACATTTTCCTCTGCTCTCCTTTAAACTCTATCTTGTTAGACAGTACCTTTTCCAAACACAGTGACCAAAATTAAAAATAGACTTTTCATCTCGCAAGACCACATCTAGCAGATAAGATTTATTCATCCCAGCACACTTGCATTTTTTTGCAACAGCAGCTTGACTCATGCAATTTGCATCCACTATAACCTGTGGATCCTTTTCTATAGATGAGCTTGTTCTTCCCCTTGTATTTATGCAGCTGATTATACATGCCTAAAAGTAGAATTTGTGGAATTGAATTGTATCTTACTTTTTCCCTTAGCTCATTTCTAATTCTAATTCTCTCCTCCAGGGCATTTACAGGTCTTCCCACCTTGATGTCGTCTATAGATTTAATAAACAAACTTTTCATTCCATTAACCACATAACGAATTAAAACATTCAGCAAGTTAAAACTCAAGATGGGAACAAAACAAACCCCCAAAGCAATGCAAAACACAATGTTCTATCTTGAAAAAAAACTACTGTCAGCACGATTTTTCAGTGTTTACACCTGCAATACAGTAGTTTTGTCCAGAATGTGAATCTGCAGCTTACTTTTAAACATCATGCAAGTCAACACCAGAAGCTTGAATCCTAAAAGTTGGAATATCTATGGTTCTCTCTCTCCCCAGAATATCTGTCACTTTAGTAGGAAGATATTAGACTGATTTGATGCACATTGTTTCCAACAACTCTTCATGATGATTCCATTGCATCTCATTAATATCTTGCAAATAGCTGTATTATCATTTCTGTTTGTTCACTTGCTTGTTTATTTTACCAGGAATTGAAATTACATTAGTTTCTATTCCACAATCTCCTTCTTCATGCCTTTTGAAAACAGAATTCTTATGTGTCCTTTTCCAGACTTCTAAAACCCCAAGCACTATTCATGAGGTTTCAAAGGTAACCTTTCACTTTTCGGAATTTGCTTCATCTTGCTTTCTAAGGAGCTTTGGATAAATGTTAGATATTTTTGAATTGAATGAATCAGTCTTCTGTATACTCTCTAACCTGTACTTCTTTAAGTTTGTGAAATACTTCTGGTTTATCATTCTTTTTTGTTAACTATATTAATAATCTAAGCAATGTCTTTTTTTTGTGAGAACTAAAACAAGGAGCTCCAGAATTTCAGACTTCATCACATTTGATAGCTTTCTCTCTGTTTTGAACAGTGACAATTTGACTGTCTTCTTACTAATAACATCATTTCCTGTTATCCTTTACAGTTTATGTAATATGCATTTTGATTTATTGATCTTGTCCTTTTAAGTTTTTCCTTACAGGTAAATTTTTCTTTTTTATACTTATGTTTAGCAGCTTGATCTGTTTTCTGAATCTGCACAAGTCCTTTTTCTGCTCAAGGTCATCTAAGTACTGAGGAGTTGGCCATACTTGCTTTTTTACTCTCTTGTCTCCTTCTACTTTTAATTGTAGCCTCAGAGTAACTTCTTTAAAGGTCCGCTGTCTCTCTTGAGAAACATTTTCCTGACGCTTATCTGCTATGAAGTCTTATCAGTCAGTTTTCTAAGTTGACTATGTTCTCCTTGCCTTACCTCTGTAAGTTGCTTCAGGTTGTTTGTACAGGAGCGCATCATAAATCACCAAGAAATATAGACTTATTATTTTGTAAGACTTTGTTATAATCTGTTGCCAGTGATAAATGTGGCACTTTTTTTTTTTCTTTTTTGTAAGTTTTCTGGTTTGGCGCTTGGTGGGGGGTTGTGGGGTTTTGGATTGGTTGTTTTTTGTTTTTTTTTGTTTTATGGGTTTTTTTCTTTTACTTTTTATGCTACATAAAAAACAAACAGAAGTGGTTATAAGCAGAGAAACAGCAAGATAATGGATCATTTTCTTGGGCAGACACAAGCACGCCCACTCTCTCTCTTTCTTTGCCCACCTTCACAGATAGGATACATTTTAGAAGGTTAAGGAACAGATATCGAGAGGCATAAAAGCAAGCTTTAAACACATCAAGGCAAAGATATCACATTAGCATTCGCAGCTGGAAATGGACTCATGCAATCAAATATACTCCCTCAGACAACTCAGCAATACAGGCAGCTCTCAGGTAGCCTGCAACAGTCCCTCTCATAGCGCCATCCACGCAGCTACGTGACAGAGCAAGCAGACACCTCCGACCAACACGGGCTTTTGGTTCAGGCACACAGAAATCCACCCCAGGAATTCTGCAGCGTTTCAAGGTCAGTCTCCGTGGCAAGGGCAAGAGATTTCCGCAGCAAACGTTCGTCAATCCTGCGGCTGTAATAACGCGGTGCCATCTGCAGCCCCACACCCCCCGAATCCCCTGTCAGCTGCTGCCGAGCTGGAGGAGCCACGGCTTTTCGTAATTCCACGGTCACACACGCGCTGCCCGAATTATTTAACTCTTTCTCCCCGCTCTGCTATTGAAACAGCAACAAAATAACCTAAATGCACAGAGCTCGGTACGGAATGTGGAGATCTGGGCAGCAGAGGTGAGTTCTCACCGCTCCAGACAGGGCTGAGCACTGGCAGGACGGACTGGGGAGCGGGAGGGGAGTTGTGCCATATGCTCACTGCACAGAGCGGGTGCCTATTGACGTGGGAGAGGCTGCTGGGTCCCAGGGCCTGCTGAAGCCAACAGCTGACACCAGTCTGGGAGTCGCTACCCAGACAAGCCCATGCTGCCAGGCTCAGGTTCCAGTGGCATACCACAAGCGAGGGAGAGAAAAGAGTACCAGCACAGACAGGTTGTTGATTCTCTTTCCAATTTCTGTCATTTCTCTTGACAATTAAAAAAAAAAAAAAAGAAAAAGAAAAACAGAAAAAAAGGCATTTTGTTCTGCTCAAATCTCCTCACTTGCATTTCCAAGCCCTCGAGCAGGCACAGGCTATCTCACCTTTATTTCTAGAGCGATGTGCCATCCTGGAGCCTGGAATTGGGAAGTTTGACCATTTCTTTGCAGACCCTGCAGAGCACAAGAAGCAGCACGTAGGTTTTGCATAGCTTTAACCCGGAGCATATCCACTCCAGGCTCACAAAGGTAACAGCTATGCCACAGTCTGCCACAAGCTGGTCGTGTGAAAATTAGAAGTGGAGGTACAAGGCTAGCATCCAAAACTATAGCCAAGCTCAGGTTTCCTTAAGATTTGGATGGATACAGAGAGGCATGTAAAAGAAGGTTGGGAAGTTTGTCACACAGACAGTTATGACACACAAAGAAATTGTTCACATCTGGCTTGTGAACAAAAGGCCCAAATTTTCTCATCCTCAGGACATTACCCAAAGACAGAGAGTCTGTCCAACTAGCTGGGAGAAGCTCACTGCATCATTCATCATTCACTGCAGTTTCAATGCTTCTGCACTTGCATCAGCCTAGCAACACTCAGAAACCTCTGAGCTACCCTCAACACAAATATGGAAGTGCAGAAGGATAAGCAAGGGGGAGCAGGAAGACTTGTTGTTTCACAGTAAGTACTTCTGTCATCAAAGCATTGCCTTAGAATTGGCTGGGGCTTTAAATGTGAGCAGATATTTCTAGTTTCACTGCACAGCAAGTTCATTCCAGCTCAGCCACTAAATACATGAATTTTAACAGCATTATTCCGCTCTCCAGCACAGACAGCTTTGCCTTACAAACCACTTGGTTTGTCACTGCTATGCAGAAAGAAAACAAGGAAAGTTTTCTTTTATAAGAAGTCCTAAATACCAAAAGTTGAATGCCATTCAGGACAAAACTTTCAAAAAATTCAGCTCTGATATAAGACAAGACCTGAGATAAATGAACACAGTTTCATATATCCTAGAATTTCTTCAGTTACTGAATATTGTTCTTTTTTTTCTTTGAAACCTGATGACAGTTCCTGAAATAGCATTTACTGGTAGTAAATTCTCCTAAATTATCATACCAGCTATTGCAACTGATCAATTTCATTTTGACTGATATGTTAAAGTGATTACAGAAGGACTAGACTCCTGAATATAATTGAATTTCAATAGAACTGTGGCACTTAGTTCCTTTCAATATGTAGAAGATTCCAGACTTTAAGACTAATTACTAAAACTGCATTAAAAAATGTTATAAAAAATTTCCAAACTACCCTGCTTTTCACTTCAGAAAGTGCTCTCAAACTTACATCATTTTCCACCACAAAAGATGGCATTCCAAGAAGAAAATCATAAGAAACCAGGGAAAGTTTTTATTGAATATGATTCATGAAACATTTGTTTAGCAGAACACATATGGGCCACCAATTTTCACTTTTTTGATTAAAAATTCTCACCCAGTAATGAAAAATTAACAGATACCTGATCTAAATTAATGTAAAGGTAAGATTAAATATTTAATAATTATCATAACATACCATTATAGGCTTGTAGATTTTTCAGAGCTTTCTTTTTCTATCACATGAGCTGAAGTAGATTAATGTGGGGTTTTTGGCACTTAAGAAAATTGAAAATAATTAATCTGTAATGGCATTGATGGAAAAAGTGTTCAAAATGTCAATAAAAGTGCTGCTTTAACAGTACTTCAAATAGTCTACTTACGCAACTTAAGAGACACATTATCTGCCAGACTACACACTTTTCCATTAAAATCTATGAAAATCTGCAGGTGTTTAATTACCCACTCTCCCATTGTTCCCTGGCTGCAGCAGAAGTAATTTGAACACTATGTAAAAATTATCGTACAATTTAACATAACAGTTATGCAGATTAAAACTTTCCCTAGTTCCTATTTTGTGTGAAGAGTCTCAGACAAATAAACCAGAAGTTGCTTTTCACCAGAAAGAGTTGTTTAAATATTTTCACTAATTTCAAAACATTTTGGACTTACTGAAAGAGTTAAGTATCACTATTATAATTATCAACATCAGACCATAAAATACCCGGGGAAATACTATAAGGAAAATTAGATCTCATGAGAACAGTTTAAATATACTCTCCTTTTTCCCAAAGAAGGAGGCTGTTCAATAAATTCTTGTTCAGAAGTTCATTCGAGTTTTCACAGAATCAAAGCACGGCTGAAGTTGGAAGGGGTTTCTGGGGGCATTTGGCCCAACTCCTGCGCTTGAGCAAGGCCACCTAGGCACATTGCTCAGGCTTATGTCCAGACAACTTCTGAATATTTCCACATATGAAGAATCCACAACCCCTCTTGGCAACCTATGTCAGGGCTTCATCACCCTGACAATGAAAAAGTATTTCCTGATGATCAGAGGGAACCTTCCACATTTCACTTTGGGCCCATTGCCTCTGGTCCTGGCACTGTGGGCAGCAGAAAAAGAGCCTGGCTCCATCCTCTTTGCACTTCTACTTCAGATGAGATCCCCCTGAGCCTCGGCTACTCCAGGCTGAGCAGCCATCACTTTCTCAGCCTTTCCTCATATGAGAGATGCTCCACTCTCTTCACCATCCTTGTGGTCCTTTGTTAACTCTCTCTGGTATGTTCACGTCTCTCTTGTACTGGGTGAGCCCAGATGTGGGCCCGGCCTTCTGGATCACCAGCGCTGAGCAGAGGGCAGGATCATCTCCCTCGATCTGCTGGCACTGCTTGGCATAATGCAGCCCAGGATATCATTTCCTTTCTTTGCAGCAAGGGTGCATTCCCAAGTCACGTTCAGTCTGGTGCCCACCAAGACCGTGCCAAGCTGCTTTCCAGCTGGCTGGCCTCCAGCATGTACCAATGCAAGAGGTTGTTCTTCCCAACGTGCAGGAGTTTGTACTTCCCCTTGTTGAACTTCATAAGGCTCCTGTTGGCCCATTTCTCCAGCCTGTTGAGGCCCCTCTGGATATCATCATGATCCTGTGGCCTATCAGCTAGTTTGGTGTCATCAGTGAATTTACTGAGGTTGCACTCTGCCCCGCTATCCAGACAATAAAAGAAAATGTTATCCAGGACTGGACTCAGTATTGAAAAGTGGGCATCACCTCCAGTCACTGGCCTCCAACTAGATGCTGCACCCCTGATCACCCCCCTCTGGGCCCAGATGTTCAGCCAGTTTTCAATCTACCTCACTATCCACTCATCCAGGCCATAAAACAACAGCTTCTCTGTGAGGCCCTTACAAGAGATGGTGTCAAAGGCCTCACTGAAGTCCAGGCAGACAGTATGCACTTCCCTCCGTCCATCAGACTAGTTGCTTCATCACAGAAGTTTGCAAGTTGATCAAGTTGGAAGTCAGCCACACTGACCTCTCCTGATGATTTTCTGATACTTAATGTGCCTGGAAATGGTTTCCAGGATTAGATGCTCCATCACCTTCCCAGTGATCAAGGCAAGGTTTGGTCTGTAGTTCCCTGGGTCTTCCTTCTTGGCCATTTTGCAGTGCTTCTAAGTCTTTTCTGTTCGAGTTTCACCAATGTCAGAAGGACTCAGAAAACACAGTGTGATGTTTTTGGCCAAGAACCTCTAGTATCTTGGGTCTGAACAACATACAAAGGTCAAGAAATCTGGGTTTTCTTTTGGCATTTTTCCAAGATCCAAGCTTCTTTGTCAAGCTTCTTATTTTTCTGTTTCTTGCTTCATCCTTTCAAGGCAGGCCCAAAAAAGGCAACCAGTTTTTAGCTCTCTAGTTCATGAACCCTGAATCAAATATACGTATATACTTAAGGACCATGAAGGGCATTCCACTACATTTTCATTAACTCTGCCCATTGCATGATCTTTACTTTAGTACCATGCTTCATCCACGATCAGCAGTCTAGGACCCACTTCTGGGAAGAGGCATGTGCTTTCTTTCCTTACAGAGTACACATCTCTATTTCTAAAACGCTGTAGTGTGAGAAAGCAGGAAAGAAAACAAGCCATATGCTGTGGAACTGCTCAGTGATGCTAAGTTGCATTCACTCCGCAGGTTTATGTGTTAAATTCAGAGCATTGCTCTCCAAGCCAACAGGGGTTGAGGCATCCTCCACCCTTGCCATAGAAGCTATCCTATGACACGTGGTCCAGGTGGCCAGCGAGAGCGGCGTCCGTGGCCGGCTGGGACACTCCGAGGATCTCCGCCTTGCAGCTCAGACCCAGTCCTGCACTCCCAGCTCCTGCACAGGCAGCCCGCCTGGAGCACAGGGCATTGCCACATCTCCGGGATGGAAAGGAGAGGGAGAGGCTCGTGCTTGCCGTTCCAGTGGCATTTATTGAAGAGAAGGCAGAGGAGCAGGAACGCACACCAAAGGGAGACAGTGGCAGAAGCCCCCTCGGGCCGGGTTACAACAACTTTTATGGAGAAGGAGAAGGGGGTGGAGAGAATACAAGGGACCAGTGTTAGGGAAGAACAGGGGAGGGACAAAGGGTACAACAGCCAACAAAACGTGAACAGGGGAGGGTATCTTAAATTGACAGAAACTTGGACCAACGGGGCGTCAAGGAACTTAGAACTTTCTGGAACATAAGAACTGAATATTTATAAACTTATCATAATAAAACAGGGAGGAGGAACTTGAGACTGAGAACCTGACGGGTATAGTTAAAGGACGGGGGATAGAAGCTATGTTCTAACCCACCATGGGGCGGTGGTGTTGCTTTCCTGACAATCCTGGGCAGCTTCAGCTGCTGTCACCACCGCCACAATCCTACATTAGAATAGGAGAATTAATTAGCAATGGAACAAAGGAAAGCGGGAGCGTGGATAACAATACAGAATAGTCTCCAGGACGCACCTGGACCACTTCAAGGATAGTAGTTTCAAGTTTCATTCACAGGTCCCTTTCAAACATTTTTTATCTAACCAAGGCACCCTAGGATTTTGAAGTCTCTCTTGAGATTAGCACAAACTGTCTGCTTGCACCTCAAGAGAACCAGATGGGATGCCTGTCTAAAGGGACACAACTCATTTCTGTCAGCCCAGATCCTGGAGGCAATGGTGAAGACCCGTGTTATGTTGTGCTTGCCATGATGCTGCCTGCTGGTTCCACAGCATTTTGCAAGACCAGTCCCAAAGTTTGTATTCTTCCTGAACTTTTTAAGATAGACACTGTCACACCTCTGCATCTGCATTGCAGACAGACAAGCAGGTCCCTGGGCAATCTGTATCTTTTGCAATCCTTGTGAAACCAGCTCATTGCTTTCAAAGGTATCCTGGATTATATTTTGCAGTATTGTTGCCTGTTTAGATAACAGTGCACAATTAAACCTTTCAGTTGGCAGATGTCCCTTACGTGGGAATTGCTGCCCAGCTCTCAAGATGGCCATCAGAGATAGATCATGCCCAAATCTGCTGCAAAAATGTGAGATGGATGAGATCAACTCTTCTGTTATCCTTGTAGACTGTCTGATCAAAGTACTATTTTCTCTGCATAGAGAGCACAACATGTCCTATCAACACCATTACAGTCAGTGATGCTAACTTTAGTTTTATGCAAGTTATTTATAGCTTTCCACATTACCATTTACAAACTGTAGAAGTCCTATTTTCCTTGTTTCAAGGCAAATTTAGGCTTGTTGTATGCTCCAGTCTAACCAAAGAAAAAAACCTGGAAGCTGCGTGGTCCTGTTAGCAGGGGATAGAAGCACTATCTAAGCGCAGACTAAGAAGCGCTATAAAAAAAACTCCAAAAGACCATCCAGATATTCCCCAATTTAGGTGACAAGGAGATTTTTATTAAACTCCTTGACCTGGAAGTAGCACAATCTTTGCTGTTCAGGGCTGAATATCACTTTCAGTCCTGAGAAGTGCTCATCCCAGGCTTCCCCGCAATATGTCTGACAGCATGTGTCTGCTGCGTGAGGCAGTAGCAAAAGTTTCACAAAGGGAATTTCCTCCCTCTTTATACCTGCTGCTGCTCACCACCAACCCTGACCAGCTGAAAAGACACCATTTCATAGGAGACTACCAGATTTTGCTGATTTTGCTGAAGCAAATTTCCTTATGTAATTTTGATATTTTCGCAAAGCTAAAAATACCAAAGTAGGGAGTGGAAGGGAAGTGATGAGGTAATCATGCTGAGAACTTTAAATATATAGAATAGAACTAAGAGAGCGATACTTGTATTTAGTAGCTGGAAGAACCTTTCGGAGCATGAGAAAGAAAGAGACAAAGACTTAAATTCAATTCTTTTCTCTTCCTATTATGCAGGACTGCAGCATCAACAACCAGCAATTGAGAGAAGAGATACATCATTAAACTTATTTATAGCATTAACTACTTTGCATTCATCCACACAAGTGAAACTGTAAAAAGAAGAAAAAATTATAAAGGGAGTGTGTGGTTCTTTCATTAGCTTGTCTGTAACGTTGGATTGGTCCATAAATTAATGTGTAAAAGAGGACGGGAAAAAAAATAGAATTCAAAGCTTTGCCATAGTAATTATAGCTCTTTAAATATCAAAAGACACAAAGAAAGATTCCTTTTGAAAAGAGTACCGATTCTCTTGGCAAGCCACTATTAAATACTTGCATAAATCTGCAGTCTGTATCCTGTAAGTTGAGGTGACATTGCTATCATGACTTACAGGTCTCTGCACATGACTACTGGTGCACTTCAGCATTATTTATATATATATTATCAAGACACCTTGATGAGACAAGATGCCTTCTTTCTGCCATGAGTGAAGGACTAAAAAGTAGCAAGTGAGAAATCTAGCAAGTAAAAGGGCCTTGATGAAAGGTTACCTAATTGATTTGGGTTGTTCCAGATACAAACTCTGAAAATCTCTTTGGTACAACTCAGATATTCAGGTGCAGTTTCATCACAGATTTAACAGTAGCTTCTCCATAGTGTGGTCCATGTGCAAGTACCATGTCACAGCAGCAAAACCCGTGTCGGCATCCCTCTGTCTTCCAGTTCACACAATATTTGAGCCCAGAAAGCCACCAAAACTAACAGACAAAATATGGTAGTAAAACATCTTCTAATATGCAGAACAGAGTGAATTGCTAGGCACTGCAATTTCTAAATTAGATGCCACAAAGCTCAGTCCTCACCCACAATTTGTTCCCTCACCGGCAACCTTTTCTCACAGTCTCCCAGCGAGTCTTTTGAAGGGTGCCACAGAGAAGAGATCTCATTCTTGACACCTGCCAGGATAAATCAATTTCCTTTGGTACTGTACATTTCACAGATTGCAAGTTTCCTCAGGTCCAGTCCCTTATCAGAGCAGTAGCTTCAGATATTTTTTAAAAGGGCCAAATCCCACACTGCATGGGGTCTCATAGACTAAAATAATCATGCACTGCTCCTGAAAAAAATCAGAAGCAGGCTTTTTATGAAGTTGAACGACTGCTTCCACAAGGCTGAGGTCAACACCTTTGCGAGCAGCTGCAGCCCCTGTGGGTTTTTCAGGGGGGCAGGTTGTTCCCTCAGGCTGCCCAGAGGTTGCCCTGCTGATGCTCAATAGTCATAGATAGAACCCACATGAAGTGCAGCAGCATTAAGCCTTGGTTGTGGCGCAGCCTCTCCACTAAATTGACACTTTCAAACAAAATCCAAGACATAGCTCATCAAATACACAATCAAATGAGACAGTTCTTTGGTGAAACACAGCAACTTTCCCCCAGCTGCTAGAAACATAAGACAGTGCCCAGAAATGGGTACTTGCAGGACATTTTTTAGGAAGCCAGGGAACCTGGGGGCTCTCCTCTTCTTGGTCCTCAAGCCCACAGACAGAGGCACCATCCTTTCTCACTTCCAGGTATTAGCTTTACTTTAAAGGATAATCCAGCTGAAGAGAAGCAGGTGACTTTGTTGGTCCCCTAATGGGAATGAACCGGACTCCAGGAGGGGAATACAGGAATGGACCATCTCACATTTCATAACTGGGACATGGCAGAAATGTAGAGCTAAGGTGGTGTGGGGCACACCACAGAGCTGCTTCCCATAGGTCCTACTGAGATACTGTGGGTGGAACAGCTAATTTCTAAGCGTAATACATTTAAAAAGCCAGATACACAGTTTGGGCAGTATCTCTGCCAATGGTTCATATTTGAGGGAAACTGGACTTAAGATTCAGCAGGAAGAAAAGCAGTTGCTGTCACAGATGCCCTAACCATCAAAAACACACAGTACTTTTTCCGCCGACTTGCCTGATAGCGATGAAGAAAAAGTTCAAGAGCAGACCCTTGAGGCGCAGTGTACTGCCTTCTAAGAGAGACTTGACACCATTTAGCACAACCTACACACATTCTTCTCCATGAGCTAACAAGCCAATTAATTATGAAAGGCAACAGGTTTTGGCCTAAAGCCAAATTACAGTGGTGTCATTAGTCTTTGCTTTGTAGCAAAATCAAGAGTCCTGCCTGGATTACATTCTTTGAACTCTTCAGTTCAAGGATACTGTGCTGTAGAACTCGAAGTAGGTGCTGACACTTACACACGCATCATAATAACAGGCACAATAAT
Organism: Oreocharis arfaki; assembly: GCA_013398015.1. Classification (NCBI taxonomy): domain Eukaryota; kingdom Metazoa; phylum Chordata; class Aves; order Passeriformes; family Paramythiidae; genus Oreocharis; species Oreocharis arfaki. Next base: position 1,059,304 of record VZRR01004497.1, on the reverse strand, counting down.
AGCAACAATCATCCATATTTGTAAAGGATTTTTCACTTTTAAGTGTTGAGAATGTCTTGGTAAAAAATGTGACCTCGAACAAACACCTTTCCTGTGCATACACCCACCTGAAGATGAAGAAACGCCACCTGTATTAACACATAAAGTTTAGCCTGAAGGGCCAATCCACTAGCAACACTCCTACCCCTATCCACAGCATGTCCCTGCTTTCAGTACTGCCCCTATTTCTGACTGCCTATACCTCGGATTTTTGCAGATTATCCCTACAGACTGATTGCTCACAAATTTAATTTCAAGGAACAGTATTTTTAAAAACCAGATGAAGGATGTATACCTGACAAATATTTTGTTTCAATGAAGATACTTCAAATTAGAATAATACACTAAAAAGTAGAACTGCTGGGTCTACAATATACATTTTAAAACTATACACACACAGAACAAAAAAAATCAATAAGCTCTGAAGCAGGCACACAATTTCAAGCAAGATGGTGATCCCCTAAAGATTTTGCCCAATTAGGCTGCACCTCTACCACAACACTTTAAGGTCTTCCTCCAGAGATATCTTCACTTTCCACCTCATTTCATCACCCAACACTGCTGTGCTACCCCCTGGAGTCACTCTGTGAATTGCTGAGCAGGCTGGAGAAGCTGCCATGAGCCTCCCAGCCCATCAATGCAGCAGGCATGGCTCAGTGATGTGAGCGAGGGAGCTGCAGCCAGCCAAGCAAACGCTTTATTCAGAAATTGTGAAGGCTCGCTCTGAATCCCATTCAGCATTATTTATTGTAAAGTGTCATATGTAAGCTAGCAGGATCAATGGCTCATCTCATCAGATTTCTGTATAATGTGAAACAATGGGATTTCACCCTGTGACTTCTGTGTTGCTGTTGCTGCTTCTGATAAAATATTATACAAACATATTAAGGAAACCAATAGAAAACACCTGAGATGTCTATCTACGTTAAAGTTTTATTACTTCTGAGATCTCAAAAGGCTTAGGAAACATCACCGAACATTGTTTCATACATACTCATGAAAGGCTAACGTAATAAAACCAGGTCAAACAGCACTGAATATTAAATTTAACATAAAGTATGCAAAAGAATGAAATACAGGAGGTGTTGGAAGAATTATTAAAAAAGAAGGAACTGTTCCTGTGATTGTGGGGGGTTTGGTGAAGATTTTCTGGAGTAGTTTGATGTGTTTTTAACTGGCACACAAAATTATTTTACATCCATAGAAATATGCAATTAATTTTTTACTTTTTTTTTTCCTGACTAAATTTGGAGCAGCTGAGAGGTTGGTTATTTCTGTCTTTAAAAATGGACTTATAATGTTGCCATCTGTTGGCATGTGACAGATATAGCATCCCACAATTCCAGACAGAGTCACAAAAATGCAGAAAATTAAAGGGACAGATGTGAGAAATACATGTTCTCATTTGGTTCCAGTACTCACATCTGTTCTCCTCAAAGATTTTTCAATCATATAAATCTACCCGCAGGAACTAGTACCCTGAAATGTTATGGCATTTCTGGTAATCATAAAAATAATATTCTAGTAGAGTTTACTGCATTCCAAAACATCACTGGATTCATTAAAATCTGGTTTCCATCAAGAGGACACAAAGTACATAGCAATATTACCTGTCTGCTTAAGTTCCCTCTCCTTCACAGATCATGAGCACGTCTCACGCAGCTCTAACTGCATTGCAAGAACACAGTTTCAACAGGTATCTGCAGACACTGTTTGCACAACACCTAGATAGGAAATTGGCATCTCTTTCTGATGGTGCCTGTACGCTGCCCTGTCCCTGTGGGAGACTGGAGAGCATGACCACTGTGCTGCTGGTGTGAGGGCACTTCTTGTCACCGAAATGGTTGGCTACCATTGCAGGCACCTCTGCCTTTATTTGCAATGTCACCCATTTCTTTTTACTACGCTTTTGACACGATGCTTGCTAATGTTTCCAACAATGACCAAGATTTTTCCCTCTCCCTGCTTCCCTGTCCCAGCTTCTCTAGTCCCACAGCACCAGCCCCCTCCGGCCCCTTCACTGACTTGGAGTGTAAGACCTCACTGCTCCTCAGAGATGAAATAACCACAAAACACGTTACACAGGTTATTAATCTTCCCTCTACCACCCTATTTTTCTACACTTGTTAGCTGTTTTCCTTTGGATTTGAACTTTGCATATTATTTTCATCCAACAAGATTGAAAAAGTGCAGTCCCTACCCCCCCTCCACCCCTATTCTCTTCATGCGAGTGAGGACTAAGGATGCTTGCATTTTTCTGAGACACACATATTCTTCCATGGACAAACATGTACCTCCTTTTATATTCATGGATAGGTTTTAATAGAGAATAGAGAAATGGTTCTCAAATTCTTATTTCATCTTGGATACAGTGAGCCCATTTTCACCTTAAGTATAACATACCTCCCCTGTAATACACTGCATAAATTCTCTCTCAAAATGGCAGCATCATCAAAAATTAAAAGGTATAGTACAAAGCAAACAATATTGGAACTGCATGAGCATGTTGATTATTCACATGAACAGTTTTTGGTATTTAAAGAAAGCATTTACTGATGCAGCTCACTGGCCCTGTGAGCACTATGTTAAATCATTAAAATGCGAGCAGTCTTTATTTGATTGCAGTAAAATTCTGTATCCCCATCCTAGAACCCCAGTGTGCTCAGTGCTTACAAACAACCACCAAATCACGATGTGTACTCGAGAACTAATTTTTTTCCTTTAAGAACTAATTTAATCTTTGACAACCCCTCATTTTTCTACCTATTTTCAATTATTTTGAAGCATAAAATGACCTGCAGGCTACTACGTGGAAGACAGAATTCCTTGTACATGAAACATCAAAATAAGTAGAAAATCCTAATTATTGCATATTCCAGAAAGGCCAGTGACCTATATAAAATTCACGATACATAACCAATTACATGCTTGGCTTTAGTTGTCAAGTGATAGTTGACAACAGGCTTTCTGGTCCCTCTTGCTCCTCAGGTAAATGAATAAAAATGTAATGGAAAAATCTTTTCCCAATAAAGGTTCTGAACGAAAGATCAAATCAATTTTTATATCAGCTGGTATTTGGCACTTCCTATCTAAACATGGTAGAAGTTTAAAAACAACAGAAGTAACCATAGCTTCTTAAGTTTCAGATGCCAGTAAGCAGCAGGACCAGTGATTCAATATCCCCTCTGTGGGTTGCCCTTTGTTTAGATCTTGTTGCCATATAGCAGGGCCATGATTTGTATTGCCATGAGAAGCCAACCCAGGGAATAAGGAAAACACAGAAAAATTAAATAAAATTAAGGCTGTCATTGCTAATATGGAGTCTCTTAGAAGCATTTTTTCTCATATTTAGTTACACTTAACAGTAAATTATATTTATATGCTTACTTACAATTCAAAAGAAAATGGGGTTAGCTAGGATTTATTACAGAGAAATGTGCACTTGCACACTGTTCATCTACAGTTAACAGTTTCTCCACTTTTTTCACGTTTTCCTCCAGACTGATAATTCTGTGCAAAACATCCCACTTCAGTCATTTACTTATACAACTGCTTAACACTCAAATTCCTTCTTGAACAATTTTTTTTTTTCTAGATTAATTCTAGAACTATGAGGAATAGCTACACAAGTTGATTGTCTTCACTCAAAATCCTAGCTGTGGTAGAGCTCTATATCACCTCAATTTAGTCATCTGACCAAAAAGCCTGCAGCGAAAGTCTAAATGCAAAGTCTAGAGACTAGGAGTTTTAAAGTTCTTTACACAACGAAACCAAAAGAGCCTCTGGGAGTTGTTTCAATGTTCTTAAGACCCTAGTCATGGCTGGAGACAATCTGCCTCTTTCCTCCATCCACTGGGAAGCCAGCTAGCCCCCGACCAGGTGTAGTGAAGCTGAGCTGCTGACTCCAAGAACTTTTGAGAAACACTTGGTACACTTACAAAATAAAGTGTTGCATAAAAGAGAGTCATCATGATGCCAGACTTCAGCTGCACTAAAGAGAGGAGCAGAAGCAACAGCCAAATTTGTGAGGCACCCTATTCTGTCAGTCTTGCATCTCTCCCACTGTCGGGGACATAAGCAGAGAAACACTCAGTATTCTGAATCATGAAAAGGCTCAAACACAAAAAAGGCAGTGGGATGACTGGCACTTGCAAAATGAAAACAATTCTGGCCTCGCATTGAATGCATTTTAATAGTTTTTAATTAACATACAAAATCAGTAAACCAGTAGAGTGCAGGTATATTCAGGGTCAGAGAGTAGTTGAGCAGAGGGGTTCAGTGTGAAACCAAAACACACACTTACCTTCTGCGTCTGTGTATTGGAGGGCATGACTCATCAGCAGAGCACACTGTGGAAACAGGCACCCCTCCAGCCCTGACCTGAGTGGGAGGAGGCTCTGGAGTCAGGACTGCAGATGGAAGCGACACCCATATCCACTCATGCAAACAAGGGGTTAACAGCTCATTATGTCCCCCTCCCATAAAGCCACTCCTGAAAAATGCAGAGTGACACTTCCTTAGAAATTAAAAGTTATCAAAACAAGTCGATTTCAAATCCTGCATTGTGATGCAAACAGATTTTTTAAAAGACAAATACACAAATCAGAAAATGTTCACCTGGCCATTTGTAAGAGGAAAACACGCTTGAAGATGCTCAATGCTCCTGTGTCACTAGGGAAGGGCCATGTAAAAAGTGCTTCTGTTTATTTCATTAGCATCCATTTTCATCAATACCCAAGATGGTATCATTTCACACACTAGAAAGCAATTGCCAAAAACACGCTTTCAAAAATGTATCAATTGATCAGAAAGTGCTGATGAGATGAATCAACTTATGCAGACCAAGGAGAAATATGCTCATAATCCCCTCGCAGCTGGAAGAGACTGAGTACACAGCAGCCTGAAAACAGCCGCAGCAAAGCCCTTGGGGTTTTTGCTGGTCATGCTTAACACTCCTACACCACTGCCATCTGCCGGCAAACAGAAAGGTACGCATTTCATTCCGAAAAAGATAAATAAAACGTTAGTAGTATTTTTAACCATGAAGTGTTAAGGCTGGAAGTAAGGCTTTTGCAAGATCCAAGGCTGCAGCAAGGTACCTATGCTCACCTGGAGACACCACAAGTTTGGAAAGCACCTCGCCTTCCACCAGCAGCATCAGCAGCACTGATTGATATTACTGCTCCCTTTTTGAAAGGATCCTCCTTTCTGCAAGAAAAATCAAGTCTTACATGTTCCTTCGTTAAAGACAATGAAAAAACTTCCATTGACTCTGGTGGGAATCTACAGGTGACATCTAAAAAGCACTGACCTGTTGTATAATGCTATTTTTTTTCTTTTTGACAGTTAATCTATGCAATCAAATGAAGAAACAAAAAGAAAAGTACAATGCAAAGTCAATACACCACAACATTTCCTTCCTCTCGCTAGTCAGTTCAGGTTTTCCATTAAATCCAGAGTAGTCTTTGGTGACACAGCACAGCAATACACGCACAGATCTCAACAAACCTTCCTGATACTTCTTTGAGTGACAAAGTGCTATGTAGTTCATACAAAAAATTTACAGTGCGAGTGCTTTTTCATTTTCCCTGGCCAAAGGGTGGGTCAGCTGATCAATACAGATTGGGACACCAGCAGTGAGTTTTTCTGTGAATTTCTTTGGTATTAACTGATGAGAAGGAAAAATGTTCAGTTCTGAAAACTCAGGTATCAGCCCAAAAAGCAGAGCATCTTTCCTAGGTCTAGAACTGGTTAAAATTTTTTAATTAAAAATTAAACTCTGTAGATAGAACAAAATAATAATAAAAGCAATAATAGCAAACAATTTACTGCCAATGCAGTGATGTTCTTTCAGGAAATAATGTAGATTTTATGATTTAATGAGTCTCCAGAATTTTTCAATAGAACAAGATTGTGCCTTAGGAAACAAACAAAAAAACCAATCAAATCTTTGTTCTGTAATCATTAATCTGTAAACTATAACTCCATTAACTTTAATCTATAGCTTGACACATCTATATTATTCATGCTATGGCAAGATCTAGGAGACTAGGTTATGGAGCAGGACTCCTATTAGCAGTAGGACAATATAGGAACCTATGAAGTCTCTAAGATAATTGAAGAAGAAATACCATGAAGTCACACATGGAGGATTTCATCCATCAGTTGGCCAGGGAATCATCCTGGCAGCGAAAGCAAGAAGTTCCTCTGAGCTGCCTATGTGATTCACATCACAGAATGCAGCGAGTTGCCCTCATTCTCTGCCATGGGCAGCAGGCACTACTTAGGGATGTCTCCTTTAAACCAGGCAGCAGTACAAAAGCCAGCTGAACCTCACCTCGTTGTGGGGGGATGACAAAGAGTTGAGCTGCCTGCCTCTGGTCAGCATCAGCCTTTCTGCTCACATCACCTAACAATATTGTAAAAAGTCAGAGAGAAAATAAAGATTTCGAAGGAGGGTACAGAGGTAAGATGGCAGCATGAAAAGAGAGTGATGGTATTTTTAAGAAAATTAAAAGATAGAAAGAAATTGGCACCTTAGGTTACTTCAGAGGAAGAAGTTGGTACAGCCACAGTGGAAAAAGTGGTGGGTTGGCTGGGAAGGAGCTGTGAAATGGAGTTTGTATGCAATGTGCTAAAGAAGTGATAAAGTCTTAGCAATGGCCTGGGGGAAGAAAAAAATTCTTAACAAAGTTCAAAACTGTGTCCTGCACATTTGAACAAAGTAAGGCAGCAATTCCCGTGCCGAAATAGATGTTATAATACATGACACAGAAAATTAGAAAAAAAGTTACCTGTGCAATTGGATTGGAAATATCAGAAAATATCTGCAACAATTGGCTGTAACGTGCAGGAGAGGCAAAGACAGTACCCAAAAATACACTGCCCTTTACAGGTCTGAAGGAAGTAGGAAAGCAGAAGACATTTTGCCTTGTAGACAAAAATGGGATGTGGATCTGTGACTATACAACAGAAAGGATAGTTAGTCTTCTTTTAATACATTGTACATATCCTTACATATATATACGTGAATGCATAAAATAAAACTTTTGTATTTATATAAATGCAAAGGTTAAAAATATAGACCCTTTAGGGACTTCAATTAATGGTTGGCCATACACGAAGAGATATCACAGAGGTGGGATGGGGGTGACTGGGAAGGAGAAGGTAGTTTGACAGCAGAGAGTAAGTTTGCAAGTATAGAAATAACACCAGTCTCTGAAAAAAATGCCAAAAAAAAAAAAAAACAGGAAAGAAGGAACAGAGGAAAAAATGCTGAAACTAGTCTGGATTTGGAAAAAGGACATGTAGCCAAAGTCAGTATTATCACTGCTAGGAACTAGAAAGAAATTATCAGGAGATCATGAGAGTTGCTTGCAGGGAGTACAAGGGAAAGAAGCAGGATAGGAAACGGCCTAGCACAGAACTGGAAAATAAAATGACAGCAGGTAGGATTTCCAATGATTTTGGAGAAGTGAAAGTGAAGAGGAGAGGGGAAAACCCAAGAGCTGAAATCAACACTGAGAGACCGACAGTCAGAGAGTGAGCAAGGGAAACAGAGCAGGCGGCATGTAGAGTGGGTAGTTGATGCCAAAATGAAATCTGAAGTATTAATTCACATTCAAGTCAGAGGAAAGCATGTCTATGGCCTCGTTTTTTGGCCTATGATCTAGGCAATCTCAAGAGATGAAGCCTTCTCTTTGCCCAGGAGTCCAGCTTCCATGATAAAATATTAAAGCCTGTGTGTTACAGAACATAACTAGATAAATGGAGCATCATAGAGAAGTAAACAAGCAATATGGCATTGAGGAGAGATCTTGCAAATGAGGGGAGAAATATATCAGCATTTGCTCTCAGTTTGGGTCTGGAATCTATCCTGAATTTGAATTAAGTGTGAAGATCAAAAGTTAGTGTAGTTAATATTTAAAGATATGCTTTGGGGGAAAGCCTTGTTTTTCTGATTATTTGTGACTAACTTTTAATCTTTAATTTTTTTATCACACTTTCTGTTGAATAATATTTTAAGCAGTGCATCCTCTGAAGTTCCCCTGAGCTCCAATTTGAGTGTGGTAAATAACATGCTTTGAAACTCAGACGTTTTCTTCTGTATTCCAAATATTATAAACTCAAAAATGTTAAAATATGGTTTTTTCCTTCTCCTTTTCTGAAGTTTCTTTTTCTTCTTATAACTTTGGGGTACATTTTGGGTGTAATGGATAGTACTGTCTCACTTGTTGCCCACAGAGGCTCCTAAGCTCCATACCTAACAGAAAAACAAGACTACCTCCTGTGTTTATAAAATGTAATAAACACTAAAAAGGCTTATCTAGATTAAGTATATTATTCTTTAATGCCCTAATCAGCATCAAAAAAAGTGTGGATTATTGGTGGATTATTTATTTCTAACACTTTTCATTCAGAAGGATCAGCTCACTCCCCAAACTGTGAGATGTTGCCATTCCCATTTAGAAAGGAGCTAATCTAAGGCCTAAAACAGTGAAGTAATAATGTCATGTCAAATCTAATGCAAAACAGTATCTTATGACACTTCAACTCCTACTCTGTCCATTGGACCACATAACCTGATACCTAATGTGATACAACTTACTAGAGATCTTCTATGCCACTTTTTGAAAAGTACTGTTTTACTATACAAGTAAAAGGTCCCTGGATCAAGCAGTTAGGAAGCAGCCATTCTAATTGTATATTATCCATATCCTTTGTCAAGCACATAATATGAGATATCTCTCACTACAAGTATAACAGCAATAACTAACATCAGGTGCATGATAAACTCCTCAATAGTTACTGGTTTAGATCTACTATTTGTAGTTAATCAGAGAAAGAAATCAAATTTCTGAAGGTAAATAGTATCATATTGTGCTTGGCCAATGAAAAACCATTTAACTGAGAACTTCATTCCTACACATTGTTTTATATCTACAGATGGCCATAAAATTTTCCAGTTTAAAAAAAAAAAAAAAAAATCATAATTCTTTGAAGCCAGAATGAATCAAATTAATACAAGCTTCGTTACAAGCAAATATTTCAATAATGAACTAATAGCAGACTCAGGGAGAGTGAACTGATCCAAACTTCATTCAACTGCCACTGAAGTAACAACCAGCCTCCTTCAAAAGCATTAAAGTTGCAGGATATAAAAAACTACATGGCCTGAATAATCATCTCTGAGAAATTTAGTTGCAGGCAGCAGTAACCTTTGATATCACTGGCACAGAGGAGATCTCAGCCTTCCTGAGGAGCAACACAGGTCTCCGGTTGTCAGAGGAATATTCTATTTCAGGCTTGAAGATCTGTCTCAAACAGCTAAGAGCCAGCCACAGCTCAATATCTGCAATGAGTGACCACAGTTTACAGAGCAGAGACTACTTCCATGAGGAACCATACTGTGGAGTGGAGTGGACTGGTGTTTCCGTGCATGACACCAAACAATATTATTCCAAACACAAGCACAACCTGGTTTGCTCAGTTACTTGTTAGGTTTGTCATTTCTTTTTAATGCTTCCCTAATAAGCAGTTAAGTAGTCAAAGTCCACAGAGTGACTTCAACCTGATGATCTCACGAGTGTACATCTGCCCACGGGAACAGAAGTGCCAACAAGATGAGTTGTTTATCTCTGGCCCCCAGTGGCAGAGTACAGCTATGAAGGTCAGACATTACATTTGCAAGAAGTGACAGAGTTTCTGCAGCTACTTCATCATTTCAGCATCCATAACAGAACTACCCAGACACATGAATGGCAATAACGAAGGACAAGTACATATGTGAAGATGAAGGTTGCTATAGCATTTAATAATACCATGTTGTCATGTATATTACTACATGACAGCTGGAACTTCAGAAGGTCAACTCGTCACTGAAACAAAAAAAAAAAACTTAAAAAAGTAATTACAGTGGACAGACATGCCAGGGTGCCCCAGATTTCATTTGATATTGTGTCTAGGAATTAAAAATGTCATTATTAGATTGCAGAAAAGAAAGAATGATAGCAACAAAACACCTGAAGTTAAACAGAGGTTAATATCCTGCATACTGGAAACTTGTATGCTAACCCAAACGTCGTTAAAAACAGTAATCCAAAGTCCTCAGGCTTATTTTCTCCTCATTTTTTAATTTCTTTTTTAACTTCCATGTTTAAACTAATTGTAAATTCCTATAACCCCAGATTAGTAGATTTCTGCATTTTCAACTGAGGAGCTGTTTCAAATCAACTGTAAAGATTCATAAACAAAGAATGATGGCCATCATTTTTCTAGGAAGACACTAACATGGCCAACCTTCCAGCAACAAATGTATTATTTGAATGAATGAGTGCGAGCAAGAGTGAAAAACTTCTCAACATCAAACAAACATCAAACCATAAGGATGTCATGAAGGTTGTTTTAGTTGAAAGCACTCTCTCATGCAATAAACATAAAATATAGGATTAAAAAAAAAAAAAGAGTTCTTGTTTTGCAAAACTCATGTTATTAACATTAGAAAATTTTCAAAATAAAAATATCAAGGAGATTAGGAATATCTGTAATGACTCATAAAAGGTCTCAGTGACCTTCTGAAAAAATAAAATACACTTCTTAAATGATACTTTAAGTTCCGGCATTATACATTTAAGTAAAACATTGATAATGTCAATTGAAGAACGAGTTGGTATAACAGGATTTGAAATGTAATTACTATACATAATGCAAATTTTTTATTTTGACTCAAACAGGGTCTAGGGCTGCAGTTAAAAAAACTTATTTCTTTAACCTAAAAACTAACATCCCCAGATGTTTGCATACCTGTTTGAATGAACAACAGTGGAAAATCTGCTAGGGCAGATAAATTGTTGCTATTAGATTTCAGAAGGAGCAGTCTTTAAGAGGACAGGAGTTTACTGTTCGTTCCTTGCTGTCCAATGCAAATCCCATCAAGTTACAGCTGTGGCAGTTATTGAATTATAAAAATGAAGAGAATACTCATTCTTCTTTACTCTAAATTTTGAAAAGCCTAAATCTCAAAGTATTAGTTATTAATTCAATTTTTCAAAAAAATCAAAAGCAAGAACAAGTCCATGTTTTGATGTTTCAATTTCAGAGGAAATACCCAAATCCAGGTAAAACATAAGACTGTGCTTTTATTTTTAAGTCAGTGCCATACTTCGTTGCAGCGCTGGGTGTTGCTTAGCTGCTGCAGCTTTCCCTGGGAGCGCAGCGGGGGCTTCTTGGGACGAGGCAGGGATTCTCTGCCCTCCTGCAGTCCATCTCGGACTCCCCGCACCGCTGCTCCAGCTGCCAGCCTGCAACTTCAGTGATGGCAAAGGAGGTGAGAAGGCTCTCCTCATGGCACTGCAAAGGTCTTTATTCCATGCTGCCTCCCCAAAGCCTGAGGCCAGCACACGGGCTGGCCCCCAAAGGCAGAGGAGAGGAGCTGTTGGCAGGCTGCTCCCAAGGGCAGAGAGAGAGAGCGAGAGAGAGAGTCACATGGCTTGGAGCCTCAGTTTACCCGGGTACCGGGGGGGTGGGGAGAGCACATGGGCAAATGGTTTCAGGGCACAGGGGTGGTACATGGGCGGTGTTGGGATACAGGAACCAATAGAGAGAACTCGAGGAGTGGCCAGGACTAGGGGTAGGGGAAGGAGGGAGACCCCATGGAGAGGGCAGGAAGTGATCAGTAAGAGGGGGTACAGTGCCACAATACTTATAGTAACCTAGGATTTTATAAATGCCAAGAATCTTGCTTTTAATTGTCTATGTTTTCTTTGAAGAGCTCTGTCTATGTGTACATATTTCTTCCTGGAAGTGTCATTTTGTTGTTTAAACCAAGGACAAATAGATCCATCAAAACAAGAATAATTTTTATTATTTCTGTCTAAAGTAAGCAATCATTTTTTCTGAGTATAGAAATATTGCAGGATTATACCAAACACACATGTCATTAATTGATTGGAATCAATGGCAAGTATGAATGTCTTCCCTTCTTGCAGATATTTTACCTCGATTAGCAGCCATCAAACAAGTTAACCTTATCAAGGGAAGAGGGAAGAGGCTAAATGCACCTCAGAAACTGGTATAAGCAGGACCCTGGCTGCCCTGATGCAGATGCATCGCATCACAGCACCACAGAGGCACAGGTTACTCCAAGAGCAACCCAGGCAGAGGGACTCTCTCAGACCAGAGACCAGAAAGCAGAAGACTTCCAAACTCTCCTCTTTTCACACCTCCTCTGTGCAGCAACTGATACCTCATTTCATCTACTGCACAAAGGCTTTCCATGGCCCTGGAAGTTGCAAACGGAAGATTTGAATACACAATGCACTTCAAAGAGCTCACATTATTTATAAAACCTTTGGCAGCTTAGTTTACCATCTGATTTTCTATGTTTTGGGGCTAGTGTCAGCACTGACATACATGGAGGTGGCCATTACACCGAATTGATGGGGTCAGCAAATCTGTCCCTGCTCATGATACCTTTAGGTCTACAGGTGGTATACAAGCAGCAATGCTAGCATGAAAACAGTATAAATCTGTCTGGCTGCAGTTAGGGCTTCTAGCAGGTCCATGATGTCTCACTTCCATTTGCATTTAGTCTCTGGACTCTCATTTTTGTTTGTATGTATAAGAGTCTAGGTTTGCTAAACTGAGAACATAGCCTTTGGTTCCAAGCACATTTTTGTCATCAGCTAAATCTGTTTCCACAGATGACTAATAACCTTCAGTTAAATCTATTATTATTAAAGAAATAAACTGCACTGAACTCTGACAGATCTATGAAGAATTTGTGCACCGAAAAATTGGCTATGAACCATCATTTAAAGGGCATAGCAATTCCCACTCTGCATATCCAAAACTTCAGCATCCTTTGATAACAAGATGAATCTGCATGCTCTCTGCCCACATAGGCAAATGTTTTTTAAAAAAGTGTGTTGAGGTGCAAGGTCCATTCCAATATCCGTATTTGTCAACAAGCTCAGTGGCTCTAGAATTATACCAGAGCAATTGTGAAGGTGAGATACTAAGATAAGAATTAAATTAAAATCTCCCCTCAATTACATGAGGAGTGTTCAAACAATGAATCAGCATTGAATCTTAGATGTTTTCACAAAAAAAAAAAAAAGAGAACCAAAAACCCCCCAAAACCAATAAACAACAAACAAACAAGAAACCCCCACCAAAAAAAACCCCAAAACAAACAAACAAACCCCCCAAAACACAAAAACCCACCACACCTGTGAAGTGAAGAAGAATAGCTGCTTTTAAAGACTGAGGTGCATTCAGGATGTAACTACATAGGAATCATCATGAAGGGTGTGAAACTCTTACTGCTGCTATTCAAAATTAGCTATCAGCTATTGCATGATAGCAGAGTCCTGATGCAAACTAAATGCAACAGGCGTGGCAAATACTGGTGCTAATGCAAACATTATCACCTGGCTCTGTTTTACAGCAACTATGATGCCTGGAGTAAAATCTAAACTGGCATCGATCTGCTGTAGGCAACTCACTTCATCTTCCCCCCTCCACTTTCTCCTCCCACACCTCAGTTTGTGCTGCACCCTTTGATTCAGGGACCACGTGCCGCAGCCTTTATGGAGACACCGTGTAGCGCTGTGAGCTATCTTTTTTTTTGTTGTGGTTTCTAGCGGGTGAGAAGGGAGAGTCAATAATAAGAATTTAAACTCATTTTTCTTCTTAGCCAATTGCGACAGTCTATCTGTTAACAAGATTTCTGAAAATACAGAAACACATTTTGTGCACACATAGCTTGCTTTTGGGAACTTCTGTTAATGTTCTTGCAAAGCCCACACAGCTTCAGGCACTGTGCAAACATATGGGAGTACACAGACTGAAGTAAACACAAAACAGTAGAAAGAAATATCAATAGACATGAAAAATGAGGCCAGTAATAAATACAGATTAAAAATAACACGAATTCATAGTACAGATTTTCATAAACAACACTGCACATTCCGGTGGAGACTTCATGCATTTGACACACTAATTCTATTGCTTGCTACACAGTGGTGTTCCCAGAATTTCCTTAGGAAGGCACCCAGAACGCTGAAATAATCAAATATCTGGAAGCATCTCAATACCACAAGTGGCATTGTAAAGTGTATTGAACCAGCATGGATTTTCCCCCTTGCCCCCACATTCTAGTTCGATTAATTTTGAAGGGGAAAAGTGCTCTATAACTTGAAGTCCTCTTTTTTCCTTTAAAATAGAACCAAATAAACCAAATCTCAATGGCTCCCTCTGCTGTCATGTCTTAGAAGTTTCATTATGTTTGGAAAATTTTTAAAGTTTTTTCCTTCCTCAGTCAGTGAATATCTAGTATTTTAACACATCACACAGCGTGCCAGCTCTAAAGAGTCAAAGACACCTTTATCCAAAAGCAAATTTCTCAAATTGCAATTCAATGCCTGCTTATCTAGGCTGGAATAGTAGCATCTTTTCATGTTTGCATGGCAGCTACCTGTAGCATCGTGAAAAAATGTTAATGAATGGTTTATCATCTTTGTAATCAGCTTTAGATCGATTTGGATTCAGCTGCAGAGGTATGGATTTTGACTCTAACAACACCAGACCACTTTGCATGAAACAACTGTATCTATAACAAAACAACAGTAACAAGTATTTCAGAGCTATGGGAACAGTCCTAGAGACAGAACCTGTTTGTCCTAAAACAAAAAATACTCCACGACCCGTTAACCAAGCTGGAGAGCTGTACTGCCTGCGGCAAGCAGTCTGGATTGCTCTTTGTCAGGCCCAAGAGACAGATAATGGTCATTACCTGGCACAGGTGAGTAGCAAAGCAGCGATATCAGGGTGTCTGGCCACACAGCTGACGACCTGTCTGCCTCTCAGCATCCCAGTAGGAAGCTTAGCAACAAATACTCCATTAGGGACCTAACTCCAAGCCACAGTAGTCAACAGGTCACTCAAAAGAAGCAGAACCAGACTCCAGGATCTGCCCTCCCACATGTAAAGAATAAAGAACTCTGGAGGATATAATTTATTCTCAGCAACGTACAAAAAGGGAGGATAATAAAAATCTGCAGTACTCGGTCGAAAAACAGAGTTGTAAATTTAAGAGAAAATAAAAATGCTTCAGTACTCCACTTTCCAGTCTGTGGAAGCACCTCCCAGGCACAGAGTGTGTGGGGAGAGGAAGCTGAGGAGGGATGTGCCCCCCCAGCAGTGCTCCTCTCTCCATGGCTGCCTGGCAGAAACACACACTGCCAAGTGACAGCCCCCCAGTGCTCCCTGAAAGTAGATTTGGCACCTGAGGTTAATGGAATGACAGCAGAGAATATTTCCATACTAGTCACAGAATTTGTCTCAATTGCCTCCGTCTTTTTTCCACTCCGAACCCAATGCCTCCCAAACCGGGAGCTATATTTATCCCTCGCACACAGGGATGTTCTCATGGTTCTAAATTAAGCAGCTTCTGCCACGCGCAGGACCAGCCATAACCCTTCTCTGTTGGCTCTTCACAGCAGAGTTCTTGGTGCATTCGTGGCGCCCTGTCTGAAGCAACCATAGACGTACACACTCAGAGAGTCATCTCACTCATCTGGTGGTGAAAGCTGAGATTGCTGCGTGTCCCACACTGTAAGCGACCACCTTTCACACAGGATGCATTTAAACTGGTGAGAGACAGCCTCTCCTCAAACTGCCAGGGTATCACTGACACCTACAGCCTAATTCTGCCTACAGCTTATACCCACTGCATCTACCTCAATCACCTTCCTCCAGGAAACCTGCTGAAACCCCTCACATTTCCAGTCTTCTCATATTTTTGCCAGTGCAAAATCATCCTCTAGATTTCAACTGTTCTCTTTTTATTTTTTACCAGCATGTTTCTACTGTGATGGTAGGTTAATTCACTTACAGGAAGGAAGTCTAGTTTATCTTTTGTAAAGTGTGTACAGACACTCTAATTTATTACTAACAACCTCTTAGCATGAAATGGCTTTGCTCTCATTTTGCTAGGCTAGGCTCACACATTAAATTCTACCCATCCAAATATAGATAATACCTCTAAGATCCCAGATTCAGCTTGGAGGTACACCATCCTAATCTGACAAAAGAAAATCTGAAAGGGCTTTTGAAATATTCCAAGTGAAATCTGCCTAGATAATATTAAGACAGCTCCACATTTCAAACTTCTCAAATGCCTTCAGCTTACAATCATGGTTCTTTGCTATAAAAGCCCGTACCCCATTGAATGTCAGACTGGTCTTATTCACCTAGATTGCAAATACAAATTACTTAATCAGCTTCTTAGAAGCAGATACTATATACAAACATCAGGGAAAAAAGCTTAGCAGAATGTCCAAAAAACATTAAAGAATGATTTCTCGTAAGGAACTTTGTGTTGTCAAATACACAGTTATAAGAGTGATCTATGTATTACACATCCTCCAGATAAAATGATCTTACACTCATGTTTGTAAGAAGATGCATCTCCATTTCCTCAAGTTGGGCCCAACTGCTACGAACTTTCTGGTTTCCTGGCATTACTTCTATTACTTTCCTGACTGGCAGGCTTGGAAGGAGCAATTTTCATAGAAGAATTGCTGATATTACAAAGCAAAAAAAAAAAAAAAACCAAAAAACAAAAAACCAGAAAAACAAAAACCATTTGGCACACTTAAACCTGTCACTTCAATACATTAGATGCTGGAAAGCAAGAGAGAAGAAGAGGAATACAATTAGTTAATGTGAGCAGTGATCAAGCCCATTCTCTGTGCTTTTTTAGACAGAGGAGAGAACACAGCCTCCCAAAGCTCCTCTTGCATCTATTCCAGACTCTGCCTACAGAGCAGGAATAATTATGCTGACTTGGGATCAACTCCGTGTCAGAAAGCCTGACACAAAAGAAGTTTGTTAAACTTAACAGTGTTTGCATGCTCAATTAATTTATTCCCTAACCCCTTCTAGATCAAGGAGAGCCCACATTACTGATATGAAACCAAGGCATGAAGATTAAAGGACATTTGCTGCTCTGCAGAAACTCTGAGGCACCAAAAACCCCGTCCCCTCCTTTTCTGTACTGCTGTTAATCCATGAATTTAAGGCAAATCTCATTTCACCCCACTGCAGATGCATGTGCTGTATCAGGTGTATCTCTTTGTTTGCTCACCCAGTGGATTTGAACTTTGAACTCCCTGGATGTGATCCAGCTGTGAGACAGAAACCTGCAGCAGTCCAGGGGTGCTGCTGAGCTGGTTAAGTCTGGCTGGGAACAATCCAAGTGGCGAAGTTCTGGCCCAGATCTGTGCTGCAGAGGCGGGCACACAGGCAGCAGAGGTGCCTAACGCAGCTGACAACTAGATGAGCACTTGCACAGGTAACAACCAATCACCACAATGTATAAAAAGGACTTTTTCCATCCTAGCTGTCACTCTTTCACAAATAATAAACTCTCTATACTAGCATTAAAATAACCTGAGCTGTGTGTAAATTATGGTACACTTGAAATTTAATCTCTTACAAAAGGGCCCTACCTTGAGCTGAAGAAAAGAAAAAAGAAACCTGAATAGTCAGGTTAAAATCTGTAGAATATAAGGTGAAATATCCAGCAGCATCTCACTCCTGCTCTGGGAACAGAACTTCCTGGAAAGAAAACCCAGATTCCTAAGAATGTTTACTTTATTTCAGAAGGTATTTTCTCAAGTAATTACATTTCAGCTAAAAGCAGAGGACCCAATTTTCACCTCGTAGTAGGTTTTCCAATGCCAATACCCATAGGCCCCAACTGCATGAGTGAAGAAATGTATAGGGAAGAACAAACCCAAACCAGTAACTAACCTTATATCAAGTACATTTTGTCTTCGTACAGGGACAGAAGCACTTGATTCAGTGGGAGTGCAGCACCTGCCCCCATCTAACTCCTATATTTAGTTCTCCTGTAGGTTGCTTTAGAATGCTTCCTCTGCAATACCAAATGCATATAAAAGATGGAAACTTTGACCAAATGCTCCAAAGGTAACATCGCTGGAGCTGTGAGGTGTTTTTCCAAGGGAAAACAGAGTGTGAAAAGTCTGTGGATAGCCCTTCCAGACACACCTAGTAACAGAAACTTTCCAACCACATTTCTATCAAATGCAGCCTAGATTTGACTTTGCAAAGTAAATGCCGTTTTGCCTGTAGAATAACATTCCATTTATCATCTTGATAATTTTTCAGATTTGGTTGAAGTTTCTTTTTAACAGAGAAAATCCATGCTTAATTTTGTCCTTTTGAGAGAGTTCTCAATGGACTATTTTGTTCTTGGTTCTCTAGTGAACCATATTGCAACTGCAAATGATAAAACATTTTTTTTAAAAATTATATTTTGCAACAGAATTTTCCTTCATTTAAAGGTTTTCTGAACCTGTTCAAGTTGCGTTGAACTATTTGTGTAATCCACAAACCATAAAGCAACTGAAATTATTCAATGAACTAAAAATCCAGGAAGAGTTTTGACTTAGAAAGTCTCAGCAAACTCGAGGTTAGGTGAGCATGCTGAAGGCAGCTTCTGCTTTCCTTGCTCTCACACTGCTCTTCTTGTGCTCATGACTGGTTGTGGTCAGAGGCAGGATATCAGATTAGCCAGATTTTTGGTCTAGCTGTCATATCCATTCTTACTGATTATAAAAAACCTGCAAAAAGGGCTGAGTAAAGTTTTAAAAATATTTTTGCATCAAACTTCTTGAACTTGTTAAAACCTAGGACTGAAGTATCTTTTCATACTTTCTGGATCCCAGTTCAGGAAAAAAAAAGAGAAATTCAGTTTTATTTACATATTTCATGTATCTATCTTTACAATCTTTATTGAGCACAATGTTATGAACACTAAGTAACAAAAAAGTGTTTAAAGTAATTTGATTTAGAAAGAATTGTGAAAAAAATGTACACTCTGCAATTTAATACATCTTTTTTGCATCCAATATTTTGTTGCATTTCTTTAATTATTGAGGTAGGAGACTCCTATACAGGCGTGCTTTTTTGTATTAATATTACAAGAAGATTTTAATTTGATCTGTATTGGATGTTAGTCTTTGTGACATTACTGTCCAAGGACTTTGGGCGCATCATGTTTGTGAAGCTTTGTGATGAAAAAGAACACGGCCTCAAAACTCTCTGCAATATCAGAGCATTCCATACAGACTGTAAGGAGACCTACAAAACTGGATCCAAATCAGCCAACAATGAGCCTTTTATTATTTGTGATGTGAGCCAGATGACAGGGGAAGGCTAAAACTTAATCTTAAACCTCTCCTGAAAAACCTTCATACTCAGAGGTATAGTCTCCCTTAAGACTGAGCAGTTCTCTCTGAAAAGCTGCATAGAGCTCATCCTTCTTTAAATTTTGCTAGCAGATTAGAGGGTAAATTACTTACCAACCTGGATGTTATCCCTCTTGACTTCCTTCCTCAGGCAGGAGTGATTCAAGGTCAAACTCTTACCTTTGTGCGGAAACTTGCAGCCAGCAGAGAACTGCAGCCGTCCTGGGAGCATGCTCCCATATTTCCACCTGTTCCCTCCTATGAGAGTGATGGAATACTTGTACTGCAATTGTTTTCTCCCAGATCAAACTCTAGACCCAAAAATGCTTAATTATTATTAACAATTTTATTTCAAGACCCCTTTGCAGCCATTTCTGTGCATTCTCTATCACTGATTCATCCTGTATCTCCTCATTAAACCCTCTTCAGGCCCTAATACTCCTGTGTCTTCATAGTCCTTTACCTAGGATTTCCATGTATCCCACCACTACTGAATTCTATTTAACCCTTTTCCCACTACACACACACACAAATAAAAAATACGTGCTGTCAGCACATTCTTCTTTCAACTATCCCCATTTCCTCAGTCTGTCTTATTTAGAAGTTTTTCAGTCCAGTGACATCTATTTGTGAAGTCTAAAGCATCTCACCCTTTGCATGTCCTTCAACTCTCCTGTAAAAATACGATTTATTATAATAGGATTATTACATTACCAGTTAAATAGAGATGAGTTTATGCCTACTGATGGTTGAATAAGCATAAATATAAGAATTACTGTATTACATTTGTGCATTCTAGCTGAGGATCTGTTTCTCAAAAAATACAAAGAGGAGAAATTCGTGCACACCAGTGTTTGCAGAAATAAAGATTTTAAATTCCATATTCAAGATTATCTTTTGACTGCCAAGTGAATATCAATTCCTCTTTCTCTAGCAGTATTTTGATGCCAGAATTTAAGAAAAATTAGCTCATTTATTTAAATAAATCTTACCACACTGAATGACTTAAAAGCACAGCACAGCATGCAGCTATTCTGTTCTGCGCACATCATCACACCATTATCTCAGTACTTCATCAAATCATTAATTGCCAATCTGTACTCAGAGGGTGGTTTTTTCTCCCACTGCTCATAAAAAGAAAATACTCTGCAGCAGGGATGGTCTCGCTTGGGGTCTCTAGTGTCTGTGCCTCAGCAGTACCTTGAGAAAACAACTGTGAAAAACAGCAAGTAATTTGATCAGAGATCTGATACAGGAGTAACCTGTTTCAAGTCTCCTTTCACAGGCTTACCTTGCAAAGTGAGCTGCGTTATCTTCCAGGGTCACACAAGCAGCAGTGCCTCAGCCGGACACTTCTCTTTGCACACCCCTTTGCGGGCTGGTAGATTGACCCCGAGCTCACAAACTCACAGCTAATTGTTCACTTGTCTGCATTACACAGACCTTTTCCTGCACTGCTGGTAGGTCTTTCTGAGGGGTTTGAAGATGTAGAGGAAGGGAA
Source organism: Oreocharis arfaki (assembly GCA_013398015.1). Classification (NCBI taxonomy): domain Eukaryota; kingdom Metazoa; phylum Chordata; class Aves; order Passeriformes; family Paramythiidae; genus Oreocharis; species Oreocharis arfaki. Next base: position 1,038,487 of record VZRR01004497.1, on the reverse strand, counting down.
GGAAAGTACTTTCCAATTTTAAAAAGATAATAAAATTTTAATTTCTCCCCAGTGGAAAAAAAAAATCACCCCAGATTTTTATTCTTAGTAATCATTAGAACTGTAGGTTTAAGATCAGAAACTCCTTCAATTATGGAAAGACCCCAACAAGCACCAAATATACCCAAAAAGCCTAGGAGAAACTTAGCTCCATACCAAACCTACATACAAATGTGTAGCAAAACTGCACATCTGGACAGCATTTCCTCCATTTCCTTTTACCTTATGCTTTGTTGGTGTATTTTCTCCCTGTAGTTGAAAATATCACACAATTCATCTGTTTCCAATTTTTTGGAAAGATTTCCCGTTATCCCTCCCACTTGTTTCAACCAAATAAACCAACAGCTCATTGTTCTTTTACATACCATCGGTATGTTTAATGGAATTGCAAGGAATGGGAGAAAAACATCACAAGAAGGCAGAAAGCCATGGTGTCCTTCCAAGCGAATTTTCTGTTGTTGACAAAAGCAGGCAGGTTCACTGAATGAGATTTGAGTCCCTCAGTCACAACCTTACTCTTAGATATAGACACCCCGTGATAAACTCCATTATGGTGGAATGCTGCAGAAAAGCAGTGTTTAACAAACTTTTTCAGTCCACCTGGAAAGTCTTGAACACCATTAAGACAGATTCAGCACAGAGAAAACTAAACAGAACACGCGAAAAGTTAAGCCACAAAGTGTTCAAAACACAGCTTGTATGGGAAAACTTCCCTATTTTTAAATGTATAACTCGAATTTCATTGTCTTGTCATTTAATCAGTATGAGAACAAAAATGATGCAACTCATCACTATAGCCTGCTCCAACTACTATTCTCAGAAATAAACTCATAACTGAGTTACTTCTTCAGATAATCAACATGAAGTAGGAATAGAAATATCACTGCCCATGGGATCAGCTGGCTAAGTCTAGTGCAGAAGCAATGACCTGGGGCAGGGGAACAGCCAATGCTCTGAACACACCTAACATCCCAAACCTTGCAAAATGTACTGCTAGCTAAAAGAAAGGATGAAACAGGGAACCTTTTACTGGAAAGCAAGCTAAGGCTGGAAACTGATGTAAGACCAAGAGCAAAATCATAATGTGAAGAAAAAAGCAGAAGAGAGATACGAGATAAATGAGGGGGGAAAAAAACCAAAACAAAAATCCCATTGGCGCACAGACCGATTCAGTTCAACTGGACTGCGGGAATGTACTTAATTTTAATTCTTTGTTCAAAAGAGTCTTCCAGCATCAGAAAAGCTACACTGAAACAAGAACGAAGACCCAACTTCACAACACCCTCTTGGCTGTTTAACATCCTTCATCTCATACAGCTGAGTTCTCTTCATTATTCCAGCATTTCATCTGCTTCTCAAGACAAGCATTCCTGTCTCCAGCTCTTTCAGTTTTCAAAAAAATCATCAATACTCACTAGCAACCCAAAGAGCAGATTAATGATAGTTATTTATTAACATTTAAAATAAGCGTAAATTTCAGTAACTAAAAAAATTCTCTGAATTGTTCTGCATGTGGTATTCTTGAAATTAAAAGATCAATACAACTGAAAGACCAAGCATTATCATCAAATATGAAGTTGAATGGAATACAGATCAAGTTAATAGCAATTACATTACATTAACTTGAAGAAATTAAATACAGTTTTACACATTTCTGATGAAGCACCACACTCACAAGACCCAGTGAAGCATCTCATGAGAACTGAGCTGCAAATCAATTAAGCAGCTGAAAACAAACTGGCAACCAATTTGAGTTTAAAAAGAATTATGGTAAGAATTTAGTAGCCATGTTTTCCAGGTAACTAGCATAAGAGGGATAGATTAAACATCCAATGTATTCCAGTCACACATCACAAACATCTGAATTTTAACCAATTTAACAACTCTTTATTTCTGGAAGAAGAGATCCCAGTCCTCTCATCCCCTATTTCACAAAGCTGCTAATCCAAACTGATGCAAATACTGGTAGGATTCTTGGGTAACACTGAACAGCAGCTGCATATATTAATGCTTGTAAAATAAAATTTCAGGTTTTTTTTAAACAGTAGATATACAATTACAGTAGATAATGAATGATCCACAACCTTTAATCTCACCCCTTTGCTGAAATGCAACAGCTTAGCTCAAACCAAAGCTAAACCTCCATTTAGCTTGCTCAAATGCTTAGTTTGGAAATTTTTATTCCTGGACTAAGCATAAAGGGAGGATTTCTTTTTTTAACATCTGAGGTTCTTTCAGATGTTTGCAGAACAGGAAAGAAAGGATGCATAAATTCAGAGCTCAAGATGAAAGTGTAATGCTTCACATGAGAGGGCACAAATCAAGACAGCTTGTGCATTTGGAAGTCCATAAACTCAAAATATAGTCATCAATCTAGACCACATTGTTTCATTTTATATGAACATCCACTTCATTCTCATGATGCACGTAAGTAAACTTGTGCAGGCAGATGAAAAGTTATGGTATCCCAAAGAGGATGAAATTCAAAGCAACAATAAAAAAAAAAAAGTTTCTCAAGAGTTACAAACTAATTTTACAGGCAAAGGAAGTTAACTCAGTATTAAGATGACAAGTGCAAATGCACACAGGATATGCAAACAGCTTATAAACTCTCACTGTTAACACTTTGGTTATCATCAGCACTAAAATTCAGAAGAACACTTAAAAGTGGACCCTTGTATTTTAATTACTGTGTCCTTAAATTCCAATGAAATACTGTCCATTTCTGTTTCCACCTTCTGAATGAAAATGCTGCAGCGTTAACTTTAAAAAATGGCATACACCACATAGGAGACTGAATTAATCCAGTTATAAAAGCAGTATTTCTCTATTTACATTGTGGCAAACAAGACAGACTGAGACAAGCTAAACTCAGTCAGAAGATTTCCTCTCGCCAGAGAAGGAAATAAGTGAAGTCAGGAACTTTTCTGAAGATTGTGAAAACAGCATCCAAAGCCAGGCTTCCCTTACGGGCATCCAAAGGAAACAGCTGACAGGCATACCTAGTGGAGTTTTCACAGAAAGGGTAGGGAAGGGGAAAGGAATGCTTACTTAGACGGGAGTTAGAAATTCACGGTCTCTTGAGCGTTTAACTAAGAACAGACTTCTGGAGAAAAATACTTGAAGACCCAGCCATCTGCACTCTGCTTGCACTGTGGCAGAACAAGTTTATTGTGAAATACATAGGTAAATTGATTGGAGAAGACATCCAACTGGTCATTGACTCGTTTGTTGCATTTTCACTTGCAGGAAGGACAAACTCAGAAAAGAACAGATAACACAAACATTATGCATCTCCTAATATTAATAAGCAGCAAATTTTATTATTAATATTTTGCTTAGAGAACCCTGGACAATGCTTCATGGTTATTATGAGAAGAGAAATACTGTTGAAAGCCTGGACTGGATACAAATTTAAATTTGTGAACTGAAAGGTTCATATTCATCATATTAAAATGCACTTTATTAAAATACGTAAAGTACAACAGACAGTATAGAACAGATGCTTTGCGGAAAGCCTGCCAGCTGTACACTAGTATTTGTACATGAGGGCAAACTCATTTACTTAGAATTCCTATGACCCATAGAGAAATCCCGTCCTCTCCCACGCTGAACTACAGTGAATGTGTCAGGTGGAAAACAGAACAAATAAGGATATGAACAGGTTGTTTCTGAGGAAACTTTTGGACATATTTAATAAGATACAATGGTCAGCTCTCTTGTTAAAGAATTCTCATCTAAGTCACCTTACTGTAATGGTACAAACAAAATAAAGCAAAAAAAAACCCCCACAAAATCAAAACCAAGGTTTTGCTACACCTAGATGGAAAAGAACCACTCTCTTAACCTCTCTTAAATTATCAGTAAATTATATGGATCTTTAATCAACAAAAGGATAAACAAGATACTGAAAATATTCGTGCATTTCCTTAACTAAATGGTAGGGAAAATTAGTACAAATGGCTTTGGAAATCCATTCCTAGAGGGTGATTTGCATTTGAATACCCAGAATTATCCATTTAAAAAACAGTGCTGGAGAAAATGCAAAGACTGTCTCCACCGGATTTTCACAGCACTAGAATCAGATGAAGTATGTAAACATCTTTCTGGTGAAAGAGTCACCAGTAGTTTTGAATAATTAAGGTAACTGCTACTTACAGAATTCAAAACACTGTTGCTTCAACTCAGTTTCAGCTAGGAAAAACGCAGAGATTTTTTTTTAAATTTTCTAGGATGACTCTGCTCGAGCATGGAGGCTGGACCAGATGACCCCACTGTGGTCCCTTCCAACCCGACTCATTCTGTGAATCTATTATAAGTGTGCAAATTCTCCTATGAAATAGAAAACAACTTCAAAATAGAACTTCGACTAAACAGTCAAAAATATTTAAGATGCTTCCTCCTAAATATCACATTATTTGCACTTGACCTCAACATTATCTTTTGTTTGGTGCCATAGATTTGTCTAGAGTAAGAATAATTTTGGCCAAGGGGCTTTTGCATCCAAATTTTGCAGACAGTGAACATTGAAACTGCCAGAGCACCCAAAAAGAAGAACACAGAATGTAGAGAAGCAAGTACTTCATATATTAGGCACAGAATAACATAATACATGAAGTGAAATCTGTCTAGTTGTGAATATCAAATTTTTCCCAATACAAGTCCCTCAAAATAAAGCAGTGCCCATGCTTTCCTTAAGCCAGCAATGTGAGCGTTCAACTGACAAGAGATTCTGTCAAATATCAAAAAAACTACATGAAAGATGCTCATGTTACAAAGTCAAAGATGCTCAAAGGTGAGCAAAACTCTTAAAGTTTTAGTTTGTCCCACTTGTGTTGGTAGGACAAGCTTTTCCACAATAACCTTCTATGAGAATTCTTGGGCCTCCTCAGCCTGGAAGAAGTAATCAAAATGGAGAATACTCAGCATTTCCTCCCTCCACCTTTTATCACTAAATGTGTGATAACGTCATATCTCACTTATACACTACCACAATCTTACAATGACAGCAGAATCCATTTTGGTTTTTTTCCCCTGGGGAGCCTTTCCCACTTTAAAGTATTTCACTGCATCTCTGGCTCACCAATCTCAGGTGTGTAGTTACAGTGCAGCTAAACCTATTCAACAGGGGGTACCTGCTTCTGAAAGAACAAATCTCTTTCCTCTCCCTCCCACCATCTCCCTTCCAAACACCTAACATCACACAGAACTGGCCATCCGTTTAAGCAGCAGAAAATGGCTTGAACTGGCTCAGTTTGGATAACAGCAAAACAAAGGCTGGCACAAAGGAAGAGGCACCAGGAACAGAAAAGGGGTTCCACTGATTCCTCCATTAGTAAGTCAGAAAGCAACCATTATAACACCTTCACCATATTGAAAAATCAGACCAAAAAAAAGGCATTTCTACATTTATTTGAGATATTAAGCACCATTCCTTTTCTTTCTGGAGGAAAAGAACTTGTGCATAAGGAAGCTGAAGGCTAGAAGCTTCACATGTCCATTAACTAATACAGCACTCCACAGCTGATTTTACAATGTTATATACTATTTTTACAGTACTTTATATGCACATAAAATTCCTTTTAATTTCAGCTGCATATACTAAACTCTCAGCAGTCAGCAAATCGGTCGCAACATGACTAACACCATCAGCAATCAAACTCTTCTATTTGTAGATTTGCTAACAATCCTGGAACAGTGTAAGAACTGTCACAGCTCTCTAAATGTGATCACCTCCTTCTCTCAGAATCCTGTATCATCTTCTCAGTTTTCAAAGCCTGCAACAGAGTGATGAACTCACTTGATGCTAAACCTGATTCAATATAAGAGCAATGCTCATGCTATTAGAATAAAAGAGGAATGGGGTAAGGCAGGAAATACTAACAAAGCCTGCAAAACTATGAATATTGCAGTGAAAGCGAACCAGAGTTGCACATGCAATCAATTCCTGAATGCTTGACTCCAACATTAGCTTTCTCGTAATTGGAAACTTGGTGGCATTTTTGTAAGGTATTTTTGTAATAAAGAAGTAGAAACATGCTGATACCTTGACAGATCACAGAAGAACTACGTTCTTTGGACTCACAACACTGACCTTTGCCACTTCAGCCGGTCAATGACAGTTGGAATAAATCAGCCCACGGAAGGAAACAAATAGCTATAAAACCTGTTAGCAAGAAACAGATATGCATGGAAGCAGTAATTTTTGGGCTGGAGCCAAATTTCATAGGGACTGGGCTTGAAACCTTTGTCTCCTAGTCTCCTCTTACAATACGCACTTTGCTTATCCCTCCCTTATCCCACTTGCTGTTTGTTACACATCTAAGTGACATTGCTTCTTTACTCCAAAATACAGGAGTAGCTTCCCTTTTTGAGCTTCCAGAAAACTGGCAGTAAAAATTAAGATTCATATCTTCTACTCTGCAGTCTCAAACAATATTTAAAATAATGAGCAAGAAGTGTACACTGAATTCTTCGTGTTTGCATGGCTGTAAGAGCGCAAAGGGCTTAAGAAGAGAGAAAGCAAAACTCAGCAAAATAGTCTGTATTCAAAACAAACCTTTGCTACTTGAGCTCCAGAACTCTGACTGCCAAAATTTGTAAATGAAGGACTTGAAACACAATATAAACATCTGTGTTGGACAGTAAGACACGAAACATATTCAAATAATATGTGCTACTGCTATTTTAAGCTATAAGATATCTGACTTCTACATTGCTGTTCTAAAAAGAGAAAGCTATCCCTGGAGTTTGGTACAGGTTGTTCAGTAATTTGTACAGTCAATACACCCGCTTAACAGTTTTTCAATATTCTCTTCCAGCAGACAGAATGTGTTGCTATATGAACAGAAACAGAAGATACACTCTTCACAAGTTAAAAGCTAGTGTAGAACTGGCCCATTTAATACATGTTCTAAAATTCTTGTTGCATGGTTCTAACAAAAATCATCTCACCATGGTTATGAGTATGTCAACTCCATGGACCAAAGTATTTTTCTCAAAATATTTTCAAATAGGGGGAAAAACACCTCGACGTTGGCACAATGAAACAAAAAAATTTGAGAAACAGAGTATATGCTTGCTAAACAAGAATTATGTTTATTTAGCTAGTGAATCACCTAGAGGAGTAAATTTTCACTTTCATGATAGCAATCTGTCAGGCTTGCAAACACCCAGAAATAGGAATTAAAGATTATTTTAAATGTAGTTATAAAGGTCATAAAAAGTCTGATTTAGACTGAGGTACATTTACTCAAAACTGAGATTCATCGAGTGGTAGCAAACAAACAGTTCCTCAGACAAATGCACTTTTTTCAGTATACATGTTACAGAAAAAAAATAAAGAAATGTGCATTAACTGGTGGTGTCCACCAAGCTGCATATTAATATTCTCTTACACCAAACAGTTTGAAACAAGGGAAATGTCATTCTATTATAATTTCATGTTACGATTCATTTGGCTAAACTGCAGCTTAAAGTTGCTTTGCCATATTAAAAGATTACTACAATAATTTTCACATGAACATTTAGACTTGAGTTTTACTCCAGGACTAAATATGGCATGATTTGCTTTTAATCTGTTGAATAGCTAAAAACTGACAATTAAAAAAAACTACAACAAAGAAAAAATTAAGTTGAAGCAATGTGAATCTCACATCATTGAACCACTTCTAATGGTTAAATGTTAGTATTTAACAAATTCAAAGAGTTAATGAATCCTTGCATTCGTTCGGTCTCCTGTGCCTTAGCTAGGATGCATAAATACAAAAGACAGCAGATACTGGTAAAAGCTTCAGGACAGAAAGTGCTTGACGAAGGTACAGTTCTCAAGTGTGTTTGGTGAGAGAGTATAAGGGCAGATGCACTGATGAGAACCATTACAAGAAGAGTCAATTTCGTGTTAAAGTGTTCAAAGATGTCACCTTAAGCAGAAAAAAGCTTTAATAACGTCTTCTTAGACATATTAGGCATTTCCAGAGTCTACATCATTAGTGTTGTATTCTAGCAGGACATCTCCATATAGTTATTGTTTGTTTCTATTTCTCTCCTGAAAAAAACAAAAACAAAAAAGGACAATCATGTTAATACACACAGACCAACATTATTTGTTTTCCTTTCATTACAGCATTTTCATTGCTTGCAATTTAGCTTAATCAGGCAACATGCTTTCAAGGAAAAAGCTTCAATTATTTTCAGGAATATCAAATTATACAATTTAAGTCAGCTTCTTAAAGAAAAACACAGAAGTATATGCCAAACTAAAAGGCAAACATATTCCAAAAAACTGCTATCAAAAAAAGGACTTGCAATGTCAGTTTTAATTCACTTACAGTAAAATATATTGCACAAAGTAACTGAGCAAGGAGACCAACAGACCTACAAACAAGGCAAGATGTACCTTAAATCTTCTGCTTAAGCTGTCAAGAAATGCTCTATTCTCCATCCATTATATCCCCGAAAAAAATATGGTATTGCCAGGTATCTCCCCCAAAGCCCCAGAAAATAAAATAAAATGTTCCAAAGTGCTTAAGATCAAAAGGTAAAGTAACTAGCTGGCCCAATACCTCATCCTCCATAAAAATGGTCAAGTGGCAAGAAAAGTCTTGAGTTTAAGAAGGCCATCCATACCTTTTTTAGACATTGCTTTCAATAACCAAGTGAAAAGTCAGTGAAATAGGAATGGCTACAAAGAAACCTCACTCCAGTGTGAGCCTGACTTGCAGTGAAGACCATATTAACCATACAGCCCTGACAGCACTGTGAGATACCACATTTGGCATTTAGAGCTAACATACTAATGGCACTGTAACTATCAGGGACTAACAAATTCATACCCTGTAGTACAAGTCTAACAAAATAAATGACATTTTCAGTGCTTTATCATCAACCTCCATTTTCTCTACTTTGTTCCAGATAAACATACACTTAGGCATTATGACTACCTCTAGCAAAAAAATGAAAACCGATCAACAAACTGTATCTTGTTGCTTTCATAATACATCTTCTAGACTGTAAAAAGACACTGTGGTCTGAGTGTAAAAAACTAAGACCTTATGTTTCAACAGTATTTTCCACAACACCTTTCTTTATATGTACAACTGAGCACATTATAGAAATAGACAAAAACCTGCATGGAAGAGAGGTAGGTTCTCACTCCCATTAAGAGAGAATAAAAAAGCATAAAAATTCCTCTCAAGATTTTTATTATTATTGCATCATACAGCATATTAAAAATGGAACAGTAACATAACAAGGAAAATAAAACAACCCAGGAGCCATTTGAATAATGATTTCAAAACCACTCTCTCCAACACCACATTGAAACTTGACTACGCTAGAAACTATTTAAGAAAAATGCAAATTAGCATATGAACCCACATAGATTCTCCCAAAAAGACAGCCTAGTGAAAGAAACAGGTATGTAACACTTATACTGGTTATTACTGGTGATCTAGTCCTTTCCAAGACAGATCTCCAAGTTGCTTCAAGATGAACACTAAAAAAGTAAAGCTCAGTCTTGGTCACAATGAGCGGCTCATGGTCCCAGCAACTGTGTGTCCAAGATCGGACATTTGCTAGAGCAGAACTTAAGTATATTTAAAGCGAAAACAATTCTTGCACTATTTCTGCTAGAAAAAAATTTTTTACTAGTTCAAAAATATCTAACTAATATTTTCATAGTAAGATACTGCTTCTTAAACGTAAGATTAATAGTATCAGTCATTAATACAAGCTGGTATCTTAACAATGCACTCTTGGCTGAAAACAGATGATGACTGGCCTCATGCCTCACTATGCATGTAAGGCATGCAAAAATAGCCTGCTCAGGCACATCTCAGATTATTCCTCTAATATTAGCAAACTTCAACTGCAAGAACTACACAAGGTGTTGAAAAAAACTCCTGTGGTAGTAAATAGGAGCCTATGAAACCGCAATGTTAAAATACTGATATTTCATATTTAACAATTTTAAATACAACCTGTATACAACTAAAATCATCAGTTCCTGTTCAGTTGTAAGTATTACATACATAAGCACTGACTCAGGCTGTCTAGAAAGACTCTGCATGTCAAACCGCTGTACTGTAAACTGACCAACATTATCCTTTGTGAATCCCTCAACTCCAAATGTATTTAAGTTCATAAAAATTCAAAGTTGAAAAGGACTGATGACCTGACTACCTGCTTCCACTTGATGAAATAAAGGTGCTGCAAATCTTAGATCTGCTTTGAATTCTTCAGAGAAAAAAGGCTTCAAAACATCAGCACACCTTTCCTGTAGTCTCAGAATTACATATTACTACATTTATGTTTAAATACTTCAAGCAGACATACAAGCATGACATTTTTTAATGCAAGTGAACAGTACATTCTTCAAATATTGGTATCAGTGACATCTGGCACACTGTACAGCAAAACAGAGAGAAAGAAGACCTGATTTACTCAAAATACAGGCAGCGGTATTCCACTCAAAAACAAACCCCTCCCCAGTTCCAAGTCGGATCACGCTCCTGGACTACTATCTTTTCCTACCTCAGAAAGTCACTTTCTTGTGGTTTTTCGGTGTTTTGGTTTTTGTTTGGGCTTGGTTTTGGGGTTTTTTTGTGGTTATAGACAAACTAACAGAAGACTCTACCTCCAGAAGGTTTCTACCACCAGAGTAGAAGTTTCCAGCATAATCATTTTTCTTTCACCCAATTAATTTCATTTCTTCTATTTGGATGAGCAAAACTTTTGTCACATCTCTTGCAATGCTCTTGGGTGAAAACTTTCTCCTGTGTATTTAAGTTCCCTGCCAAAGGTCAATTTCACTTCAGAACTCGCCATGGTCAGGTTACCCAGCTTTAGGGGGAGTTTATGGACAGGACACAGAAATTAAGTACCATTCAAATCAGGACAATGTGGGAACATATTGGTTGGTTAAAGCTACCTGTCAGCTGCAGATCATATGCTGAGCAGATTTCATACATGCAAATAACTTTCTGCACAAACCAAGTAAAGGTGAATCTAAAACCTGCTTAGGCCTTAGAAATGCGCATCAATCTAATACGAACAAAACTATGAAATTAACTTGGTCTGAACTGCGAGGCAGACTTACTTCCAAATTTTAATTGTCTGAATTTACAGCATTAATTGAATGATCCCATGCTGAGAAGTAGCTGCAATGTAATTTATCCCCAAATGTAACGAAATCTCCATGCTAACAAAATTTCAAAATTCAAAGCAACAAAAAAAATTCCTGATCTGACTTGAAAGAAACTATTGAGATACACTCAACCCTGACTTTGGGATTCCTTTGCCACAAAGAAGGTAAACGAAAAAGACTCATTTTAACTAGTCTACATGTAAATACAAATGTACCTTAACAAGAACAAGAAGCTTCTACAGTCCTTGGCTGCATTTTTTTCCCAAGGTCCCACAAACTGAAGCTTAAGGCCAGGGAAGGCAGATCTGAAAGAACAACTTTGGCTGATTTTTACAGCAGTTGCAAGTGCAAGCATTTCAAGGTGTCCATTTTGAAAGCTATCCAGGGCTGCAAATCTACCCCGGCCGATTGCAGAGCTGCCACACACCCTCACCCCCAGCACCATCAGCTAAACTTGCAAAAAAAAAAAAAAAAAAAAAAAAAAAAAACCCAACAAAAAAAAACCCCACCCTAGAATTTTGACAAACCTTTGCCTCTTACTGCAACGTTTAAAGCGTTCATGCCTGGAGCTGTCTGCTCTGCCCCTCTCTCAAGAGGCGGCATTCTCACAACAGCTTCAGAAGCTGGTTTACTGCAAACTGTGATTTAATCTTCAACTTAAAAGCCTTCCTCATCTGCAATGTAAGCTAACATGTCAGACTGCATTCTGTGAAGTGAGGCGCAGGCACTCATCTGCTCTGCCAACTGTGCTGCGTGGGCAGAAACACCTGGCAGAGGCAGAGCAGGCAGCTGTAGAGGTGGTGAAAAGAAGCCACAGCAAAGTTCATGAAATCTCATTTACTAATGGCATCAGCCATAATCTGCAATTTATTTCACACCAGTGTACCATTACAGCTAGGACAGCATAAGCATTGACCTTAGTGCTCAAGAACCACAATGAAAAACAGATTACCAGAAAACTGAAAAATGCCCGAAATCATTTACTCCATTTATTTCACTGGCTCTTAACGCAACCTAGTTACTGAAACTTTAAAGTTGTGTAAAGCACAGATCCTTTTTAACTTCTCACTCTTGAACTCCCAAGAGGAACATCTCCTCAACACAGAAACTACCTTAGAAACAGATAAATATATTTAAATACATTTCTCTGAGAAGCACTTCTGGGAATTCTGGGAAGAAGGGAGGGAATGAACAGATGAGAAGGGTCTCTAGAAGTCTTATATGAACCTAGAAATTTTTCCTGTGCAGATGCCATCCCCTCCCTAAACACTAATTTTCTTCTATTCCTTAACCCAACATGAAAACCGCAAGGCACAAATTAAAAATCAAAGTTAACATACAAAGTCAAATAAGGTTTTACCACTTCAGAGTAGCTCCTTCTCCCAGTAAGCTTTAGGAATTAATACTCATCTGAGACCCTGCTGCTGCAGATCAGTTGAACTACAGACAGTATATAAGGTTTTCAAGCATATAAATACTAAGAAACTGTGCAAAAGCCAGAAGACCTAGACTTCTAATTTATTTATTCTTCCTACTATTTTTGATGGCATTTTACTCATTTCAGTCACAGAAACACACCTTTAAGTATATTTTCCTATTATAGGAAAAATGTGAACAAATTACAGTAAAAAGGTAAATACATTTAAATTTGAGCAAACACATGCACTGTTAGTAGAACACGGACATACCATATTATTTGATTATGGTAATGATAAAGGCAGGAAGAACTTAATCCACATCTGAAACTCCGCAGGGTACAACCATTCAGAAGGCAGAGGTGGAAAAAGAAACCCAACTACTTAATGACACCATATGGTAACACACAACAAAGAAAGGCTCTGCAGAAACCAAGCTTGAACACCATGAGCCAGAAAAGCCCTTCCAGTCTTGTTTTCCCAGGCGGATACTTTCAGTGATGGATCAGCCAACTCTAACTACACGTAGCAAGTGCTTTGCTTCAGTGCTGTACATCATTATACACTGAAATATCAGACTTTAATTATCTACAAGACAGCAATTTCAGCAAGTTCATTAAAAAGAAAAAAAAATAAAATAAAACAAAAAAACAAACAAACAAAAAAAGCCTCCAGATCCTCATTATTATTTGTTAACAATGCTCAGAGTGTAACATTGGCTTTTGAATACTGACAAGAAATAGCTTCTTACCAAATCTATAGAAATCACATTTAGTGATGACCTCTGTTCCAGCAAAAGAAGCAGAAAGATAACTCTAACTAAAAACTCTGAGTTAGTTTTTTTTCTCAGATGCCCATGGGCAACAAGAACACATTATTTAATTGCTCTGCTAAGGAATGTATAGTAGCCTTGGAAGGGAAATAACATTCACTGCAGGGCTCACAAAATACACTAAGGAAGAATTTCTCAGACAGTTTTTCTTTAAGCCTCACCACTCGTACTCTTTGAACAGGTGTAACTCAAATTCCAATCTACCTTGAGGAAAAATGAACTTACTTTATCTTGGTTTCCTATTTATATGAAAATGCAGTGAACATGGAAGTTTACTTTTTACAGCTGACTATAATCCCTAGAATACAGAACAAAACCATAATTAGTCATCAATATTAACTACACTACCAAACCCCTGAAAAATTCACAAAAACTGGGCTCAAAAACTTTATCATCTGCTAAGTTTTGTAATGTTTCATTTCAGGTAGATGAATATGAAGGTTTAAACAAATCAGTTTTTATATAAAACAAAAAATCCTAGTTCAACTGAATCTAAAGGAACAGCTTTAATAGACATGCAAGATCTGTATGTTTTAAAGTGCCATTTTTTCCAGCAAACCACTTCCAGAAATCTTCACTGAGTTTCTGCTAGCTAGCCCATCTGCAGTGTGAATCAATGAAGCAAGGCTGTGAAGAGTCACATAGGTTGGGACTTCCATGCAATATGCAGGCATATTTCTTCCTTGCAAACTGCAGGAAAAGCACCATTGTTCTAGACAATTTGTTCTTAATAGAGCACTGAAATCAGAGGAGATGTAGCAGGAAGCAGAAGGGTGCCTCAATGAGTTTTTACAGCTACTTGTGTATACTCAAGATTCTGCTTTCGCTCTGGAACAAGAAATTTAGAATTACTCTTTTGCTTTAAAAATCACAACTTAAAAGACAAAGCATTTAGAAAAGGTACAACTTTCACAGATCCAGCTCAAATCAAGTTTGAAGACTTGTCTTAGGTAGCTGCCTTGATATTTAAGAACGTTACAGTATTAGATTCCAAAAAGAAGACTGGTCTCTCAGGCTTTGAGGTAAACCATTTGATTGATATTCCTAGCTTTTCCAACAGGGGTCCCTATTTTACAGGAGAAATTGGTCTTTCAACTCCTAGAGCAAGAGAAGTTGAATGCACTCTAAAAAGGACTTTGTAGGCTTGATTTTCAGATAGGGATTACAAACAAACAAACAAAAAAACAAAAAAAAACCAAACTGGTGACAAGATCCATACAAGTGTTGCTATGAACTAAGACTGCCTGTGAGTTTAATTACTTTCCACCTCTTTTATTCAACAGTCCAGTATTGCACTTTCCATCTTGCATCATCTCTAGAGAAATGAAGACATCATCACTGCTCAAACTCTTATATGGCCACTCTACAATAGACCACAATATAGCATCTACCCCTATCCTCTAATGAATTCTAAACTGTACCTTGGAACAGGAACAACTGACTCTATCAAATGCACAGAAAACAGGCACATTTGAAATCCCTGTGTCTGTAACATAAGGACTTGAAAGTCATTTTTAAGTTTTTCCAAAAGACTAAAGATGCAAAAGCAAATGAAGACATGGCAAATAAGCACACCATCATGGAAAGGAAATTCTGGATCAGTACATCCAAAATTATTCTAGCTCCAAATGATTATCTTCTCCCATGACCAGGGGTATATATTCATCTCATGACATCAAGGGAGGGAAAAAAGTGTCTCCTGTTTCTACTTTCTCACTTTCAATTATGAAGGTGACGCTGTTGATAAACATGAAGTTCACGGAAACTGCAAAATAATGTTCCTTGAAACTTCATCAAAAGCATACAGGAAAAGAACATGTTTCTCAGAAGATATTAATTATATAACCCTCTTTTAGATAGTTTCATGTTTATGACATGAACTTCTTTTAGACATAAATACACAAACTTTTAAAAATTGCTTAGTACAAATATCATTTAACTGCATTAAAAATTTTTGTCAACTACCGGTTTTCCTTAACTGAAAATCTGTCAATGTATCTATATCTGATTTTGACATTAAAACATAGTAATTGATGTGGGTTAAGAGGAGGAAGCAGCAGCTACAGTTCACATTTAATGATATTTTCTCCCTTCAAGATATTTTTAAGAAATATCAAATCAAGCACAATCTCAGCAATGTCCTAGAAAGGAAAAGAGTTACACTGCTTAACACTGCAGCCTGATAATGACCCAATTATCAGAGAAACAAAAGTTACACTGGTATCAGAATGAAGGGGAATTAAAGTCACTCCTTTTGAGAGTCAAGGAGTTCTAGCTATGTCAGCATTCCTATCACAAGATACATAATACAACATGAGAAAGCTGAAGTTTTAAATGCTTATTTATCTGCCATTTAAAGACTTCCTGAAAAGTAAAAAAATTCCAAATGCAAATTAAATAAACACAAATATATAGTAAATTCTTCTATCTTACCTCATGAATAAA
Organism: Oreocharis arfaki; assembly: GCA_013398015.1. Lineage (NCBI taxonomy): Eukaryota > Metazoa > Chordata > Aves > Passeriformes > Paramythiidae > Oreocharis > Oreocharis arfaki. The sequence goes on along the minus strand of VZRR01004497.1, from coordinate 1,022,610 downwards.
AATCAATTACTTTTCTGGACTATTGCACTAAGAAAACCATCTAAAGCACTCTACAATTACATGAAACCATGACCTTTTTTCCCATTGTAAGCAACAAAGGTAGAATTCTCCACCAAAAAGCAAAATAAGTCCTAGGACAACAGGTAATAAGCCATCATCTGAGGGCAAGGAAGTTGTTGCCTGCCAACAACTGCATTTTTAATCAGAGTTCCATTTTATTTTCATCCTTATACTTAGTGAAGACCAAGTGCAAAGGTACTATTACAGACGTTTTTCTTTATTTTCCATACCTTTTATTTTCTAAAATGTAATTATGTCATCTTAAAAAGCATATTTTAAGATTTCTGTTTCATTTAGATTTTACAGCTTTCTGTTGAAAGACAATCAAACATCTTTTTAAATCATATGCATACAAATCAACACATTTACACCACAAAGCAGCAGTTAACTAAGGACAAATGGAATTCCAGATTATTTCAATACATGTCTGACAGAATTCATGAAAAGCATCATTCATTTCTTTGATCCTTTGGAAAAAGATCACAGCACTTGTATGCTTAAAATAGGAGACTGGAACCTGAGCTGTAAGAGAAGGGGAATCATTACCACACAACCCCAGCTGAGGATACCTTACCCACACCAGGGTTACATCAAACAGCGGTAGACACTAGAGTCCTAAAATTTATGCTTGAAGAGACTATTCATTATCATTTTTCAGTAACCTTTATCAAATGGCAAAGTTACTGAAGTTTCACATTTATCAGAGACTACTCCTTGCACTTCTACAAGTATACTGCCATACTTTATTAAAACATACCGCTAGACCATATTGGAAATGAATTATTGAGCCCTCTGAGTTGTTAAGATTAAACTTTTACAAGCAATTATTTTAAGATAAGTTAGCTGTAATGATGAACAGTTATAAAGTAAATTAAATCCCTAAATAATTTGCTGTTTACAATATTTAGAACACTGGTTGTATGAAAGTTTGTAACCACCTACGCAACAACAAAACATTAACTAAATTTCAAGGAACATGGAAGTGACTACTGCTGCCTGATGCATTTAATATTTTATTAAGAGTAATATGCATATTTTTCATGACCAAAACACTGGAAACAAAGTGACTGCCATACCTACCAAAGAAAATGAGCACAAACTTAATTCACAGTGTTCTACTGGCAGTAGAAAGTGCACATATTTAAATACAGCTCCATGAAAGCCTAGATGACACTAGGTAAAAAATTACTCAAATAACCATAAACCAGAGCTTACAATAATAATTGGTGCATTTACAAATTTGAATCATAAGAGTTAACAGTTGTATGTTTACAATTTAAAGACAGATTGCTTGTGCACTGTGTGATAAAAGAAAAAACCCAGAGATTTAAAATCAACATTCAATCATAAGAGAATGCTAAACTCTCAGTAGATGTCATTAGTTTAATTTGGACTTCCTTTATTTTAAGCCCATATTAATTTGCTTAAGGCATACCTCAAATCCATCTACAAAGAGAAAACCTCATGACTAACCTACACAGTTCTAAAGCAGTTTTTCATAATTGGTCATAAAACCAATTTGTACGATGCTGTAAAAGAGAATGGCCACTATTCAAGTACCTTGACAAGTACGATTTCTCCCAGTAGTGTTGGGAAAGGTAACTATTTACAAAGAAACACAGAGTTCAATATTTTAGTCATACAGATACTGTATGTTTCTCTGAAGATATTATTCAAATAGCATTGTTACTTTATTACTCAAATACCCATCATCACAGTTATCTACTGCAAGACCTGCTAAGTGCTGGATTTAGTACTTTGAATTTTAAGTTTAGCATACATAGAAACACTTCTAATAATCTACATTCCTCCTCTTCATTACATTTTGTGGCTTTTACCTACTGCTGAGGGAACAAAACCATAAATAAAACGCAATCTTCCTGAGTTGCTAGGACATACTTGAATTACAACTTGTTCGTGAAGTTTTTCCAAAAAAGGATATACTTTCGAAGCAAACCAGTTATTTGTGAAGTATCTTGAAATTTTAAAAATTTGGAAAATACTGAAACATGAAGGCTACAGAAATACATTATAATCTTAGTCCTCCTGAAACTTTATAAAATCACAACGAATCACAGAATCAGAATATCTGGAAAGGGCCCATGAGGATCACTAAAGTCCAACTCCTGGTTCTGTGCAGGACAGCCTAAGAGTCGCACCATGTGACAGAGTATTGACCAAACACTTCTTGAACTCTGTCAGGCTTGGAGCTGTGACTGCTTCCCTGGGGAACCTGTTCCAGTGCCTAACCCCCTTCTTTTCCTATATCTGATCCCCATCTTCCCTGATACAGCTTCAGGCCATTCCCTCAAAACCTGGCTCTGGTCACAAGAGTGAAGATATCACTGCCTGCCTCTTCACTTCCCCTCGTAAGGATGCTGAAGACCACAATGAGGTCTCCCCTCAGTCTCAACAAACCAAGCGTCCACAGCTTCTTCTCACATAGCTTCCCCTCCAGACCCTTCACCATCTTTGTGGCCCTTCTGGATGCTCTCTAATAGCTTTATGTCTTTCTTATATTGTGGCACTGAAAACTGCAGACAGGACTTGAGGGGAGGCTTCACTAGCACAGGGTAGTGGGACAATCACCTCCCTTAACTGGCTGGTGATTTTGCACTTGATGAAGTTGTACCAAAGCCCAAAAAAGTCAATGTTTCCCCCTTACACTAAATATTAGTTAAGAAAGCAGTCCACCACCCCATCATCAAGATACCATGAAAGTAACAATACTCATTCAGGGCATAATCCTTTTTCTTTTTAGAAGAAAAATCCAAAAGGCATTACACACTTAACTGGGATATTCATCTAGCCTCCCAACAACAGAAAACTTCCAACATGACAATTTATTGCAGAGTCATGCAATAGAACAACAAAAATCAATCTGGGATATGCCCAACATTGTTCTACAAGAGATAAAACACACTTGTTGAAGGATTAGGAATGTACAAGAGGGGTGAAGCCATCACAGTACTAGAAACCTAGAAGTAAGCGTTTCACCTGCTTTGCAGCCTCTTTATGTGTCGGCTTCAAGTGAACAAATTCTCAACTTCACATGTCTCAAGGCCCCTAGTTAACATAAACCCCAAACTTAGGGGTTTTTTTTTTTCAGTGAGTGGTGTGACATGATGAACAGAGATCATGCACCAAACCGTGCTGATGAGAACTCCCATTTTTGAATGCTTGCATATCATCTAACTGGTAAAAATGGCTCCGGAAATGTTTCTAACCATGAGACAAATCATACATTTACAGTTACTGGCAAGTCTGGAATGAAAGTAAATACAGGAAAAGTAAATATTGTGGCCAATGGTGAACACAAGTGTTATGATTAGGGAGAGTACATAAGACAAAGTAGACAAGTACTATAAAACTGCTTGAATTAAATGCTATTCCCTTGTCCAGTTTCCTGAAATGCCTTCAAAACTAGAAATTCCTCTACAGATTTATCACATTTACTCTTCCTTGCAGAAATGAACTACACGCTACTTTCTTTAGGAAACGCACTATCAGAAAGGTCCAAAAAATTATTTTGACACTATACAAGTCATCACTGTATCACTTCTGTGTTTCACAGTTGTACAAAAGGTAAGTTGAATCAAGGAGAAAACCTGCTTTTCACAGTAATCATGCTGTTAACACTTTATCAAAACAGAATTTGAATTGAAATGTTAGGTTACATAACCTAACATTTAAATCTCTAACCTATAACCTAACATAAATCTCTAATTTCTGGTCCTTTCTGTGACATCCAGAAACTGTAAAAATCTAAGCAAGAAGACTGAAGCTATGGATAATACATTCAATTCAGTTTTCATTTGCACTGAAGAAGTGGAACATGTCAGATGTCTGCTCATTCAGGCCTACCTTAGTATTGTGATTAAGCACATGACTGAACTAACAAACGAGTTACAGGAACTTAAATTTTTTCATTAAGAGCCAGTTATATCAAGTAGACACTTTGGATAAAAAGTACCACTTTCTGATTCAACACTTGCAGACAGAAATTGCAGATGAATGAAAAACAAGGTTTCCAAAACAGAAAAAAAAAGAAAGAGAGCTACTGTAATGACACTGATTTCTTACCCTACGCATGGCTTCCTCCTCCTCTTGACGCTTCTCATAATGTGCAAAGTCATCAAAGATTGAGGTGGTATGCTTGAAAGTAGCAATTATTTTAAGCACTTGCTTGGCTTTTTCTAGGGGTACCTCTTGAGTGTCCCTCGAATTGGTAACCGGTTTGTTGTCATTGTTTTCCAAGCGAATATGTCGCAGTTGGTTATTGGGAACGTCTTTGACAAAGATCCATTTGACATCAAACTTCCCCTTCCATTTATCCTGAGACCAGACACCAGCATATGCATTGTAGTCCACAACAGACTTCATCTCAGCCACTCCACAAAAGTGTCCACTGCCATTCACACTGAAGAGTAAATAGAGTGGGCCTTTTCCATTCAGGGACCGGTAAGCAGCATCCAAGCGCTTATTACCATGCTCAGTACTACACCAGATAGAGTACTTAATGGAGCGGTGAATATCGTCCTCTGAATAACTTTTGATTATAAACACACGTCCATTCTTCAGATTCCAATCGAAGTCTTTGGGATTGTAGTTGTTTATGGCCTTTAGTTTCTCCAGCACTGGGTGCACTTCCACACCAGAAGGTGAAGAGCTGACAGATACAACACCTAAACCAAAGTTCTCACTACCAGCTCCATTGTTCTGGCTGAAGCCCACACCCCTATTACGAGGAGCTACCCAGCGGTTTTGCAGCTGTTGCTGCTGCAACTGGTGAGGCTGGGCCTGCTGCTGAGGTCCTTGTTGCTGTTGTGGTTGCTGTGGCTGAGGCTGCTGTTGAGGCAGTTGGCTTTGCACCAGTGGTGGTGGTTGAATTAATGGCTGAGGCTGCTGGATTATAGTCTGAGGAGGCAGTACTGGTTGAGCTGGGGGTGCTTTTACCACTGACCCTTTGTCATCCCAAGTTCCAATATTCATGTTGTGTTTTATAGGTGGTGGCGGTACAGCAGGGCCCCCAATGCCCACATTACCTTTAGGCTTGAGTTTCGGCTGAGGTTTAGCAGGTTTCCTTGCAATTGCAGCCCATGAGGTTGGTTTAGGTGCTGAACTGCTAACTGGGGGCACGCTGTTAGCTGCAATGCTTGTCATACCTGTACTGCTCAGAGCTGAACCTACAGTTTTTGTTACAGCAGCAGTCATATCTCCACCAATTTTCAGTCCAGTCATGCCTTGCTCAATGCTGCTAATCCCAGGCACCTTGCTCAGAGTATCACTGCCAAATCCAGCCTGTCCATCTGCTATGGCTCTCCCAAGAGAACTAGGTGGATAGCCATAGCTGCTGCTGTAAGCAGAGCTTTGCGTTGATTGTCCCTGAGATCCACTTGTCCCCCATGTAGAGAAGTCTGCATTCCCAGGAAAAAAATTAAATCCATGCTGCCCAAGAAATGGAGGGGTATTTCCTAGTGCCCCAGGTTGACTAAATACACCATCAGGTATGTAATGGTGTTCACCATTGCTCATCTGTCCATAAGTTGTCAAATATGGCATTGGAGGGTCACCTGCAGTTGACCATGCTGCTTCACCTAAAGAGTATGGAAATCCAATGGATGGAGCATAATAGCTAGGCATATATGGGTCTGACATTGGTGGATAGCTGTTACTCTGCAAGAAAATAAAATTTAAAAATCAGCATTACCAACAACTATGCTCAGGGGAAAAAAAACCTGTAATACAATCCGAAACATTTTTAAGGGTTATATGAATTCCACCATTCCTCACAATGTGAATGATGAGTGAGGTATCTGTCAGATATGGCCATTTCTTTAAAAGACCTTCTCAAAGCACTAAAACGGCCCCATTTTTTTTGGAACATTATCCTCATTTTTAGCTGCTAAGCTAGGTTTAAAATGCCTCCATGCCAACAGTACCAAGAAAATAACAAACTACTCTAAACAATTCATAACTGTACCTTCACAACTAAAGAAAAATAACTGCAACTATGATTTAAAGTTGTGGTATTCTTAGTTTTGTCAAACGTCTCAGTTCTAACTGGAGACTCCAACAGAATATTACAGTGAAATGGATGCAAGGACGCCTGTTTGTTTCAGGAGTAACAACAAAAAGAAAAATAACATATCCATGCTACTGAGAACGGGCGTTAAATCAGTACTACACCAGATAGACTCCTGGGAAATCACAGAATTTACTTCTTGAGGTATTTGAAAGACTACCCCCATATGACTTCTGGTGTTGTTTTGGAGAAAAAATTGCACATTATCACTCTCTATATGATGACTTCCGAATGCTGTATTATTGGGGAAAAAAAAAAGTGAAAGCAAGCAAAATTCTTAGTCTTTTAATAACTTACACTCTTCTCTCTCTCAAGAATACGCCAACTTACAAACTTAACATAACTCATATTAACTTTCAACTACAGAGGCAATTCACAGCTCTGATAAGTCAAGTCATTAACTTCTTGGCAGAAGAGTTGTACCAAGCTTTAGTAATACTAAGCTTCTATCTATTATGTCATCAGCTATGAGCTACTTCTACCACCTTTAAAGGAAATCATGTCCAAGCAGTTAATATGTTCTCAGAGCCAATAGAACTGTTGATTTGGACTGCATCCAAAACGATGATTTTGTTTTAAATGTAAGGGTTTGGGGGTTGTGGTTTGGGTTTGGAGTTTGTTTTTTAGCTCAAGTTTCTTGTAACTGCATCTTTCTGAAGCTAGAGCAGACAACAAGAGCAAGAGACATTAAAGCACGCTTTTTAACTGAAGCTTTTCTAGAATTCTTAAGAATTCTTCATCTGCCTAAGATATCATATGATGAGACAAAATATGATATAAAATTATATTTCAATGTATATTCAGGCAAGTCAGTAAGGCTAAGAAATACCCAAAAATTAAGTGTGGAAGTCAGCCGAACATCAAAGTTAACTTCAAGGTAGTAACCAATGTTCACTTACCTGATTTGTCTGACTACTTAGATATGGCTCAAAATCATCATCATTTACTGCATCCTTTTGATGAATCGAACCGTTTTGTACTGAAACTAAAAATAAATCTGTATTAGAATATTATCTGGAAAATCTATGCTGCACTTTCAATCTAGGCAGCACTTCTTAATCACCTGTACATTAAAATACACATTATTGTTAAGCATCACTCCAATTTAAACAAAATAGCTCATTCTACTGATCATGAGGATCAGATCTCAGGAGAGGTCTGCAAAGATGGCAGCTAGAACAGACTACTCCTGACTATTCCTTCCTGAGGTCCACAGACAGATGAAGAAGTACAGGCACACCTTATTCGCACAGGCAGTAAATCAGGCATTTCTGGAAGTACCAGACCAAGTGCAAATGTGCAGACCAACTCGATCTATAGACATATTCAATAGGTTCAGGGAAAGTTGCAACATACAGCTTTCTCCTGCCAGGAGGAAAGGCAGTTACCCACCAAGACAACCATGAAGGACACCACTATTCAGCTATATAATCCTGCATTTTCTACATAACTGTACTGCATTAGTGACATCTCTGAAGCTCTGAGGTGACAAAGCAAGACAGAAATAAAAGCTTAAGTCCCAAAGGGTGATTGCAAGCCTTTCCCAACACATACGCCACTATATGCTGGAATCTCTTCCTACCTGCTCTTCTTGGTCTTCTATTACCTTTCATTTCACCTAAGGCATTACACCTACCTGGAATTTTCCAGCTGCCCAAATTACTTGAAATGTGGGAATCCTACCATCCCCCAGGCTATTATTCAAACAAAGCCACACTGCACAAATTTCTGCTAAGTTCCACTGTTTCCCATGGTGCAGAGCAGAACAGGGACTTACACCAGCACTTACAATTACAAAAGACGAAGATATGTTCTCAAAAAACAAATTACTGGTTATCAAAATGCAACTTTTTTTTTTAAAACTTTTCTAATAGGTTTAGTGGGGGGAAAAAAAGAAAGTTCCAGGATGATCAGTAAGGTGCACTGAAAAACCACAACTGCAGAAGTTACAACAAAACAGGCGATTTTCTGAAATTCAAAAAACTGAGTTAGGAGCCAATTCTATGGTTTCCCTCTTTTAGCAAAAGCTTCTGAAAAGCATACACGACCATGTTAACTAAATATTCAACGTTGCTGAAATTTGTGTTGAAGAGTCAGGTTTTTTTGCCTGCTTCATTGCAGGTAGGGGGGGTGCCACCCAAAATTCACGTTGTAAGCCAAGTGGTTCTTGAATTTTTTTTCACATTTGACTTCAACATCCTTAAAACAAAACTGCCGTCAGTGAATGAAACTAGCTGAAAGAAATGACAAAGGAATAGATATAATCACAAGGAATAATCAAAATCCTGGAAAACTTTATTAACTTCAGACAGCAGAAAAAAAGAGGTAAAAGTTCATAATCTAACACAGAAGGTTTTTTTCCAAGCAATTATCTGGAAAGAAACTTGTGTTTTGAATACCTTCTTGAAGCTTTAAAAGAATACCTGACACTTCGTTTATTACAAACTGGCACACTGCATTTCTATACTAGCTACAGCCAAATATGACTAGCAATGCTGAGCACAATGCAGTTTAGAACTGGGTAGAACAATATTCCTAATTAAACACCACATTTAAATCAAACATTAGGTATTAGGGGTTCTTTTCCCCCATAAACGAAGAGTTTCAGTTAAGGTCATGAATCATCCTGAATTTGCACACAATGGTAACATATTAATGAGCTGGAACACTATATTCTTCTCTGTATTGGGCCCAGTAATACACAGGAACCTCAAAACATTTTGTCTATGCCATGTCCACTGCTTAGGCTTAACCAAATAGTACAGACAGCACAACTCTCAAACAATTCTATTATAACAAAAAAAAGGGAAGCAGCATACAAGTTTCTTAAAAGCATGCAACCACAAGAAAAGGAATAAACAGCTCTATGTCAAGACTAGTATCCCATCCAAACTAATCTCTTCATATTGACGGCTAATCTCCATAAAATGTGCATCTGCTGTGTTTATTGTTCCACAGGTATCTAAAGGCCACTAAAGACAGAATTATTTTTGGTCTGACATTACAACTAACAAATATTCTTGTTTTCTTTCTTATTCATTCTGTACTGAGATCTTAAGTCAGTGACACAAAATATTTCTACACTGACACTTTTCCTAGCAAAATATATACATTTCCCAATGAAATAGCATCACTGGAAGCATGTTTCTTTAGCTCTTCATTCTAACTTTACATAATGTGTTAATAGTGCAGAATATAGCCCACACAGACATTTAACAAGAGCAAATGAATGCCTCATTCCCAAAATCTCATGTTAAGTGTTCCAACTGAACAGGGCAGTGATGAAGAATACTAATTGAAACTAATCTACAGATACTAAAAATATCTGTATCAATACAACACTAAAAATACCGTATGTTTCTGCAAACACTGTGAAAACATACAATGTAATTAGATATTGGGAAGAAGCAACTCATCAAGTAGAAGAATTTAAAGCTAATATGCTTTTAACTGCTACTATCCTTGGAATAACCACTCACAAAAAACGATGGCCAAAGGCACAAGAATGACTTTTTCGCTAGAAGTCATCACACCTTAACATGAAGAATAAACACTAAAAAACACAAAACATTTCATTCTTGTTTTAAACCTAATAAGAACATTTAAGCCTCCTACAAAACAAAAGAATTGTTATACACACAAGTGTAAAAACAAGTCAGCACCTTCCTACAACAGATTTGATACACTGGCACAATAAACAAGAAGGGAAAAAAAAAAAGAGTTCCAGGAATGCCTTGTTTCTCCACACCCCTGTAAGACATAATTTGATTGATGTCAGTTCTGATGTTTTATGTCAACTGTACAGTAGCTGACAACTAGAATAAGAAAACTTTCATGACAGGATGATTTACTCATTCAAGTCTCTGAAATACCAACATGAATATCTGACACAATAGACAGTACTGTTCTACATACTAAAACTTCAGTCCCACAAATTGTGGTTGAAGGAAACAGCACAGTACACCAATTTATAATCAATTAGAATAAAGCATTCAAGGCATTTTACTAGACAATAAAAATCAGCTACCTACCAATACCATTTGCAGATCTAATATTTTTCATTTCAATACGAAATACGAATACACTCCTTTTACTGCTCACCCATTCTCTCACATGCTTTACCAGATATGTGGACAGCTTCTGACATCCTCTTTAACATTACTACTCTTATGCACAGAACCAACTACAGATTAGTCTGTTAACTCAGTATCACATCTTCCCTCAAAGCTCCTCTAAGCTGAGACCTATCAGGACAACTGAAAGATTACTATCTGCTAACATGTGGTCAGTAAGGACTGCTGACACTGACTTAATTCATCCTCTTGAAAAAGCCTCTAACCCAAAGCCAACTACTTGTGCTACATCGTGCTACCATCTGCAATCTCCTAGACCTTTAATATAATGCTAAGTCATAACTTAGTTTCACTAAACAGACATTATACCAAATTACAGAACAGAGACTAATTGTTCTGTTTCACTATAGTTTTCATTTAGGTCATATTCTCGCCAAAAGAATACATCACAAGTATTCATTATTTAAAAAGATGCACTCCATAAAAAAATCCAAGTTCAGAAATGCAAAAATCTCTTCCTTACATAGCAAACTGAGAGATGTTTTGATTCAAACATTCCACAGCAGTGACAAATTATAGAACACAAAAATATGCTAACATAAATAAACCAAAGTAAAGCTGACTAGTGCATTTTCACACACTGCAACATAGCACCCAAACAGAAATGCTTAATACTTCCAGTCCAATTCACATATATAGAGTATACTTCAAAAATTACCTGTGTGATTCTCTAACAGATGCATCCCATTAACCCCACTAAACTGAGAAATGATAATTCAAAGATTGTGAAGCCACAAACTACTTGCTACAATGAGTCTGACTTTTCTTCTCATTTAAGGGCAACATGGAAGGCATAACCACAAACTATTTCAAAAACATGAAGCAGTTAAAAAGTGCACTTTAGAGGAAAAAAAAAAGGTAGAAATATTAGAATATGAGAGAACAAGTATTCAAGAACGACCTAACTAAGAATGTCTGAGTAGGTAAACAAGTTCATTTTCCTCTGAATGCAGAGAAATTAAAAAGAACAGGCCGAATTCAGTGAGATCTGGGAACCATTTGCCACCTCACAAGCAATATATGTAACAAGAAGCAGATAATCTGCACGTAGACAGAATAATAGAATAAGTACGCTGTGGATAACATTAAATGACAGCTCACAGAAAACAATTAGATTAGTTCAGATAATGAACCAAGGGGGGCAAAGAGTACCTGAGCTCAAAAAGTAAAATGTTTATCTGCATAAGTATAATAAGCATATTAACACACAGAGGTGGCTGTGTGCATGCTATTCTATAGCTCAGTTTGCTGAGCAGCTAAGAAATAAAATGGGCACAAGTGTACTGTTTAGGTGGAAAGAAATTCCAAACAGAGTATTAGTAAGAAAACAAATTCCAGACACAATACTGTAAGATATAATCTGAAATGCTGTTTACAACCGACTTGCCAAGTATTTTAGAGAGAAGAATATTAAGTAGTTAGTAGTTCCTTGTTTCTGTGGGAAAGAAATCCCATTGAGTATGGTATCTAGAAACTAAGACGCTGACAGAAACACAAAAAAAGCAGAAGGCCTACAAACATTGACAGAAGATTCTATACTGGTGGTTAAATGAAGCAAGACTATAAAAATTCTGAGAATAAGGAAGGTGATGTTTTCTGCTCGCAGATATGAGTAACTAGTCACATGGTTGCTGTCTAGCAAACTAAGGAAGCTGTTCAAAAGATTCTTCCTGATCATTCTACTCACTACACAGAAAGGCCCAAGGTGTACTGTTAAAAAGAGATTATACAAGCATATCACAAAGGCAGCTAAAAAGAAATAACTATTTAACTGTCTGACTTCTGACACTAATCTTTTGCAAAATAAAACACTGTAAACTGATGTACTGCTGTGCCACAGTAAAAATGCTGGAAAGTAACATTGTGGCACACAATTTCCTGTCATCCTGCTCTGAAATAAAAGACATCCTATAGCTACAACCTCTTGCTATGACTGTCAGACATTATCCTCCATAAAAGAAATATTACAGATTTATACAGAAATACAAGGTATTAACTTACCTTTATTTCCCTGTCCTTTAGGTCTCTGTATATAGGAAAGTGGGGGAGGGGTGGGAAAAGCAAAACAAGTTCAGTTAGAATTCTCTAAAATTAACTTCAGTGTAATTCTATTTATTTGCCAATCCTGCCCTTTTCAACTTAAATATTATCTTAAAATATTACTAAAGCCATGCTATTATAAAAATGTTGAAACATTACTTAAAATAACGTTATAAAATACTACAAAATCAAAACCTGATAGAATTCTACTAAAAACCATTGAAATCATCTAGGATTTAACAGCATGTGAAGCTTTAATGGTGCTGAAAAGCTGAAAAAGTGAATTTTGATTGTCCCTGGGCCCGAAAAAACAAGCAATAAAAAAAAATACACAGAGTTAAAAAAAAAGTTAGTAGCTTAAGATGACTGCCAATACCCAAATTTCATAATGATATGTCATCTTTTAAATTGACTGACAGGAACTTATCAGAGAATAACACACAATGCCTTGCTTTTTAGATATACAAAGGCATATACAGTGGTATCATATGGTGAACTTCAAGTTGTGCATTCCTCACCTAGACAATTACATTGATAAAATGATACAGTCTGTACAAAGCTTTCACACAAGGAAATAATTCCTTAAGGAGGATTTTTTTTTTTTTTAGGATTAGTCATTACAAAACACTGTTAATCTGTCATGCACTAAGAATCAATGTAACAGTACAAGTTACAGCATCCTTAATTCCACTACAGCAAGAAAAAATAACTTAGAAAAACAAATGCTAGTCTATGAAAATCTAATTCACCTTCTCCAGGCTCCATCACTCCCTTAAAAATTTTTAGTCCTGAAGAGCTCAGTAGTCAGAGGTTTGAAAGTTTAGGAGGAAACCACCTCCATGTTACTTTCATGTGCATTTGTCTCAGAGTTACCACAACGCTGTTCAATGCTGCTTCATGTAGAGGCGCACTGGTTAGTCACCGCCCTCTCCCAAAGCGGTAAAAATCTCTGTAACCTTAAAAACCCTAACCACCTCATCTTTTGGGATGAATCTAAACCAGACACAAAGGCATGCAAAGACCAAAAAGAGACACAGAACTAAAAAAAGTCGGGAATAAGCAGCCTTCATGAAAGACAAAACAATGAAAAGCTAAGAGATCACTGAGCTAGAAATAAATACTTAAAGGAAACTGGAGAGCATGCACAGAGACAAAAGAAACAAAACATTAAAGGCACAGAGAGAAAATAAAAGGAGGTAAGAGACTGCAGGGCTAAAACTTCTGAGGAGTGGCAGAAGCCCACGAAGGAAGCAGAGATCAAGACATAACAGATTCCAGCAAGCGAGAAAGACCAGCAGAGGCCTAGCAAAGGTAAAAAAATAACAACTTCTAAGCTCCGTGAAGAACCAAGTTTAAAAAAGTGCTGCACACCGCAAGGAGAAAAACCGAGAACTGCTGTAAGAAACGGAGGCCGGGGGGGGAAAGAGAAGCCAGAGGCCCGAAAGGAGAAAATGTAGGCGAAGAGAGCGAAAGGCAAGAAGAGAAAGGATGCGGTAATGAGGAGCCTGGGGGAGTTTGGGGTGCGTAAGGGAGAGGAAACGGCGCTGGGCGCCGCGGGGAGCCCGGCACTACGGCGCTCCCGGAGCGAAGAACCGGGAGCCCGCGGGGCCTGGCCGGGAAGGGCCGGCACCCGGGCAGGTCACACACAAAGGGGGCCGCGGGCGGGGGCCGGGCCGGCAGCGCTCGGGGCTGAGCGCCGGCGGGCCTTGCGGGCGGGCGGGGAGGCGGAGCGGCTCCGGCGCGGATCAGCGGTTATAAATAGGGGCGGCCGGGCCGGGAAAGGGGCCCGCCATCCCGGCTCCGATGGACAGCCGCTCCCCATGGCGGCGGGGAGGGAAGGAAGCAGGGAAGGAAAAGGCCGCGAACCGCGCCGCCCCGGCGGCGAGGGAAGGTGCAGGTGGCCGCCCTGCCGCCGCCCTCCCCCGCCGGAGGTAACGACGGGGCCGGGAAGAGGGAAGGGGAGAGAGAGAGCGGGCGGCCGCCCCCCCCCCCTCGCCAGCGCCGCGGGACGGG
>VZRR01004497.1:884209-1007547 GCA_013398015.1 Oreocharis arfaki | reverse complement strand
GCTCCTGTCGCCCGTCCTCTCCTGGGTCACAGAATCACAGAATGAGTCAGGTTGGAAGGGACCACAGTGGGGCATCTGGTCCAAACTCCTTGCTCAAGCAGGGTCATCTCAGAGCACATGGCACAGGATTGTATCCAGACTGTTCTGGAATATCTTTAGGGAGGGCAGTCTGTTCCAGTGCATGGTTACCCACACAATAACGAAGCTCTTCCTCATATTCAAGTGGAACTTCTATGCATCGTTTTCTGTCCATTGCTTCTTGTCTTGCTGCTTGGCATCGCCGCTAAGAGCTTGGATCCATCCTCTTGGCACCCTTCCTGGAGATACTTACACATCCTAATGAGGTTCCCTCTCAGTCATCTCGAGGCTGAACAGGCCCAGCCCCTCAGCCTTTCCTCATGAAAGAGATGCTCCAGACCCTTGAACCAGCTCAGTCGCTCTCCACTGGGCCTGCTCCAGGAGCTCCCTGTCTCTCTTGTACTGTAGAGCCCAGAACTGGACACAGCACTCCAGGTGGATCCTGCTGCTCGCACCTCCACAGCAGGTTGTAAGCAGGGTCCAGGGCGCTGCCTGGGGCCAGAGCGTGCAGCTCGAAGCCCGGGCTATCTGCACACTTCAGGTGGGTGAGGTCATGGGTGACAACACCTGCTCAAAAACCTTACCCTGCAAGCTCACCCCCACTCTGCTCTGCTCCTGCCCAGGTACCTGTGCTGTAGTACAGGTTTGGTGGGAGTACGAATGGTGCTTCATCAAATGCAGGTTTTTTAATCTGGCTGCTTTTAACTCCATCGTTAATAAATTACAATGTCCTTAATTGATAGGAAAAGTTCAGCAGTTGTATAGGAGCTTCCTGTAGCAGCCGTCAGTAAAATCCAAGACCAGTTCAACAGTGCCACAGGGCATAATTAAGTATTTGTAAACTTGAATCTGAAAAGTCAGCATTTTAGTTAATATACCGCTTAGAGTTTGGAGGCAAAAATGCCTTAAATCCAGTACAATTGTGTAAACATAACTGTCAGGGCAATGGGAAGGTACATCCCTCATGACCCTGAGTCCAAGTCCTTTTTAAAACTTGGTGCCTGTGTTCTGTCTTCTCAAATTACTGTTCTGTTTTGGTTTTTTTACAACAATTGCACAAAGTGGTCTTGGGGAAATAACAGTTCTGGATGAAGAGTCAATTTATAGTGGCAAATCATTTCTTAAAATTGTCAAAAAGTGAACATTATACTGGAAGTTTGGGTAGGTAAGACTTGCAGAATGCTCATTTACTTTGTTGCAGCTCGGTCTGTAATTTTGACCACTACCCATGAAGGAACACCCTAGAGTGCAGAGGGAAGCAACAAGGATGATGTGGGTCTGGATGTGGAAAATAGGTTCTACAAGAAAAGACTGAAAGAAATGGCCTTGATTGGGTTAGGAGGAGAAGAATGAGGCTAGGATATGATTAGGAAGAAAGTTATCAAATATTTTTATGTATTTCAAACATCAAAGACGAGGACAAAATATTATGGGTTTAAATTGCAGCTGGCAATATTAAAGTTGATCTTTTATGACACCTAGATGAACTAGTTGACGTTTAGTAGATCTGCAAATTTAACTTTGGATAAGACCCTTAAAACACTATTCAGAAGTAAGACTATGTTCCTGCCTCTAGCACAACAGGTAAAAAGCAGGTAGAACCTTAAATTCAGTCTTTCAAATCATATTTCTTTCTCCTTTTTATGGTTTTCCTAATCCATAGGCAGTTATGGCATGACGAGATTTTCACTTCTTAGTGAAGTGTTAAAAGGTACATACAAAAAAACTGAATAGGCGGAAGAAAAATAGAAGGGAGTCACACGGAGCAGGAGTTCTGGAAGGAGCATCCACATTAGACAGTCTCCTTACTGATAGGCTAGACATTCATTTCTGCTTTGGTTTATTGGGGTTTTTTCTTTGTTTTCCTGGCATTTTCTATCCTTATTTCATTTAGCCACAGTGAAATGACTTTAACCTTGGAATGCATTTTGGTGTGGTGATGATAATACTACCGTGAGAAATGTGGGTTGTAATCTCTTCCCAGTGATGAGAGAATTCAGATCTTAGCATTTCTTAGGTCATGGAAACTACCGGCCATGGGTACATCCCACCAAGTTACATGCTGGATACAGCACTGAAAATTCCAGTTGCAATCTTAGAGACCTTAAATTTGGCATCGGTAACGCTCCATAAGGATCGGCCACAGAGGTCCATTAGAGAATCTGGTTCAGTGAAACAACAGCCTTTAAACCATCTGGTTCATAGCAACTTGACAGTTCTCAAGATTTTATCCTGTGGAAATGTGTCTTAATCCTCTATTTTTGGAATCATGAAATGATATTAAAATGCCAGTGTTTTAAATGGTCTTGGGCCTCCTGGTTAGACAAAGAAGTCTGGAAAGAAAGCAGCCAAAAACTTGGAAAATGGGCATCAGGAAAGGAGAACTCAAATTTATTACTTAACATCTCATTGGTTTTGACCCAAAGCCATTTATTTTATGAGGCTGACAGTTGTTTTTGAATAGTTGGGGTTTTAAATGGTGCTTCTTTTACAGAAGTACTGCATTGCCTTTGAGATAGTGCTGGCCCCTAGTGACTTAATAACATCTATTTAGTTAAATATGCAATGTAATAGGGGAATAAATAAACTAGAATTTTTCTATTCCCTTTATAATGGTTGCTGTGATTTGTATGACAAAAATCCAATGTGCTGCAAATATTTCCAGTTTTGATAATGTTGGTGTCTGTGCTTGCAAGTGATTCTACATTGCTCCTCCTTATCTATACCATCAGGAATGTGGTAGAGTGAAAATTATCCTTAAAGAAAGTGCAAGTTCAGCAGGATTCCAGTCTGCATTGCAAGCTTAGGCTCAAATGAGCCTTTTTGATGGGGAATAATGCAAGCCTCTGAGGACTTGCTGGAATGCTCTGTGGCAATTAGTTCTGTAATATTATAGTTCAAGTTCCGGCCTTACATGGCTCTAGAGACTTTGGAAATATATATGGTTCATTCTTCATAAAGCTTTTAGGCCTCTTTTTTATCCCCTCTAATTTTCCATCGTCCAGTAGTTACTTTCAGGAATATTATTTGTGATCTGAACTATGATAGTTTGATTCCACCAGCCTTTGCCATCAGATTATCGTACTGAAGGTCTGCGTCATCCACGTGCATGACTTGCAGAGTTGGTGCCAATGGAGCCATTTCTAGGCCACTCCACTGGCAGTTTTCTGAATTGACTTAATTGGACAGGGAGTGCCAACCCACAGTAATATGTCAGGACTCCATTTCCTTGTGGTTCTTTGAAATGTCAAATGGACATGTGCTCATGACCCTGGAAAGGGCTTGGGGCCCTTCTAGAAATGTAGCTCTAGGCTGCAACAGTGCTCAGGAGCAGGACAGCTTTCGTTTGTTTAGTCTTGAAATCAGCAGGGCCTTATCAAAGTATTCCCTGTTACATTCAGCAAAACCTTTGGGATTTTCCCATTACTGCTTTTAGCATAGTTACTGTGCCAGCTTAAAGCAAACTTAAAGGATGACTGCATTTTCCCTTTTGAGATACCTTTTTCCCTTTCGCTTCACTTGACAAAACCAGAAGAAGAATATATGTCCTTTTTAAAAGGCAGGAAAACTTTATCATAACAATTTCTTTGAAAAGGATTGAGATTTAATACACAAGTTCTGAAGTGCTCAAAAAGAGCAGTGAAGTTTCTCTTCTTAACCATTGAAATGTAAAAAAACACTGTGATTTTCTCATACATCTCCAAGGTTGTCACTGGACTTTAAAACAGGTATTTTGTCAAGTCTTGGCTACACCCAGAAAGTGGCCCCAAGATTCTTAGAAACTAATACTAGACAACAAAGTGTAAATACCCTGCTGCCTCTGTTTCTCAATGTAGCCAAACTGTAGCTCAAAAAAGAAAATATTTGTTAAATAAGTAGGAAATACATATTACTTGTGTTCTTCTGTTCCTTCTGCCTCAAAAAATATAAAAAATACATCAGTGCATTATGATCTAGTCTTGGTGATGACCGTGTCCAAGCAGCAAGCTGGACTATGTGGCCTTCAGATATCCCCACTAACCAATACCTTTATTATTATCTGTGATTGAGAGAATCTATGAATGATTCATGAGGCAAAGTCACAGCTCAGGTGTTGGTGGCTGCTGATGAGCACAACTTCCAGAATGTCCCAGTTATTAGCACTCCTCCAGCTGCCCCTTGGCATTAGCTGGGATCAAGAGACTGGGATGCCCAACTTCATCTGGCAGAAGGGATCATTGCGTTAATGAAAGTCCTCATAACATGGGCATAAAGGAGTGACAAACAGAGCTCAGCTGCAGATAGATAAACAATCCCTCTCTCTCTCTGTGAGATTTAGTAGTTCTGAGCTATTAAATAAAGGAATATATAAGGACTTTGTCATCTATCGTTTATTCAGTAGTTATTAAACAACTACATGTTCTGCTGCCTGTGAGAAATTAATTTCTATGCTGAAGTCCAGGGCAGGTTCCAGATTCCAGGAAGCATTCTTTTACAAGATTTGAATGGTTCTGAATGTACAGTAACATCTACATAGCAGGGAATTTCAAAGTATGCCACAGGCATTCTGGAAAATACGCTGATCATAAAAGAGTGATAAAGTTATGCAGTATGTTAATGTTGTTGATGCATTTTTTGGGAATGAGGAAATACAAGTTTGCACTAAGGAAATAATTTGAAGTAAAAGATTGTATGAAAGGACTGCAAAATTCTATAATAGACTGTAAATAATTGTAGAATAAAATTATAATTGATGGACAGTTAAATAGAATTTAATAGCTCAAAGCTAGCACTGTGACAAAGTAAAGCAGCTAAATTAGTGTGTGCTGTCTTTAAAATAGAAATTACTGCGTTTAACCAACAATGATTTCACCTCCTAGATACTTTGATTTTATTTCCTTTGTTATGCAGTGTGTTATTTTTAGTGGGCTCCATTATCTGGGAGCATGAGGTAAGACAGAAGCTTTTCACACTGGCAAGCTCTTCCCCACGGAGATACTAATGTATACTGAAGTATATTTGATACCAGTGTGTGCTAGATGTTTGGCTTAAGGGAGCGTGTAGCTGTATCACAGTAGGCCGTGTCTACAACAATGGTTAGTTACTGACGGATCTTCTCTTGCTAGTTCTTATGAAAGACAGTCTTAAAAATTAAATATATATGCCCTTTATTTCTTACATCCTCTCTGTGAAACCCTCCTGTCCATTGCTCTATTTTTTTATTTAAATTTCACTCATATTTTGTGTAAAATGAATGTCTCTTGCTGTCTTTTCTCCTAATCACATAGAGCAGTCTATCTTTTGATGTACAAATTGCTCATCATTATTGCCTGCTTGAAGCTGGCCCCTGCCATAGTCCTGACTACAGCCTGAGGGCTATGGAAGACTCCCAGTAGACAGAGTTTTTGTAGCTTGGTTACTTCTCTTCTGCATCTAGCACTATTTGGACTGCACTTTTCCCAGTCCATTAGCAAACAGCCCACAGCCTGTTCCCGCCTGTCTCAAGATATTCCATATTCCAGATCAGAAAAAGCATGGAACTGTTGCACAGACACTGCTAGATACCCCCGTTCGTTGAAGTATTTTTAGGTGACCTGTAGTAAGAAAAGCTTCCTTAGTTCCATTTAGCCTGTGACATTTTTACTCCAGCACAGCTGCTTATGTGTTTCACTCCTGTCTCAAGATTTGGCTTTGATGAGCTGTAGGTAAATATACATAAAGCTAGTGTTTTAGGAGCCTCACGTGCTAGCCTGCTTGCCTGAGAATATGCACAGAGTGCTATTCTCTGATTTTAGTTTAACTTCGTAATTTCCTGATGTTCAAGAAAAATTGTCAGGAACTGGATTCCATAATTTTTTCAAAGACAAACTGTGTGATTTCTGCTTCAGACATTAGATTCAAGAATAATCTTTGTAGTTAAAACAAAGTCTAGTGTCTCAAAGAGACATGGTGTGCATTTGCCGAGAGAGGCACCCATTCCATAAATTTGCTTTGGCGCTTATTTTGGAAAAAAAGTATCAAATAGATTCTGGAAAGGGTGCACAATTCTACCAAGTAATTCATGATTTTCTGTTTGCCGTGGTGGAAAATACCTGTAAACTTTTCTGAAGTCCTATTCTGCATGTGACTGGAGCATTTTGACTCCTGCACTCTTGCTTATTCTTTAAAGGAAACAAAATGTTTTTACTGCCTGGCTCTCCGTATCACAGCAGGGTCCTATTTATTTTTTCCCCTAAACGTTTTACTATTTTTTTTTTTTTTTCAGAAATGGCAGACACTTGGGTCTTTTTCACAGGATTCTGTGTTTTAGTCATGCTCAAGAAGTCCTGCAACTTTTGTCTTTGGTAAAATGAGAGGTTTGGCTCTGCTCCTAGCATCCATACCACATCCCGTTCCATTAATCTGATTTCTAAACTTGGGAAATTTTCATCAATTTTATAACCTTACAGAACTTTCCAAAATCCTTCTATCAGCACCGCTTGCATTTTTTTTCCCTAGATGCTTTTTGCTATGTAGTTTGCTTAGTGGTTAGATTTAAAAGTCTTACAGCATAGTGCTGTAGATGTTAGCCACTAACCAGAAGAGGAGGAACTGGGAGGTGATCTCCAGCACCAGCTCCAAGCTCACTTGCTCTGACAGGTCCTGAGAGAATTAAAGTAATCCCTCTCTCCAAACCCTTCTGTCTATAAAGGTATGTCTATGCAAGATGAATTTTCTGTTAATGTTCTTAGAAGGAGACCTATGAATCAGAACATTTGATATTTTGTATTTGCACCACTCTAAAATAATACAAATCTGGAAATGGAAGAAGTTTTGTTTTCTTTGAAATATGTAAGCCCTACACCTATTTTGTCAGCACAGCCACTCAGCATCCCCAGGATAAAGGTATTTATATATTTAGGCACAAAATAAGTATGTTTTATTTATATTTTAATATCCAGATATTTACAAAAGAATACCGTAAACGAAAGGTACCAAAGTGTGATTCCCCCATCAGTATATATAGGAAGAGTGCAACTTAAATTCTGTTTTAGAACAGAGATATCTTGTAATGTACCACATACAGATCAAACCAACTTAGGTAATTTCACAATAAAGGTTAAATTGTGTTGATTGGTACATAGTACTGTAGTACCATAGAACCGCAATTCATCATTCTCATTCAGTCAACCAATAGTGGCTGCATTTCCTCATTAATGACAAATGTCTGTTCTTTATCTCTGCTTGCAACTCTGTGTTACTTACAAGAATGGATTTATTTCCTATCGTGCCTTCTTGTAAAATAGCAAGTTAAATCTAAACTCTGAGTTCAGTGTAAAATGTGTGAAAAATACTTTAAATATACAAAAGTTAGAACTAAGACCCTTTTTTTTCTCCCTTAAATATATATTAATCGCATGAATAAATTTAGAATTCAGCTGACATAGATGATGGAACCCATAACCCATTGACTATTGTGAATGCATTTTTATTTTAACAGCCTCATCAAAGAGAGATATACAATCCTTTATGTATTTAATTCCAGACATAGCTGGAAGCTGTCCATTTTTTTAAAGCTTTTCATTAACTTATGTAACCAAATGTCTGATCAGCTGTTGGATCAACACCATTTATTCTAGTCCGCTCAAAAGTGTCTCCAGGGAAGAGAGCTCAGGATTATTTTTTTCTAAGCAGTGGTTTTTGCTTTCAGTTACTTCACTAATTTCTGTTTGCAGTCGTTTTGATCTTTCAGATCAGTACCTGCCTCTCATAAACACTCCTGCTGATTCTGGCATGACAGTGCTTTCTCTTCTTGTGACACTTCATGGTACTCTTTCTATTTTAGTTGTCTAGTCATGGCCCTTTCTATTCCTTAATCTTAATTGCAAGGTCTGGAATTAGGCCCCTTAATTAGGCAAGGCACTCAAGGTCTGGTCGCAGTCCTGTGTCATGGCAGATTTAGTTTACTTTAGGCTGATCGCCCATCACTTTAAAGATCCCGGTATTTTATTATTTCCAATCAAATCTCAGTTTCTCGCAACAATAATTCTAAAGTCTTAATGAAAAATGCTCTTCATAGGTAATATGTAATGTATGAATTATATACATTAGGATGCACTGCTCAGATCAAATACAGAATTTAAAATAAGTAACCATCCCTCTATACTTACATTAAATCAGCAAAAAGAATAAAAATATTAACAAACAGTGTATTGATTAGTGTTATTTGTATTTTAGGGAATTGTTCAGATAGGACACCTACCAAGATATTTCTATCAAGGTCTCTAAGCTTAATATACTACATTTTAAAAATTATATGCTTAAATAATTATATGGCCACATTTGGCTGCCCTGTGAACAAGATTAGAAATATCTTCTTTCTTTGGTTAGTTATTTTCCAGTATTAAAATCGTGACTACTCAGTCTTTCTCACTTGTTTTCATCTAAAAGAAGAAGAATTATTTTACTTTACTCAGGAAAGTCTGAAAATTAAAGGATGTATCTGTCTTAGTGTTCTGGGCATAATGAGTTGGGAAGAGAATGTCCTACACTGAGGCTCAGTAAGAGCCAAATTTTGTGCATACTAAGCAGTACTTTTTCACCTGTATTAACTTAGTGTTTTTCAAAGCTGTCGTGACTTGCAATTAACAAGAAATCAAATAGCGAATTTTTTTAAAGAAGGGAGGAAGACAGCTGTCATTCCTACCTTCATAAGGAAAAGTATTTTGCTACTTGCTTTTGATTTGGTAGCTTTTAAATAGATCCACTAGGTGGTGCTTGAAATACAGGGGCAATTGGAAATAATTGGGACTGAGAAATATTAAATTATAATTCCTTAGTCAACACTCCAACAGGAATATTCTTGGCAACAGGAATAAGATTGCTATCCAAATGCTTGGATTCCTCCTTTTCCAGAACTGAGTTTTCTGTTTCAGAAGTAAAACTAGATGTTCACCATTATGGAGATGTACTGCTCTCCGCTATAAATTTCAGTGGTTCTTCACCTTTGGTACCCTCAGAATAGATTGTTTTCCATTAGTATTTTTGGCATTTGAAGAAAAAGTTTATGTTCAGACTCAAAGTGATTTGGATAAGTAGTTCTTTAAATACATTAAATAAAGACAAATCTTGGCATTGCCTGAGTGCTTTATCACTCCCAGAAGAAGTTTAACTTCCAGGAAGGGAATGCAGGAAGACTCTTGTGATGTTACGGCACGTGGGCCAGGGGACGGGGCAGGAAGGCCCCCATGGCCAGTTATGCAGGTATGAATTATGGACACTATTCCAATTTCCTTGTGGAGACCAAGGCTTGTTTTCTCAAGTTATTCTTTAACCATGTGCTGTGCACACATCCTAAAGTAAACCAGCTTCTTTGGAGCTGTAAAAAAAGCACAGCTGCCCCAGACTTGTTGGTCAGCTATGCACCTGTCAGTTGCCCAATAATTCTCCTACCTTTCAATCTGACCATAAAAACTTCTGGCATACTTATTTGTTCCTAACACTGCTTCTCTATTAAAGAAGGTGTTAGTCCTGTCAAACTGCTGTCCAGTGCCCCAGTGGGAACTCTGGAGCCCCTCCAGCTTCCACGAGAAGCTGTGGTACCTGTAGCATTCAGGCCATTCCAGTTTCCTCTCCTTCTGCCTTGAAGCTGAAATTCTGGTGATCCAGGCCTCCCTTGGCATGTAGTTTTGAGGGAAGTGCCTTTCAAAAGGCATTTCTCTGTTTGTTGCAGACTCCAGGAGGACAAACTCTTTTAACTCATATGGTGAGGGGAGGACAGATGGAGGAGAGGGAGGAAACACACTGAGCTTGTGCCTATCCTTTTTCCTTGCCTATGCACCTCAGGCAGGTGGCTGAGGACACTCACACCGCCTGTTCAAGTCTTGACCAAGGAGTAGGCAAAGGGGAGACCGTGAGAGGGATCTGATTGCTGGGGCAGGTCTAGGAGGGCTTCAGGTCTGGGGTGAGGGAGCCGAAGAACTGAAATGGGAAAGCCAAATGGAAAAGTCAAGGTAAGACTGAGGGTGGGGCAGGAATTGGAGGTGCTGCACTAGGAGCTATTGATAATTAGGAAAATCAAATTAACCACAGCTGGAATAGTTTAAGAGACACAGGACAAATTTAGAGTTAGCCAAGCTTCTGTTATTAATAGAAAAATTGTTTAAAATTACTATATGAAGAAAAAGCATGTGTGAATTTGCAATGGAAGAGATTCTAGATAGGCTGTTATTAAGGTCTCTAAAGGGTGCACATGTGAACCTGGAGAATTCAGATCTAACTACTGGTAAGTGCACGGCAGTGAGATTTCATTTGTCATTTAGGTGTAGCAAAAAGTCTATTTTGCTCATTCCCAAAGCACAAAGGCCCTTTTCACTACAAGGGTGGGAAGCAGAGCCAGGTGTACAAACGAGGCTGATGTACATGGGAAACTAACCTTTCGCCTTTATATGTCTACATCATGTCAAGTATTTTTCATGTTTAAAATGTAGTCTATGAAGAAACAGCCTAAGGATATTGATCTTAGAGAAAATTAAGGATTCGGGTCACTGGAAAGCTGTAGAGAGGAAATTAATCAGAAACTCAGCATTTTGTGGAAAGATAGGGCATGAAAAAAGTAGGCTTAATTATCTGCAGTGCATCTTGGAATAATGCTGATATCCATAATCTGAAATATGCAAATTAGAAAATGTTAGTGCAGCCTTTAATTAATAAGAAGTTGATTGTTCAAAATCTTCCTCCTTCTCCTTTGCTTTGTTATTGTAGATCTAAAATAGATATAGAAGTTTTATAAAGACACTTCTTTCTTTCTTCAGTTTGTTGTTGCTGTTGAAGTTTAACACCAGATTTAGTTTTGTACCTGAGTGCCTTCCTTTCTCAATATGCCAAACTGCCAAAAATCAAAGTCTTTCTTTAAAACCAGAAGTCACATTTGGGTAGATCAGATTGTAGATTTTATTCTTTATTTAGCTTATTTACTCATTAAGTTTGTGGTGAGTTTTAACAACCTAGTTCTTATTTTACCACTTCTGTGTCATTTTCTCGTGAGAGGCTGATGAAATCGTTGTTCATGGCAATGTGAGTCTGCTGCATAGTCAGGGGCAGCACTGTAGGTGGTCATCTCAGCAGAGAGCCAGGAAAGAAGCCCTTGGTTTTGTGAGTCCTCGAAGTAGGGAGGGAGCTACTCCCCATGCCAGTCTCAGGATAGACCATCTTCAAATCCAGATGCAGAAGGAGCATACTCTGCTATCTGTGCTTTAACACTGCACTTACTGTTATGAGCCATAATGTTACTCGAAGAGAGAGCATTCAGGTTCAAGAGCAGAAAACAAATCACTTTGGTAAGACCTCAGCTAGGAACAGGAAAGAGTTAGTTTCTATTTCATTGACATAATGTTATCTAAATTTTCACTTTTTTAAACAAGTGATTTAGTCATAATTTCTTGTAAAAAGAACTAAAAGCAATTAACTAAGTTTCAGGATCAAAATAAGACTATATGGCTTTTTTACTATTTAATGCTAAGGTAGGACAAATGATGTTTTCTTCAGTTGGTTTGTAAATTTTCCAATGCAATCTAACTGGAAAAGTGTTTAGGCTAAGTAAGGAATTTTTCTCCCATGCTATGTTCCGAAATTGCTATTAGTTTTAAACCAGGTCACCTTCATTTTTGGTGTAAATCCACATGGCTGAGTGGTGTTTACAAAGAGTGTCTGAAGACAGAACTGCAGAAATATATCTTCATTGAAAGCCAGGCCACATAGCAAAGGGGGAAAAAAAGTACTTTACTTTGCTTTTTTAAAGCTGGAGAAATAGCAGATGTCCTAAAAGCATAGTTTCTGTACTTTTTCACCAGGTTCTCTCACAGAATGAAGATGATTAAAGAGGATGAATAATCAGGGTGTTTGCAATAAATTAAACATTGAATATGTAAGGAAAACAAACAAGGGAACAAAAAGCTGGAGTGAATGACTGTTTCTCCAGATAAGTTGGTAACAAGTCATACTAGGGATATGCATTAAGTCCATATTACTTTTGTTTGGAAGCAAAACTTTTTACCCACTAAGTCTAAAAATAGGTTAATATGAGATGGAAATAACTGTTAGAAATCAAAGAAGAGATACCTTACTGCTTTGCTACAGGACAGAGATGACTAATAACAGTTCTGAGATAGACTACAGTGTGTGATCTATTTTGTGCTTGTATTGCCGTCAGATACATATCAAATACCGTTTATTTCTATGCAACTGGTCATGCTTTTTTAGAGATGTCACATCCACTTCTCACTTCCAAAACATTTATCTGGCAACAAATACACTCGTATGGCTTCCAGGCTTCCTCTGATGGATCATTAGCCAACAGCCTCACCCTCAGAGCCTAACCCTTCTCTGCCTCCTCCTTGCTGCTGTGGCAGAAGTAATTTCTCTGCCTGTCATTTTGGCTATACCTGAACATCAGGCTTCTCCGTGTCTTTATCCCTAGATCATACCTCTTTTTTCTTTTTCTTTTTTTTTTTAATAATTCATTCTATATAATGTGTCCAGGTTGGAATTTTCTTTGTCGACTCATAAATTGAATTTCTCATTTATGTTATGGTTGTCTCATTTATTGAGACCTTGTTTTGGTTTTGTCAAATTCAGTCTTGCCCTGCTCACACCCACCCACATGGCTGGTGTAAAGATTGCTTTTTGAGCACATCTCGAAGTGTTAGCTCTCTGTGTATTTCTGTATACTCCAATTTCTCTGTCACATCAAACTTAAGATGCTTATTCTCAAATCAAAATGCTTTTTACTGTTGCCATTTAACCAATGGCACTTGCTTTTCTCTAACAGTGAGTTAGAAATAGATGCAGGCTAGCTTCTGCCTCACTGTTGGGAAAAGCTCTTCAAAAGGATTCTCCTGCTTTCAGCCCCTCCCTGAAGCTCTTGTCTAGGCCATTTCTAGGCTTTTCTAGAACTAGGCTGCAGACATGCAATAATTTAGGCTTCTTATTTTGACTAGTATGGTTCCACTGTTTTCTTGTCCTCTGTCTAGTTCTTTTTGTGTCTTTCGTTTGTGTAGGTATAGGCTGCCCAAGGCCAGGGACCAACTTGTCCTTCGTCTGCACAGGACCTAAGAGAATAGAGCAACACCAACCACAGTAGTAGTACCATCAATGCATATTATTCATCTTGCATGGTTTTTTTAGAATCACAGGTGTCTTTCGGGGTTAACCACATCATGGAACTACCTTTTAAGTCCTTCCGTGCTCATGCCTTTTTTTGAATTTCTCTGATACAATACCAGGTTCCTCTGCCTGGGCAGCTGAAAGGACATCACAAGGAAGACTTTTTTCGTTGCCTAGGAATAGGTCTGTCCTCTGGCTACCTTCATGCACTAAAAGAAAGGAGAATATTGACAGAAGATGTAAATGGCTCACATTGACAGAAGATAGGAATGGCTCATGTATGCTTCCCTCAGTGGTGCTGCTATAGAGATTACTAATATGATTTTTATCAGCAATATAGAAATTTAAATTTACTAAAGTAAAGTTAAATTTACTAAAGAAATGGTAAAGAAAATCAAGAATAAAAATACCTGATTCATTTATTAACTCATCTGAGTCAGTTAATACCCAGTGATTGCCCACCTGGATTAAAGTTTATGAAAGACTCAAATATTGTTTTACTTGGCAGACAAGGGTCTAAGTAAACAGGGTTTCCCTGAGGGTAGCAAGAAATAATGATGCAATGTGGTTATTTATTAGCTTTGGTTTTACTGTCAGGGAGATGGGCAAATAATACTTTAATGCTTAGAATTTAAATGGGTCAAACTATTTACACTGCTTAGACTCTGCCCAACTTCTTGTTACATTCCTAAAGATAAGCTTCTTGATAGACATAATTTTGAGAAGTCCTTTATCCTCCTTTGATACTTTGTGCAAGTTTAAGCACTTCTGAAAATCAAGCCATTCATCTAGGTTTTGCAATAAAACTACTCAGAATCATTTCTTTCCAGAAGATATTCCTCATTTAAACTCAAAGCTTTCACAGAGAGTTATCAATCTGCTTGCACAGAGGTCTGCCAATTTGGATTGAATTTTTTTTCCTGAAATGTCCGATAATGATGGTCTAGTCACTGCAAGTACAATATCTAAATATCCATCTGACATTTTAAATTCAAATCCAAATATTTTGACACAGAATACTCTCATAGGTTTTGGGGTTTACAGTATAAAATGAAAGCAAATTTTGTAATCTTGGAATGCAGTAAATGGATGGTTGTCCTCTGGACAGATTTATTTACATTCGTTATAAATAACTTGTTACTTCAAAAACATACAGAAAAGTCCTTGTTCTCAGTTTAAAGAAATTGCATTTCAAAGCTAATTAATCTTTCTCTTAAAAAGCAACTTTCCTATTAAAAAAATACTGACAGTGAAATATTGGTCCCACTGATGAAATCTGCTTTCCATTTGACTAGGAGAAATTAATTTTGATAGTGAGCCATACCAGTCTTAGTTTTACAATGCCCAGCAGACAAAGGTATCGCATCCCTACTTCTAGTCGCTCTGCTTATTTTCATCTACAATCCTTCCTGCAAATAGTTATCAGCCAGAATTTGCTCACAGGTCCTGACAGTGTCAGTGCACCTTATCTACCACAACATATGGCTCTTTGCTGCACACCCTGCGTGTAGAAGTAATGCAAACCAAATGAAGGCCTGCCTTGATTGTGCCTTCACAACCTTTCACTGGTGGCCTTGTGTGACACGCTGTGTGTTTTAACTGGCTATAGAAAATGGGAGCTGTCTTATCCAATATTTATTTTGTTTATTTTTATCACTGCGAAAACTTGTACCAACATTATTTCGATGTTGACTGTTTGTCAGCAGTCTAAAGCTTTGTTTTCCCAATGACATTTTTACCAGTGTGTGAATTAGCACACCAGTTGTGACTGTACATTTTTCAAGGTGTTCAGGCATCATCATTGCTTTTATGTAAGCTTTACAAAATGGCAGACTCTTCAAAATCAGTGCCAAAACTCCTATCGTCTACTATTTTAAATACAGCAAGTAATCAATTGATACAGCAAATCCTATTAAAGTCATTTAGGTTAGACTTTAAATGTTACTTAAGTTCTTAATTCTCCTTTAATCTGAGTTAAGATGAGGTGCATAAATAAATTTACCACTCTGGGTCTGGGAGCTTTTGAAAATCCCACTCACCAGCGTACAATCTACGGTTTTGCATATTATTTAATTTATTCTCAAGGAAATAAATGTGATCACATTGCCTGCCCCTCTCTCTGTCTGTCAGTCAGTCTCTGACCCGTCTCTCTCTCTCGTGACTTTTGAACCCCAGAGCTAATGTTGACTACAGACAGAAAGGCGAGGGCCCAAAGGTATAAAGTGCTTACAGAGTACAATGCTTAGAGAAAGGCCATCTGCAGCACGAGTTCCACTGTCCTCACTTCTCTCCTATCCACACAGGCTCATGGCTCAGCCTGTGTGCTGGTCACAGCCAGCACAGCACCACTGTCTCTGTCAGGCAGAGGATCTTACCTCAGCCCCGGGAACAACCCACACAGAGGAGGCAGCAGGCCTCCACCATCTGCCGAGGATGGTGACGGAACTTAAAATATTGGTCCACTGGAAGCTAGGCCACATTGATTTAATCATCTAAAACCCATCACTTGCTAACTTGCAATAGCCAACAATGAACAGTCACTTCTCAACACAGCTTCTGGAAAAGCGTTCTTGAAAACCACACTTTTCCTCTGAAATGATATCAACAGAATTTATTTTAAAGTAGCTGTTCTCTGGACCTCCACAGTTTTGCTGTCTTGCAAAGGGCAAAAAATTTGACATGTCCCAGTGACAGCAGCCGTACTGAAGAGCTGACGTTGGTGCCTACCCTGCAGAAAGTTCTCCAGTCTAGACTGACTCTATGGTATGCCACCAGCTGCAGATGCGTTATAATCCAGTCTTAGTTCACCCCAGACAGTATTCCTAATTCCCCAGGTTTGCCTCATCTTGATCCCAGGTGATCAGCAAAGAGGATGGGTACCATGTCAGGAAGAATGGAAATCTATCCACAGGCTGTGGTTCTAACTCGACTATTCACAATTGGGCTCTTTTGTAAATAAAATATTGATGCCCAGGCCTGTGAAGCTTTATGCCATCAAGGCAGTGGACAACGCTTTTATGTGTTAACCAAAGTACATTAGGAAATTCAGTAGAGATGATTGGCCTTCAGCTGGAAACAGAGGAGCTGGTGTTAAATGAAATTAAGTTGGCTCATCTTAAAGTTTTCTGTATATTAAGACAATACAAATTGGAGGCAGCATAGACTAACTTTTAATCTAGTATGTGAAAGGAAAATTATGATAGCAGAGTAGGAGGAAGAGATGAGAGTTAAGGAACCTACACAAACCTTATTTACAGTGTGATGTATATTCTCACAGCCATGTGACAGGGCTGGGTCTACTGAGTCCTTATTGCTTTCATAACATGCTCAGACTTTGAGAGGATGTCTATAAACCTGCCGGTGAATAAGCATCACTTCTGCAAGCAATTTGATGCAGATGATTCATACTCTTGCTACAGCAAGACAGCTGGATCAAAGTCTTCATCACTCCGTCAGTCTTTGAGTGACCCTGCCAGTTCCTGGCCATGAATGTTTTTTATTATCTTGTCACACACCGAGGACTGCAGTGTCTTACAGAGCAGAGTAAACTAGATTTAATTTAAGTAGAAGCTTGGGCTGTGCTTATGTTACACTTTTTTTAAAAATTATTTTTACACCAAGATGGTTTTGCAAATAGTCTATTGTGGTGTAAAATGAAAGACAAGTTCTCTGCCATGTACCTACCATCAACTGTCTGCTGAGATTGCTGAATTATACTACAGAGTTAGGACTTTCAAACGCTAAGTTACTAAGTTACTCAGTTACTAAGTTGCTGAGTCACAGACCAACCTTGCTATTCAGTATAAGCTTTTGGTCCAGTACAATAGAAAAAGGTTTGGCATGGTTTCAAGCAATGCTTTCAGCACCAGTGAGTAGACAGACAACAGGAGGACAGATCATGGAGAAATTCAGACAAAAAATCAGAAAGCATACACTGCAACCACACCTGCTACACTTTGGGGTTTCAGTGAAAGGCTGACGTCTTCAGCACTGCTATGCTGAGGTATTCCTACAGAATGGATTCAGAGAAGGGTGATAGTGATTTACACTCCTTTTAGCTGTACAAAATGGTCACCCTTCAGATTCAGCCATGAGCTCTCAATTCAGTTTTGCTTAGCTTGAAATACTTCTTTCTTCAACAATAATATTCCAGGTCCAAAGTACTTTACATGAACAGATTCCTATGATAAGCTTGGAGTCCTACTGATATGACTGCTCTGGATTTCACTGGAAGTTTGCATTTGTACAGGAGTTTGCTTGTACAGGACTGTTGGTTTGGGAGGATTTTGGAATTTTTACCTTTACATAATGAATACCAGAGTGATAAATGACATTTTTTTTCATGTGCATGCAGTGTCATGTCTCTCTAGTTAATAAATGTTGTTGTAATTCTTACCAAATGCCTGTTCACCCTGGAAAATGTGATAAACTTGAAGAATAAAGACTTGTATTCTATTGGGAGAGTAGGGTTCTTTTGTTTTAGCTGGTATGCACTTCTTTGACTAGATAGGCAAGAGGAAAGAGCAAGCTGTTTGGTACCATAAATCAACTCTCCCAATAACTGTCTTGATTTCCTGACTCACAAGTCTGCAGTCACATGTTTTAAATATGTGAATTCTTAGTAAAAAATCAAAGACCTGAGAATTAAACATTCCATGATGACTTTCTCTGCACAAGTTTCAGCAAATTGACTGGAACTTAATTTATTGAGATGCTGACCTCCTGCAATCATCAGTGGCTGGAATTAAGTGTTCAGCATTTATGCAAGTTAAACTCTTAATCTTGATCCTAATGAAAATTGTGTGTTAATGTTAGCTTAAGTACATGTGCATGAAAGACAAGGTCCTTCTATATATCCATATCATTCACAGAAAAAACGTAGAACTACTACTGTAGGGTTGAAACTCAAAAACCTTTTTTCAATTTTTATAGTGTCTTGTAAAAGAAAGAAGCACAAGTGCATGTGTATGTTATAGTCAATCTAAGATAGTTGCCTCCACACCGCTTGTCACAGACCTGTTAAAGTATTATGTGGGTTTTACTCAGATGTAGATATTCTCCTGAAAGACTGCAAATTTCAGCTATCTGTTAAAAGTCTGTTTGTCACAGGAATATGCCAAAAGGAAACATCAAAGAGCTGTTGCCACAATTTCAAGTCTTTTTTATAAGAGTAATTATCCTGGTCCAAGACCACAAACAAGGCAAAGTTTACGAACAGGCATAATTTATTTAGACAGAGCTTTCAGACCCTTGAGCTCTTTTCCAGATGTAATTAAACAAAACAGAAACTTTACTTACAAGCTTCATCTTGCAACAGGTCTTAATTGCTCTGGTGAAGGGTCAAGTATACAACATGTTGGCTCCTCTGAAGGAAGCATTGGTAATATAACATCTTTATTATCAGGGAAAGGAGCTCTCATTAGTCTTAGAAATACAGTCTCAATCATGGAAGTTTTAATAAAACTCTCAAATTTACAGATATTTTTGTAACTCAGTCCTGAGGGAAATCACTGAAACTGCTGGTATAACTAACTTTGTTCAAATATGAAGCCAAAATACAATGTTTGTAGAAAAGCTAGTGAGAAGCTATGAGTTACTCAGCTGAGCAGTCAAATGAAAAGTATCTGTATTTTCCTGCCTTTTTTGTTTTCACAGATGGAAGTTGGAAGAATTCTGAGATAGCAAAAGGAAGTGCTCAAAAATTATGAAGTGGTGCTTAAAATCACTATATGAACTTTCTGTGATATCCCTTTGTTTGTCCTACCACCCATGGTTGGATTATACATTTGCATACAAATCTTTCCCATGGAAGATCTGTCCAGAAACAAAAGGGGTGGGTTTTTTAAACCTGTTGTTAATGTCCCCTCCACATTCTGTTCTTTCTGTTTCTTTCTGTATTTCCAGCTTGCTTTTTCTTGATCTAGGGTAAGTCCACACTTTCTCACACTTTCTTGCCCACATGTCCACATCTATATACTCTTGACTGCACACCCACCTGTTTCCCAGTTTTTTATCCTTTCCTTCAATACTTTCTCCCTGTAAGCTTGTATTCCCTATTCAGTCCCTCAAATTCCTGTTTGATTATCTTTTTTTAGCAAAAAACCCCACCCCTCCCACTTTTTACCTATCTGCATTTAGCTAGGCAGAATTTTTTTTTTCAGCTTTGTAAAGCTGAGGGGGATACTTGCAGACATTTAGGCAGTTGTATAAGAGTTCAGGGCATGGTTACATATGACCAAAATGCTGATCAAGAAGTAAGTATTAACTGTAGAAAGACAGAAAAGGGGAAAGTAATCTGGAACAAAGTTTGTAAACATTTTTACTAGGCCTAAGTATGCCTTATCAATTGTATATTAAATGAAATAAGGCTTTTAGCCTAAGTAGGCCAGAGAGATCTCAAAGGAAACCTAATCTAAGGAAAAGGTTATACTAAAAATACTAATAACAGCAATGAACTCTTTACCTTTCATAATCGAACTCACTGCTGGGCAGCAAAGTTGAGCTAAGGTTGAATTCAATTTCACTACCCTTTCTCCTCACAGAGTGAATATAATTTCATTACTGCATATCCATGTTAAGGATGAGGCGCTCCAAGGCGGTTTTGCACCAACAGTGATCCCCACTTTGCACTTCATTTCCCATCTGCAATGAAGTTGCAGCTTTTTGCGATTTAGTATCTGGAGATGGATTATTTCCGCCAAAAGGGGAGTCCACCACCCTTAGCACGTCCCAGGGGTCCGGGATGACTCTCCTGCGGTGGGCGCCGCGGCTGCAGCGTCGGGGGTCTCCCTGCCCGGTGGGGCCGCCCCTCGCCCTCCAGAGGCAGCAGGTACAGCTCACTTTTGGGGGTGGAAGTGAAAAACAGGAGATGGGGCTTAAAGCATAAAATCCTAAAAACCGGTCAAATCCATAGAAGGGATAAAACAACCCCAGAAGGGCGGGCCGAGGACGCGGCACACCTGCGTCCTCCCTTGCCTCGGGCCCGGGAGGGTGCTCAGGGGTTAAGCCCCGCCGGGGGCGGGGGCAGCCCGGCCGGGCCCCGCCGCGACGCCGCTCTCAATGGGAGCGGGCAGGCGGCGGGGCCGAGCCGAGCCGAGCCGAGTCGAGTCGAACCGAGCGGAGCCGAGCCGAGCTGACCTGAGCTCGGCCGTGCCGCGGGGATGTCGCAGGGTCCGCCGGGCGCGGGGCAGCTCAATGACCTGCCCGACCATTCTCCGCTGGTGCGCAGCGCCGTGTCCGAGCTGCGGCGGCGGGCGGAGGCAGAGCCCGGCCAGCGCTGGTCGCAGCCGCTCTCCGATGCCTTCCTGGTGCGGTTCCTGCGCGCCCGAGACTTCCACATGGACCTGGCCTGGAGGGTGAGGAGGGGGCGGCGGCGGCAGCCCCCGGTGGCCAAGCAGCGCCCGCGGCGGCCGTGAGCCAGCCCCGGCCGGGACGGGGAGCAGCCGGGCTCGGGCTGTCGCTCGGGGACGGGGTGTGGGGTGGGTCGGTGCCCTGCGCTGGCTGGGTCGGCTGAGGCCGAGCGGGGAGTTTCGGGGTGTAACTAATTGCTTGTCACGCGTGTCTTCGGCGTGGCACGGAATCAGTGTGCGGTGTCGCGGCTGGCACCGTGCGGTATCGATGTGGTAACAGGAAGGCTGTGATAAGTGTGGTACAGTCACTATACAGTAAGTGTGTTAAGGTCACACCTCCGGTTAGGAAGCAGTACCCTTTAAAGGACTCCCGTGTGATTATCAGGCTCAGTGTACTAGTAGCCGTACTAGTTTTACTACAGACTTAGACATACTCTAGAACTATGAGTAAAAACTTCTTTCTGCTTGCAGTTTAGTCATTTACAGCACTCCTTGAAGGCTTTGGTAAGTCATGGTACTTTCCTGGCTCTTTGTATGCCCTTTTTCCACAGAGCATGCATATTTCTGATTTCTAAAGGCACAGATTGTTATCAGGTTTTGGTTTTTCTTTTTTAAAGAAAGGTTGACAACCATTAAACCTTTGGAACAGAAAGTATTTCCAAATCCTCCCAGGCCAAAAGCGTTGATTCACATGTGCCAACTGAAATCTGTGTTTCCGTAGAATTTTATGCTGATTACACAGCATTGCCCAACAGACCTCACCTATTAGTTTCTGACTTCTCTGGACTGTAGATTCTCCAAGTTTAGTCACCATAAGGGAAGACTGTTTGCACATATGGATGTATTGCAGGATCAAGGTAGCTAAAAAAAGAATTTGAGAAGTTAAATTATGCCCTTAATCATAAATAGCTTTAAGAATTGTATTTTTGTTCTTTTCATTTGACTCATGAGATTTGCATCATAGCTTTAAACCTTTCCTCCTCACCAGAAGAACCAAGGAGTCAAGTCAGATTCCTTTGGGTTTTATGGATCTTACTTTTACTTGAAGTTCATGAGATTGTTTTATCAAAGCTGTGCAGTAACAATTGTAGGACCGTGCCTTTTTTTTTCTTTCCCAACAAAAGCCATTTTATTTTCCTGTGTTCCTTGGTTCCAAAATGCAGGGCTTAATGAGGACAATATGGTCTCCTGAATACCCACTCCTAATTGCATTGCAGTTGGTTGTGACTGGTAATCCTGTAGACAGGACAGTGGCACTCCTGAACTTGGCCCATACATTCCTGCACTTTGATGTGATAAATTGTGAGGTGTGTTGTAGGTAGGACAAATCTTTGAGAGTGTGGAATCTAGGCTAGGTTTAGAGATAGAAGTCTATGAAGTAGCAAATTTCCTATGCTCCTCTTGAGAATCAGCCCTCTAGACTGTGGACCTGCTTTGAAGAAGTTATGTCTTTTTAAAACCTCTTTAGATTTTCTGGGTCGCCACAGACTGCTAAGCTTCTGAATTTCAAACTTTCCTTCGAATTAAGAGATTCCAGTGTTCAAAACCTACCTGTGTTTGATGTTTCTGTCTAGAATTTCAGTTCTCCAAGTGCTGTAGCCACTTGTACTTAATCGTCTTCATACCAGCTGACACCATTTTCTAGAATACTTCTCTTACAGTATGGGAAGAATAGCAGAAGCAGTTCTCTTCCCTCCCCCTTCAACGGAATGTGTTTATTGCAATTGGTATATCAAGGCCAAAGAGAATTATTGTGCAAAAATCTTTTGTGGTCACAAGCTGTGCATTCATCTAACCCAAGTGTGACTTCATGCAGAAGTTATGTTAGTTTTTCATCCTAGACAGAGCCCTCCTGCCATCAGTCCACACAGTGGCTCTTCCCTCCTGTCCTGGTTTGATGATGCCTCTTGTTTTGGTGCTCAGGCTGATACAGACTCTCTTTGCCCACTGGGCTGCTGTGTACTACTGCATAGTATTGGTAGAGCAGCTAAGGAATAATCAAAGTTCATGGCCCTGTCAATGCTTATAAGCAACAGTTGTCCAGCATCTTAGTATGGGCTTAGCCTTACTTGTGACTCAAGAGTCTGGCAACTGACCAAACCTTTTTATTGATGCATTTCTGGTTAATAATTGACACAGATTTATCTGATGTCGGTTATCAACATTTGGACGTGCTTCAGAAAAGAATAATCAGGTAGATTGTTTCAAGACATTCCGTTTCTAAATCTTTAATGGTGACTCATAACAGCAATCTTTTACATTTTTCCAATGGCAATTCCAGACTTGCTTTTAACTACTGATACATTGATATCTCTCATGCTAGAAGAAAATGCAGCACTTAAACAGGTAGCTGGAATTGAAGGACTTGAAGAAGAGATAAAGCTGTCTTAATTTCTTAAAGACAATGATTATTCAGTTAAGCTCAGGAACAGACTATTCTCACAGAATCAGAGAATATACTGAGGTGGAAGGGGTGCTCAAGCATCATCAAAGTCTAACTCCTGGCCCTGCAGAGGCACCCTGAGAGTCACACCATGTGCCTGAGAGCATTGTGCAGATGCTTCTTGAGCTCTGTCAGGCTCATGATGTGACCACTTCCCTGGAGAGCCTGTTCCAGTGCCCACCCACCCTCTGGGTGAAGAAGCTTTTTCTAATATCCAACTTAAACCTCCGCTGACACAACTTCAGGCCATTCCCTCGTGTTCTGTCCCTGGTCGCCACAGGGAAGAGATCAATGTCTGCCACTTTTTGAATGTACCAGCTATATGTGTATGTTTGACTTCACTGTTACCATCAAAACCACTGTCACTTGGATTCACTAATGATATGTGAAATCTGGAGAGCTAGCATCTCCTTTTGGACATAAATGTTTTTTCATAGTGTGTTTTATTATGCATTGCATCCCATAACTCTTGTATAGGACTGACTCTCAGTGACTTTGGAATACTGTCTTTTTGTACCTGGAATAGATTATACTCTGGGGAACAGAATGAGGATGTTTGACATTGAAGCTCTATGCAAAGGGTTTTCATAGCATACGATTGTAAGTATCGCTTTTGTGGCACTGAAAACTCTCTAAATATCTAGGATCTTTTTAGGGGTTCTGGTTGATATCTGGCTACAAACAGCCAGACTTTGGTTTTGCTCTGCATTTGACTTATGGAGGAATGAGGTTTTCCTGGTGTGTTGTACTGCAAGTAAGTTGCTTAGGATGACTATGCTGTACAAGAAGGGTTCTTTTCTGTAGTGCCAAGCACAATGCTGAGTCTCAGACATTATCTCTGAGGACCTTCACATCATACAAACATAAATGCTAAATTAAAATCAGTTACCTAGCTGCTTCTCTTCCATCAATACCAAGGAATTCCTTGAAAAGGATTGGAAGAGCCTTTATTAGCTCTCTGACCTGACTCTTGAAGAAACACAAATCAGTCAGCCAGGCTTCCCTTGTGCTAAGCCAGCACGTGCCAGTCTTTTTCCAGTGACAAAGAGGTAATGCATGTGGAATTGGGAAAGTTCTGTGTCTCTATAAAATATTTTAAATTCCTGTCTGTGTATATTGTATGTTTAAATTCTGGTACATCTGTATACACGTATATAAAAAGAAGTATAAAATACACATGCACAAGGGTTTATATTCTGAAGTTTGAGCTGTGGTTTCTTCTGCAAAAAATGCCAGTAGAAAACATTTTTTTCCCAAGAATTGTGTGCATTGGTACAACTGCTGACACAATAGAGGCCTAGTTCTGCCTATCATCCATGTTAATACAAGCAAATATTTATTAATCAAGAAAAATATAATTGATTTATGTATTTAGATGCATTAGTTTCTCTAACAAGCACAGTGTTTTCCAGTTCTTTTGCTTCTGAAGTACTAAGTTCACTTTGGTTTGTAGGACATGAATCTTGGTTTAATTGGTAACTTTGTAATCTGTAATGTTCAGAAATCTGGAACTATCCCCAACAGACATCAGGGAAAAAACCTCTTAATTAATGCTTAACTCCAGACACTGGAGTTTTTCTTCCAGCTTTCCCCCCTTTATCAAATTATCTTGCATCTATTTTCAGATGCTGAGCAGATGCTAAGTAGGTTATTCAGTTTGTAAACGCAGATAATTATACATTGAGATGTTTTTCTTGTGTTCTAAGTGTGTGGGCCATTTTTTATACTGGGTAATGAATGCATCTGTTTTTCCTGATATTAGGTTGTTTCACCTATATCCAATCTGATTGTTGTATACAATCAGATTTCCTTGCTGGAAAAAAAAAAAAATCACACTTAAAAAAAATTTCCCATGAATTTCTGTGCTTAAACAGTGTGAAACTAGAAAACCTTTAAGTACCCACTGCTGGTTTTCTAATTCCTTTGCATGTTTAAGGATTACTCTTTTTAGTGGCAGTGTGAGGCTTGACTATATCCACCTGTAAGAAAGAGATTGCTTGCATAAATAAAAATGTACAGAATATCTGCCAAAGCTAGCTGTACTTGCTGTGGAAGATTCTCCAATGCTAACCTTCAGATCTAAATCATTTCAGGTAATTAGAGTAGGTTTTCAAAATCTAAGAACTCTTCAGCACTTTGTGATTTTCTTGCCAAGGGAAGTATGTTTTAGGTTTAGCCATGTTATGTGTTTGAATGATGCCCACTTGCTCATGTCATGGAAAGTGCCAGAAGTATTCCAGCCATATATTTACTCCTTAATGGGTGTGCTAGTAGGTAAACTGTGCCTTCTGTAAGGATCTTGAGTGTATCACAAGCTGCAAACACCACTCTCTTTCTTCCAAGGTCCAAGAACTTAAATCCTTTTTGTTTCCAACTTGGAAAATGTAAATACCATGAAAATGAGAAACTAACTATACTGACTAGACAGGATTATTTAGGGTATTAAATGAATGTGTCATTTTTATTCTCATCTTAGTGTTGGCAGGGAATTCTTCAAAGAGGTGTTTAAAATAAATACGTTCATTAAGTTGTAGTACCACAGATTTTAGAAGGAAAGTGAGAAATGACAAAGCTACAGATGTTTGCATTGTGGTTCTCGGGGTGTTTTTGTATTTTTGCTGCTGTTTCAGAGTCTGTTTTGGAAAGACCAAGGGAAAAACATGTTGACATTGCTGTCTGGCACAAAGCAGTTGGGATTGCTCAAACAGTGCCTTTTGTAGACAGTCAAGTACTGACAGAGTGAGATAATCAGAATACTTTAACAGGCCTATCTTTGCAATTATAGTGAACTTCTGTTCCGCAAATTACTTACTTTCCCTACTTCCTCCCTCTTTCCCTCACCTTGTTTGTTTGTTCATTAGTTTTTAAATTAGCCTAGGCTAGAACTGATTTAATACAGTCAAAAGGCTGCTAATAAAATTCTCCTAATGGTTAAATGTTTCTTTCTATGGTGATGGTTTAGGAAAAGGCTTTTTATCCACTTTTTTTCACTGCCAAATCAAATGGCATTCTAGCAATGTCTATGAACTTTTTTATTTTTTGGATCTAAATACATATTTATATTTTACTTCCATAAAAATATAGCTAATTTCTGATCCGTATACCATGTATTTTTATGTAAATTCTGCTGATAAAAAATAATGTCTTATAAATAGTTTTCTCATGACAAGTCATTTGAGAGACCTTCAAAATCCTTCAAGACCTTAATCTGAGCAGAAAAGCATTAAGCTGAAGAAAAAGTATGTTTTATGTAAAATGATACAAGAAGCTTGAAAGTAGAGGGAAGGATAAGAGAAAAGTCTAATTATCTGACATGAGCATGCTGTGAGCTACAGGATGGTGAGTCTCAGGTCTCCCTCTAAGAGTCTGTAGGTAAGAATCAGCATTGCTGATGCTCTGGTTTTCCAAGGGATGAATTCAATTTTACTGAAGTTCCTTCTGATCATTCTTCCAATGAAAAGGCTGAAGAAAATTATACTTGCATAGATACAAGTAATTTGAAATTTTTGACCTGATGGCTCTTTTAACTTTAGTATTTCTGTTGTGAAATATGGAGCATTTGATAAAGGAAAAAATTATTTTCTGTTAATAAAAATTATAGGAAATAAAAGACTTTTGGTTGATGCTTTCAGTGGGGTGAACACATTTAATTTGTGAAACTGTGCTGAGGATATGATTGGGTTTTCCTGTTTTTGAAATATAGAAACCATTTTAAAAGCTAGGCTGTGCATGCTCCCTTTAAGGTTTAAAGCTACATTTCAGTTTGTTGTGAAACAAGGTACTGAAAAATTCTGATTCTCTTAGCTACTTTGAGGGTCTTGGGTTAGAACTCTAAGTCATAGCCACTGAGGAAATGAAAACAAAATGTGAATTACTTGTAATAGCTATCTCATTACTTTCCAAACTTAGTCCTAGAGAACTTAGCAGAGGTGATATGGTAGAGCCAAAATTTGGTTGATGAGCTGAGAGGAAGCATTT
Organism: Oreocharis arfaki; assembly: GCA_013398015.1. Classification (NCBI taxonomy): domain Eukaryota; kingdom Metazoa; phylum Chordata; class Aves; order Passeriformes; family Paramythiidae; genus Oreocharis; species Oreocharis arfaki. Next base: position 980,577 of record VZRR01004497.1, on the reverse strand, counting down.
TAGAACACAGACTTTCAGAGCTTCCTACTTATGCAAAATGTTTTAAATAAATTTCAGTTGCAGGGCATAACTCATTTTCCCCACAACCACTTAACTAATATTAAAGGAGAAACAGTAATTACACTTGGAAATTAGAACTACTGCATCACCAACTTAATTTTTCACGATCCGTCTCTAAGGTGACCTTTCACAGTGCTGCCTGTAATTCCTCAACACAGATGTTACCTCACAAAGCAACACCTTTAATTGCCTCTTCCTTAGCATTAATCCATCACCTTTCAACAAACAGCTCTTCCTGTGCCTTAGAAATACTGGTTATGGTGCTGCCTCCCAGCCTTAGGAGCCAGGGTGATCATTTCCCTGACAACAGACAGGATCTCTGTTTTAGCCAAACAGGTTCTCATTATCTCCACTCTGTGGGAGGGAAATTGTCAAATGTGTAATGGACCCACTACTTTGTTATATTATCTCACTTCAGAGGGGTAGAAGGGACTTCAAAAATGGTTTTGGATATGCTGATGAGCGTACCTGTTTCAAATAGTAAACTGGAATTATTGATGACTGTGTAAAAAACAGGGAGGAAGGGAGAGGGTGTGTGACTGAGGGAGAATGTTCCTCCATTAAATTTTGCATATCTAAATTTTAAAAAAATCCTGAATGAGTCTGATGTAGTAGCAAAATGAACAATCCTAAAGGTATCCTGAGTGGAAAAAGAAAAGAATGGGTTTAGATGCATTTTACTTAGAAACTACAGCCTTATTGTACATTCAGTTTTCTTTTCTGACACAAAATGACAACTGCAGTCCATTAACGGTTTGACTGGGCTCTAAATTCATCATGGAAGTTTACTCACTTGATCCAGTGTTGCAACCTTCTGTTTCTAGGAGTGATTTGGTTAAAATATGCAATTAAATTATAGCTAATTTAATGAATTAAACCTGACTGTGACCACATGTGGAAAACATATTTTTAACTGTGTCCTTCCTACAGTAGCTGATGCTTACCTGACATCCACATTAATTTTTTTTTCCAGTTATTGAAGAATTATCAGAAGTGGAGAACTGAATGCCCAGAAATAAGTGCAGATTTACGACCATCTTCTGTTCTTGGTCTTTTGCAAGCTGGCTATCATGGAGTCCTAAGATCAAGAGACCCACATGGAAGCAAAGTTCTAATATACAGAATTGGTGAGTGACAGAATTGCTTGTAACTGTTTCACACCTGATTCTGACACTGAAGTTTTGGGGTTTTGTGTGTTTGCTTTGTTTTATTTTGTGGTTTGTTTATTTTTTAATTATCACAATTTCAGCAGCAAACCAAAGATACTTTATGAGTACAACTGCAGGGGTTGAAAAAATTAGATCATATCAGAATGTCTTAACTAGAAAGGTAAAGTATGTTCCTTGTTAGAAATACATTAATTTAAAGGTGAGTTTACTGAGCTGTAACAGTTACATAATTTTACTCTAAACTACTGTGGCTAAAGGTATACAATCCCTTATGAAGAACTTTATTTTCTTTTAAGTGAAATTCTTGTTGCATCGAAAGAATCTTAAAGGTTAAAACTTGTACGATTATGTGTTATTTTGGCTTTGAGTGTCCCAACAATCATTTGATTTCATGTAAATTTTCAAAGGCATGGGCTAAGACTGTGGTACTGATGCAGATGCAGCACAGAGCGGGGAGAATGATGCCTTAAGTTTTAACTTTTATAATTTAAAATCCTGTACTGTCTAGAGTATAACTCTGAAGTTTCTTGTAGTCTGTTAGCTGCCACTCTCTTAGGCTAGATAGACATAACAAAGCCTCTCCAGGCCTGCCCTCCAACGACACACAGCCTGTCCTAGGCCCAAAATGTAAAGCAGCATCTTGGGAAGGGGGGAGTGAGCTTGGAGAAAATTACATCATTAACTGAAGCTTTAATTAGAGAATTAAACTTGATATGCAAATAGACCAAACTTATAAAAGTGTGAAAAACTCGTGACCTGGAGTCTATATTAGAGTCCATCTTGGCAATAGCCTCTGGCTCCCCAAGGTGTACCTTTGAAGGCCCTTCAAATAAATACCTACCTTTATTCCCTTACTCTTGTCTAGTCTCTTTTTTTTAGGTGGTCTGATAAGGCATCAAGAACACAAAAAGAGGTGTACACCTAGTCATGTATTGACGTTCAGTTTAGGCTTGGATGAGCAGTTCACCAGGTTTTCACTGTTTACTTGTAACCAAAGAGCTAACAACACTTGGAAAATGTTTGATGTATCTCCTGAAAATCTTTTCCAAAAATGTGTAATTAAATGAACACTGTATCTCTTTATGCTTGTTTTGGACAGAGACATTATTTTTGCCATCTTTCAAAGAACTGTCGTCTTATCAGCTGGTCCAGTAGGCAGTTGTGCCGTCTAAAGCTTTGGTTTAAGTTTAAAGCTCATCCCATGCAATTTTTTGTTCAGGCCTCAGAAAAAAATAAGTGAGATTCACTGAATTGTGAGAGAATTACGGTGCAGAAAAAAAAGTTATAATAATTGATTGGATTGATGATCTGCAGCTTGTGCTAGCATGACTGTTACTGAATTAAGCTGTTCCTGTCAAAACACTGTACTGGGCCTATGGCTGTAAGTAGAACATGCTACATTACGTGGCACCATCTACCAAAAGAGCATCAAAGATGAGTGAGAGAGCAGCCACACAAAGCAACTTATGCACTGGCAAGACAGTTTATTTCAGGAACTTTGTTATTGCTGGTTAATTCTTGTTCCTGGGAAGCAAATTGGAAGCAAAAGTGCAGGTATATGGGGTATTCTCATGGTAATGCAGGGTAATCTGTCTTCTCTTCAGGACAATGGGACCCTAGTTTATTCACAGCATATGAGGTGTTTCGTGTAAGCCTCATCACATCTGAGCTCATTGTAAAGGAGATCGAGACTCAGCGAAATGGAGTCAAGGCCATCTTTGACCTTCAAGGATGGAGATTTGCTCATGCTTTTCAAATCAGTCCAGCAGTGGCCAAGAAAATTGCTGCTGTTCTCACAGTAAGTATGACATAATGCTCTATGCAGCTTCATTGCTATGACTTCCAATTCTTCATCTCTTCCAAGCTATAGTAAATTTTCCCTCCGTAGACATTCTCAGACTATGCAACTTAGAAAAACAAAATCCTGAATCCATTACAAGTCATAGGTTGTGCTTGATTTTACTTAATGTTTATTCTTCTATAGCAGTAAATGCCCTCTAACTTCTGGTATTTTTTAAGAACTCCCCCAAACACAAGAATTTCATGACTGGAAGAGCAGATGCAGCCCAGTTTTGGAAGGATCTGTGTTTGCTATCCTGTTTCATCTCTTCTCTTCCATTCTTTTGTGCACTAACTCAATATTTAAAGCATTTATTCCTGACTCAGAGAATATTAAAAATAGCATTCGCAATGAATAGTTAAGAGCAAGACGCTCCTAACTTGTTACCAGTATGGATGATGCTGATGGGATCTTTCATGTGCTAACAACAGAATGTACAACATGTATGTTCTGCTTGCTTTTTTTCCCCCAGCATGAGCATTGTTTTGTGCAAATCACTGCTACCTCACCCCCTGTTTTTCACAAAACTCAGGACTTTACTTTCTTTAAGGCTTTTTCCTTTCTGCTGAATTCAGTTGAACTTTGACACTGAATTTGAGAGGAAAAAAAAATTAAAGGAAAAAAGGGACAGAGAACTGACAGGCAAGCTACAGTGTAGTCCTATAATCCTATTTTCCTTCAGAATTTAGGTTGAAAGTCAGTAATAATTAAACTGTTAGCCTGTGATATGGAAATGAGCCAGGGAGATAATCTCTTGCTCTGATTTGGTAAGGTCCATATCTGAGATTCGATCAAAGCTTAGTCATTGCATTAATATAATCAGAACTTCAGATGTTCTTCCTTTTTGGTATCTACTGTAAAACTACTTAGTGAAACCATTAGGTATTCCCAAGTTTGTGCATATAGAATAAGAAGTCTTGGTCTTATGCACTCTTGGGCCCCTCTTCTTCCCCTTCTCAGGATCTTGAAGACCTCAATGAGGTCTCCTCTCAGTCTCCTCCAGGCTGAACAGCCACTCCTCGTAAGATTTGCCCTTCAGATTCTTCACTATTCTCATTGCCCTCCTTTGGACACTCATTTATAGCTTAATGTCTTTTTTATATCGTGGTGCCCAAAACTGCCCCCAGGACTCAAGGTGAGGCTGCCCCAGTGCAGAGCAGAGCAGGACAATCCCCTCCCTAGCCCGGCTGGAGATGCTGTGCCTGATGCCCCCAGGACATGCTTAATGCACTCCAGAATATGCTTATAAGTAAAAGCTGAGAAACCTTAGTTTTAACCCTGTGTTTTACTCAAGAAATGTAGCTTGCAAGTTACTATCCTGTATCAAGAAACAGAAGTTAACAGAAAGGAAGCATGTACTAAGGAATGGAAAGCATATTATGAATAATAAGTGACATTATCTTGAAAAATCTGTTATCCCAGGCAGAAAAGTGTTTCGTGAAAATCATGATAGTAGGCTTTAAATATATGGTAACCCATAATAACATTAAGTAAACGTACAAGCTGATAATTTTAAGGTCTTTATCATACCTTAAAATATAAATGGAGTGGCACTAAAGAAATGTGTTGGGTTTGGGGGTTTTTTCCTTAGAACTGCTGAATTAGTGAGGAGATATGTTTGTGATAAGTACCATTTTTATAAGCAGAAAACATCTGGTTCAGAGGTGGTATCAGGTGGGATATGAATGGAAGCTGTACTTTCCCCATTGCATAAAGCTTGCTTTCATCACTGCCATATTTTCTTTTAAATTTCAAAGATCTGGAACTTTTAAATGAATACAAGTAGAATCCAAGTTATTTTATATTATAAAGGCTGTATAGCAGATATTTCAATTTCATTAAAACAGTAATCTTGTTGTAAAGCTGAACTTCTGGCTTGGTCGAATTGCTAGTAATTTCAAGGCTTATCTCTTAATAAAAATATAATCTATTTAACTGAAAGTTAGCATCTTCAATTGTTTATATATATTTACTTATTATCCTTCAGGCTGTAAATTGCCAATAAAAGCACATAGCTATGTAACTTTTTGTAAATTAGTTGCAGAATTTTGTTGTTCGAAATTGTAATTTAGAAAAATGTTGAGCACAAGGTTTGTGTACAACACTTACGTGCAATTTGGTGATCGTTTCCTTTTTTGTTTTTCTGTTTGTTTGTTTGTTTTTAATATTCAATCTCACCTCATACCAAGATGAGAAAAAGGTGAGATTTTTCCTTCAAATGGGAGGAACGAGATACGATTTTTCTAAATGTTGTTCTTAATTTACACTGTTACAGCACTAAAAAATGCAGGAATTGGCAAGGTCAGAAGGAATGCTTTAACCTTATGGACTAGGCAGTTTTCACAGGCTTGTCCTTAGTAATAGAGGGGTTTCAATAATATTTTCTTTTTCTTATTCTGTTTTTCATGTATGCTGACAGGATTCCTTTCCACTGAAAGTTCGAGGTATCCACTTGATTAATGAGCCTTTATTCTTCCATCCAGTCTTCGCTCTAATTAAGCCTTTTCTCACTGAAAAAATAAAGCAACGGGTGAGTGCACACAAGTATTTCTTCCTGCCACAAAATCCTTATGTGACAATCTGTAGCACTTCCCTTAGGCTCTGTTACTCCTGAGTACTGAAGAGCATAAATCATTTTTGTTTGTTAGTGCCATACAGACCTCCAGAATCTAAGTGTAAAGCATTTGCAGTTATTAATGTCATGAGAGCCGCAAGTGGTGCTGTTGTCACTACTCTAAAGATAAAAAACTGTGACACAAAGAGGTTAAATAATTTGCTTGAGGTCACGTAACAATTCTTCTGCTGAACTAGAGAGAAATAGATCATGGATTTCCCAGTACTCTGCCTATAAATGACAGAGAAAAATAATCACTGAGCAGTGTTTTATGCTCCAAGTTGTGCAGAATTAGTAGAAGACAACTGTTTAGCTCTGACAGACCTCCAGAGGCATTTATGCATCAAAAATTGGTCAGACTTAAGTTCGAAGTTTTTTTCCAAACAGCTCCTTAGTTGTTTTAAATAGTTTTGCAGTTATAAATGTGTGAATAAATTTGTATTTGGGTGCAAAAACATGCCAAGGACTACAGTTTAGTGCAGCATAGGAAAAATATTGGAGTTTTCATCTGGCACAAAAGTGAAGTGTTAACAGCAGGACTAAGGTACAAAATAAGCAGCCCTGCCTATAGTTATTCCCATTCTGAAGCCTCCTTTACTCAGCACATGGATCTTGGGCATTTGCAATAGCCACTGCATACTAGGACAGCAGATCCTATAAAAGTATCAGCCTGGAAGTAATGAACAAGGCTTCAAAATAGCTACAATAAAGCAAGAGGAGAAGAACCAAACCCACAGTATTGCAAGGGTTAAAATAGAGGATTAGTGCGGTGTCCCATTTCAGTTGGAACTGAAGCATAAGGGCTGATATATAGATTCTGTTTAGTATCTTCCTTGACACCTGTCTGAACCTACATATGTGCTACATAATCTTGTTTTTAAATACACGTGGCAGGACCAGATAGCAATGGCTAGGGGCCAGACACAGCTCTTTTCTTGGAAATGACTGAAGGGCAAGTACAAGATATCATGACAAAACAAATCGCCAGTCTTCCCAAGGTTTAGCTCAGTTTAGCAGTTTGGATGTAGTGTGTACTCTCATCAGTGTTGCTAAACCAGTCCGGAACAAGTGTGTAGTTAGTTTTGGCTCCTGTGCTCACAGCTACATAAAATGCAGTTCTCAGGTTGTAGTCCATCCTTCACTAGCCTTCAGATACTGAGCAGGACAGAGTTTGAGCACCTAGGGGAGACTCACTAGGTAGTTCCTTCTTTTAAGGAACTTGTTATGAACAAATACACTTAGTTAAACCAAGCTGGTGGGTCCAGTTCTTGCACTGAGATGCTTTGCTGCTTGTTCTCACTCACTAGTCTAGTATTCATACCCAAGTAAATGCTTTTAATATTTTGGTTTAGGTGTATATGCATGGAAATAACTACTTGCAGAGTCTGACCGAACACTTCCCCGTCAGCATTCTCCCACAAGAATATGGGGGGGAGGAAGTCTCCATTGAAGAGCTGGCCAAGGAATGGACTGACTTCATAACGGCATCTGCAGATTATCTTCAGAGCATTTCTCTGGTTGCCTGGGAATAACCTTAATAGAGTAATTTATTAATTCTTGAACACTGGAATTGGAAATAAGTTTGAGATGAAAACTTACATTGTGAATGAAACCAGCATGTCTTTGCAGGGCACTGAATGTTATATTGGCTGCACTTTTGTACTAACTGGAGTCTATCAGTTTGTATGTCTGAAGAGATTAATGGATTTTACATATTTGTAGCGGTGCTTGTAACTGAGTAACTTGTAAGCCAGAAAGCTGAAGAGTGCATTGGATATCAGATTGATACAGCTGCTGTTAATTCTTTGGAGACAACTCATTTGTAATAATGCAGTCCAGAACCTTACACTTAACTCTTGTATCTTTGGCTTGTCAAGACAATAGGATACAAAACAAAGAATAGACTGTGAATAGGGTAGAGTAGTTTGTCACAGAAATAAGGCTACAGGGCTAATTTACAAGGAGTGAAGAGATTGCTTTGTGGATTGATTCTCAGGGAAAAATGCTCTTTTGTTAGTTTGTGTAAAATTGAAACTTAGTCATCAATAGTGAGACATTTGTGTTACTCTCTGTGCTGCTTGTGCTATTTAACAGAGTAATCTTCAAGTTTTATAGAGAAAACACCATGTACATATTCTTCAAAGGACAGTGTGAATCCGGGGGAGGAACTGGTAAGAGAGTCAAAACAACCTTGAAAATTCTTATTTTCTTTCTTCAAAGTGATACTGTCTATGGACAACTATAAGAAACTCAGATTATTATCAACGTTAATCCCTAGTGTAGAGGACTACAGAGGTCAAAAGCTTTCAGCTATTTGCGTTATCTGTTTGTTTCAGAGGGAAAAGTAGATTATCCTTTGTGGATCTGATCTTTAGAAATATCTGTTGTCTGTTTTAAGGGTGCTTGGAAGTCACTTTGGACCTCAGCATAGGAGATGTTTGGTATCCTTATTTTATTTTCAGAACAGTAATTGACAGCTTGACAGTCTATGTGCTGTTGGGCACTAGAAGAAATTATTTTTAATTTCCATTGAGACTGCTTCTTCATTTCTATAGGGGTAATTAAAAAAAAATCTCCATACTTACCTAAAACAGGTTTTTGTTCTGTTTTGAAGGGGCATTTTGACATATGAACACTGCATGTGTAAAAGCTATCACCCACAGTACATGGCAATATCATCCTGCAATCCCCTGTATTTAGTAATCTCAAGCATTTCATTTATCTCAGCTTTTTGCTAAAAAATTTGTTAGTACACCAACAGCTGGAGTTCATTTACCCAGTTCTTAAGTCTGTTTTGTTATTGCATAAGCACTATGTATTTAAGCATTCCATATGAATTTTCATATAAATAAATCCATAACAAATGCTTTTATAGCAGTTAGCTAGAAATTATAACTTCAGTTATCTTGCAGTCTTTAGGACATTGGGATGGTATATAGGCTTAGGGAAGAGAAATGAAACTATCCTATTATATTAGAACTGTCTTACTTTGGGTTATGTTTAATAAGACATTATTGCAAGAGTCATTGGAAACTATTCTTTATTTGCAAGAGGAACATCTGTGAAAGACCCATTAGAGAACTTGTTGGTTGTAGTTTCTTCTGCTGTGGTAAGAGCAATGCCAGAAATTCCTTCAAAATTGAAAAAAACTTCTTAATTTTTTTTCTTCTAATTCTTGAATTTCCTCAAGTGAATTTTTCATTTTTCTCTTTCAGAATACTTTTTATATGGGGCCTAAATTTAAAGAAACCCTTTTCAGAGATATGATTCTATGAAAATGTATTTCATATATATTTCTTTTTCTCAGATTGAACTATTTTGTGATACAAAAGCTCCTTAAATAGAGGAGTTCAATGAACTGCGAATTCTTCTTTATAAGAAAATTGACTAAGTAGTCAGGTATCTGGCAACTGTTCAAGTGTGTAACTCAGGTTCCAAGTCATTTACCATCTGGAGAACCGAAGCTATTGTCTTAATATTACAGCCCTTCAATTTTAATCCATTAATGTAAACTGCACAAAGGAATGAACTGTGTTTCAGTGATCAAGAAAATTTAAACTTTTCCTATGAAACCAATCTCTGATCGCTGCTGGTTTATGTAGCAGAAACCTCGTTTGATTGTATATGTATATGCACATGCATATGTAGCTGGGTTGGTTTTTTTTACAAAATCTGTATTTGGACTTCCCCAGCTCTATGAATATAAAGTCCTAAATGTCTTCAAAAATACCCTGAGTCTGTTATTAAGTTGTAGCATGTTTGTGTCACACAACAGTTAGAGCATTGAGTGCAGTTATTTTTTCCGGAACTGTTAATTATTTTTTAATGTTTACATATTACATAGGAGATGGGAACTCTTAATTGCAATTGCTGCTAATAATAAAGACACGAAATAATTTACATAATGAATGGTGGAGATACTGGTATGATGCGTGGTGGTGTTGCAGCTCTGAGCAGCAGTCAACAAAACCAAGATCCTTAAGTGCATTATTCTTTATAAACATCGGGAGTGCCTCTAAAAAATTAATGTTCCTGTTAAACGGTGCAAATATAATTTACTACTGCCTGTAAGCACGATGTAATGCACAATGGTGTTTTTTTTAATTTTTCTCCTTTTTTATGTATTAACACCGTTTTAATTAATAAACCCTTTCTGGTTGAACCAGCCTCGTCTGTCACCGTTCGGCAACGCCAGCTTCCCTTCCCCGGAGAAGGAAGAGGCCGCGGGTGGCAGCGGGGGATGTGCTGCGGCCGGGCTCAGCCCGCGGGCGGGGCAGCGGGCCGGGACTGCATTTCCCAGCGAGCCGCGCTGCGGGCGGCCCGGGAGCTGCGTGCGCGGGGACGGGCGCCGGGCCCAGCCGAGCCGAGCCCAGCCGGCAGCCGTGCCCGGAGGCGAGGCGAGCTGTGCCAGCAGCCGAGCCATACTCCGTTTTTCTGTGGGCCGTGCTCCGGGCCGTTCTCCGAGCCGTGCCGAGCCGAGCCTGCCGGGAGCCGCTAGCTGTGCCCGGCAGTGGCCATGGGGCGCCTGGCGGGGCTCCGTCCCATCGCGGCCGCCGCTCTCCTCCTGGTGCTGCTGCGCTGCGGCTCCGCCGCCTCGCTGGCGCTGCGCGACCTCCCGGCGGAGCGCAATGACAGACCCATCATCGGTAAGGGGCCGCGGGGCCGCCTCGCTCCCTGCCTTGGCCCTGCTGGGGGAGGGAAGGGTCTCCCGGAGCGTAGGTTTGCCTAGAGCTGTTATAAGCAGCGTTACGCTATACCTCCTTTCTCTAAAAATCAAGCTTGTTTGAGAGCAGTTACAGTGCTGAGCAGTCATAGCAGGGAAGCCGGGTCTTAGTCAGGTAATGTGTGTTTATGTGGTTCCTTGTGACTGGGCGCCGTAATTGATGCCCCGTCGTCTCCGTGCCTGCAGTTCCTCCAGGCAGTAAATGCATCGCTGCGAGCTGGCATATAGGAAATGGGAGTTTAATTAATTAATTTGAGCACAAATCTTAGGAGGAGCATCTGAGGAGCCTGGGGTGGTTTGGTCTGGAGAAGAGAAGGCTCAGGGGTGACCTTATCGTTCTTTACAATTGCTTGAGAGGAGGTTTTAGCCAGGTGGGGGTCGCTCTGTTCCTGGCAACTACCAATAGGACAAGAGGACAGAGTCTTAAACTACCTAGGGAACGTTTAAGTTAGACATTAGGAAGGATTTCCTCACAGAAGCGTGATTAGGTACTGTAATGGACTGCCCAGGGAGGTGGTGAAGTCACCGTTCTTGGAGGTGTTCAGGGAAAGACTGGACATGGCACTTGTTTCATGGTCTGGTTGACACGGTGGTGTTCAGTCACAGGTTGGATTTGATGATCCCAGAGGTCTTTTGCAACTGAATTGATTCAGTGGTTTTGTGATTTTTCTTTCAGTGTGTAGCATTTGCCATTTATATAGTGCTAATTTTCTTTCGTGGGCCCTTCAGGGATTTTGTCACAGGAATGTCACTTTGATGAGTACCAGAGATTTGGAAGATCTTATATTGCAGCTTCATATGTGAAGTTTGTGGAATCTGCCGGTGCTCGAGCTGTGCCAATAAGGTACATTTTTTATATCTTTAGGAGTGGATAATAATTGCATTATGTAAGGTATGTGCCATTTTAGAGGCACAGAAAGCAGTTGTGCTGCTTTTCTGAGCCATTGTTGCTCCTCAAAGACCAATTGATCATGCCACAAGTTTCAGAAATCGCAGTAAAAACAGAATGGAACATGTACTTTTTAATACTTCTTATGTTAATAGTCTTTCTTTGAAAAGTACTATTTTTTTACCAGTAAAATTGCCTTCTGTAGTTTGCCTGCATGGGTTTTTGAAGTTATCTATATTCAGTCTACTGTGTAGTGCTCCACAAACACACATAGATACCTAGATATCTATATCTTTTTTTCACATTTTGTAGCTCTGGAATTCAAGGAATCAAGGAAGGCTGTCAGTACTCCTTTCAGAAACCAAAGTCCAGTTCTGTTCAAACTATGGGTCACTAATCCCTTGTATTTTGGTTGTTTGGTAAAAAGTAGCAGAGTGAGTAACAACTGACAGTACTTCATACCAACGCTTAGCTATAAAATATTAAGAGCACTGAAACCAGATGATAAAATTAAAAATTTCAGTGCTTAAAAACAATATTAATACAGCTGCAGAAAAGTAAAATAGGATGTATCTGCACACTCCAATAAGAGCACCACGTAAGTGCCTGAATTAGAAGCCAGCATTCCTCACATAGCTGCTGGAGCTTTCAGGATGTTTGTTGACCAGAAGCTTCACTAGTGAATGGATGCTTCTAATTCTGGCAATTAAGTTACTTGCAGCAAAGCTGAACACTTTCACTTGTACCCACCATATCAGTTCTGCACAAGTGTAGCCATCTGTGCTGGTTTTGGCTGGGGTAGAGTTAACTTTCTTCACAGTAGCTGGTGTGGGAGTGTGTTTTGGATTTGTGCTGAACACGGGGTTGATAATATAGAGATATTTTTGTTATTGCTGAGCAGGGCTTACAACAGAGCCGAGGTCTTTTCTGCTTTTCCTACTGCCGCGCTGGCAAGGAGGCTGGGGGTGCATGGGCGTGACCCACTGTTTGCAGCTCTGCCCTTCTTGGAGTCAGCTGGAAACCGGAGTTGCCGGTCTGCAGGAAATAATAACCATGCCATTCATGTAAATGGTAAATTTTTCAAGTGTCTGCAAAAGGGTCTCAGTACCTCATCAGGAACTGTACCTGACAAGGCCCTGTTTTCAGTCTTGTGGCTTGAGGTATTTCAAGTGAAATGTTTCATTTGATTTGTGTCTATTTTACTCTGTTTAAAGTATGCCCTCTGCATATTTTATGTATCAGACATTTCTGTTCAATAGAGATGATATTTTTGTGGTTAAATATATGTATTTCATATGTATTCTGTAATTATTTTTTGGTGTTTCAGATTAAATCTTACAGATGAAGAATATGATAAAATATTCCACTCTATTAATGGGTAAGTTCTGAGCACTGATTTTCTGTTGAAAGACATGATAATTCTGGTTTTGAGCTCTCCTGTGTTCCCAAGAACATCCTGCTCTCTCGAGAGGTTGTGCTGGGCACTGCAGACATGAAAATATGTTCTAAGACACGGAATGCATTGTTTCATCCAGTATGGGTGTGCTGCCTTTCCTTTCTTGAGAAACACGTCAGATAATCTGTAACGTTGCCAAGGCTCATCTTGGCATTCCCCTGAGCTTGTCTGCAGGCAGGGAGAAGTGGCATTATAGTTATGAGCAATTTTGCAAGTGAGATACTCCACTTCCTCTTTGTTAATTTTTCTGTCTTCCTCATTTGAGCTGTCACCTTCATTTTGATGTTTAATAGCACTTGCTTGGTATTTCACCCCTGTTTCTTCCCTTTCTTCCCTCTTTCGGTCCTTCTCATATCTCCTCGATTATAAAAGTTTCTGGTATCCAATCTCTTCTACTCTTTTCTCCATGTGTGCTCTCTCTCTTGCTACTTGAATGGTCTGTCTTGCCTGTTGTGATTCTGTGGCTTAGGTCTTTGTTAGACAAACTTCCTGGCTTTTCAGGAGATCTATGGCAACTTCCGTCCCCGTGTTCCTCCATTTCAAATGTGGGATAATGTGATCTTGCCTAACAGATTTTATTGTGGACTAAGCAAAGTCAAAACCTTTTATGTTTTTTTTAGCTGTATGCTAAAAGTGGACTTTAGAAGAGTAAAATCAGCTGATGCTACACTTCACAGCTGATGTTGTGTGAGGCCAGAGCATGTGATTGGGCTACTTGTAGTCATGAGATGAGCATCTTAAACCATGAATACATCTGTTAAGCTTATGCATATACTGGAATGTTAATCTGCATGTGTAGACCTTGCATATTTAGACCTTTGGCTGTCTGGGGAGGGTATTGCCCTCGTATGTACATCAACATGCCCTGGACACTAGGACATGGGTCTTTGCAGCCTTGTGCTGTAAGGGAGTACAAGACAGTGATGTTTTCTCTGCTGTGTGCTGTTGGAGACAAAATGAATCATTTCAGTCCTTTCTCATGGCTACAAGCTTCACTTTGGTTGCCAGAAGGGCTTTCTACCGATGGGGTCTCTCGTTGTTTCTACCTCACCACCTACATCAATCCAGAGGAGTGTTTGGCAGATAGGTCCATTTCCTTTGTCCTTCTGTCTTTGCAGTCAGAAGTCAGTTGAGTTTATGTTATGTAGGTGAGTAAGGATGGTCTCGTTTTCCTCTTGTGACCCTCCACTGTCACCTGTTGGCTTCCACAATAAAACTGTGTTTAAATAGCAAAGTGTTTAAATAACAAAAAAGATCTCTGGAGGGAATGACTTTTATTCTGTGGAAATTCAGAATAAGAAGGAGGTACATTGATCTTTCATCTTGTTCTTTGAAGTTGGAAATTACTTACTATTAAATGCTACCTTCTTAAAATAATGAAATTTACTGTAGTAGAGACATAATTTTATGAAAGTACTCCTGAGGTAGCCATTGAAATGCCCAATGGAAGTCATCAGCTCTAACCAGTCAGAGATACTGGAATACACGTAGTTGCATTTCAATCTGCTTATGGCAATGTCAAGCCATTATCATTGCTGCTTAATGGGTTATTTCCTTTTTGCATTAGCAAAAATGACAATCATTTTTCCTAATTAGTGTAGTCCAGGTTTTGGTTTGAACAGGTTGAGTGAATTTTCTACCACTTGCAGGTAAAGATCACCTTATTTGTCTAATTAGATCTCTGAAGAATTCTGTAATCTGGCCTGTTTTGAAAATACCTTCAGCTGTATTAATTTTCAGTGTTGACACTGGGAAGTAAAGTTTTTTTTTTGTTTTTGTGAATACTACTTTTCCACCAAATACCTGATGGCTTTTACGTGATCCTGTGCATTATTCACTTAAAAAAAAACTGGTCACAAGGGTTTAAATGCACATTTGCTCTCCAAGTGCGTGGGATCATTTGAGATGTTAGTTGTTTCTAGCTGCTTATTAGTATCTCACTGATACAGATTGCCGTTTCCAGAGCACAGAAATGTAGAGGAAATCCTACACCCATTTCGGTAAAAAATCAGCAACTAATGGATGTGACTTGAGTAAATCTAATTGAGGTTCTCCAGCAGTGGTTTAGGGAATGCTCACACATCCAGTTCTCTTGGTTCTGCAGGCACTCTTCCAGTTACAGCCAGAAGAGGCTTCCTTTATTTCATGTTACTGTTTCTGATGGTACTTGATTATTTTCCATGTCATCATGTGTCCATTTGAATTTTCTTCTAGACTGTACTGAATCTTTTTCTTCTGTGGTGTTTGTTTGGGTCTGGGGAGCTGCACAGGGAATTGCCATTCCCAATTATATTTTTTGGTGGAAAAAGCTTGTGCACTATTTCTTTGAAATTGTCCTCAAAATTGCTTTGTCTTCCTCTGTGGGATCCCGTGTGACCAAAGGTTATGGTCAAATGTATTTTTCTTCCTTTTTGATAGGAACTTTTTGCTCTGTGTTGTCTCCAATAAGAAGGTCTCTGTGCCAGGGCCACAATTCTACTTTTCTGAAATTGAACAGGATGAATTGAGATTTTGTTGGAATTTTAAAGTGGTAGTGAGAGCCAGCTGAGAGTCAGGATAAGAACTGATAGAGTCATGGCTTGCAATCCTTTTATATACCATCTGAAATCTGTGTGTTTTATGTATTTTCTGTTTCTTGCTTTCTTCTTCCGTATGTTGAGTTAGGCTTGATCTACACTTTGTGATAGAGTAACCATTCTTCAGTAGAAGAACACTAAGATTAAATAAAGACTGAAACACTTAAACTCACCTGTCTGCCTGTGCACTAGCTGTCCAAACTGACATAATTAATGGAATGCTAGTCAGTACAGCCTGTGGAGCCAACAGGGCTGTTCAGCCTACCCACCACTCAGGTGTCTGCTCTTGAAAACCTATTTGAATCTACAGTGTCTTTCCGACTAGAACCCCGCTGTCCGTAATGGGAGCATAGATGCCTGTCTTTAGTTTTCTAAAACCTAGACCTGAACTAGACCTAGACCTAGACCTAGACCTAGACCCTTAAAACTGCTCTCAGACATTTTTCTGTGTACGTTGTCCAAGATTTAGGTTGATCACTGTTGCTAATCATATTCTTGGATGTTGCCTTTCAGGGTACTTTTTCCAGGAGGTGGTGTGGATCTTAGGACTTCGGAGTATTCAAGGGTTGCTAAGATATTTTACCACAAGGCCTTGGAGGTAATTACTAAGGAGCCGTTGGTTCTTGTTATTATCACTGTTCAGAGATCCAAATGACAGGTTCATATTTTTCATAGTTTTGCACTGTGTGTTGCACTTTTTTACAGTGTGTTAACCGTAGGCCTGAAAATAGGTAGCTTTTTTTCTTGCTTCTGCATAAAGCTTCTGCATTAATAGCTTAAGATTCAGACTTGTGACCTCCACTCCTGTTATATGTTGCGTTATGGTCTTAAACTCCAAAGTTCTTCAGGTCAGCTCAGTGTTGTTTATTCGCTGTACCTGAGGCTTTATGGCTCTGTTTGAACTTGACAGTGAGGAACTGCTCTTCCACCTTTGCTGCTGACTTTCCAACAGCAGGCAAGGAAAGTGCAGGCAGTGGCATTCACAGGATCAGTCAGCTGCTGCAATTCAGTAATAGAGCTCCCTTTACTCTTCAGTCTCTGTGGCACCAATGTTTTTGTTATTTTGTCCGTCTTTATTTGAGGTGAGTCTCACAAGACTCTCATTCTTATGTGAGACGATTTCATTTGTCTCTTTGGAACTGCTCACTGTGTGAACTGCAGCCTTTGTCTTGGTATTCAGCACTGGGGCAAGGGTTTCTTGTTGTTTGTTGTACGATTATGAAATTATGTTGACATTTCACAATGATGAAATGAATTGCCTGTGTCACCTTATGATCAGAGAGACGGGTTTATTGGCTGATATGTGTACAATCAGTGAGTGAGTGAAAGGCAGAAAATAACACTCAGTTCATCCTAAGTAACCCTTTCTATCAAGGCAGAGTTTTTTTCTTTGCTGTTTGTCATAATTTTGTGTTTTGATTTTCATCTTTCAAATCTTAATTAGTGCTATAAAATTTTGCTAGCTTTACTCATGTAAGGTAAGCTACAATGGCCAATCTTTACAAGTACAGAATGACTGAATTTTGTCTTTTTCTAAAGCACATGAACATATGAGTATGTATACTTTTCATTTGCAAATGTTCACAATGAGAAATTACTTTGATGTGGCTCTGCTTTAATATGAACAGAGGATGTGAAATGCTAATCCCCATTCAAGTCAGTAGAATTTTACCAGTTAGGCAAAAATCTAAATGAAATACTGTTTTCCAGCTCTTAAATTAGTTTTTAAAATGTGATGTCTTGAATGTTGTTTAATACATGTTTAGCCTCCAGGCTCTAGTTTATTTTAAAAAAAGGGGAAGGAGCACAAAATCTTTGTTTCAACTGTGATAGGTTTTAAACTGTAGTTTATTTTTTGCCTATAGTAGTTTTACTCCTCACTTGCAATTCCACTGTCTGTCTTTTCACAAGTCCCGTGCCTCGTTGTACATGATGGGTGGTCATGAAGACTCTGCAGCTTTCTTTCTTTACATTTTCCTTGCTTTGCTCTGAGGAGAAGTAGTTTTGTGGGCTTTTATTACCGAACTGTCAGTGGTGCAGTAGGGGAACATTCCTATTCTGAGCCTGTCATTTTAGCTTTCTCAGAAATGGCTTCGAGCAGCAGCTCTTCGGGGGTGGTGGGTGTGTGTTGTGGTATGCATAACTTAAAAATGTTTAGAAATAAGCTGGGAAAAGTTAGTCAGATTTCACAAAAACAGGAGTTCTGAAACATCCCAGTGTCCAGCATGTGCTTACGATCAGGTATAAACCATTTAAAAATGCAGATTTCCAAGGCATGTTGCACCATGCTTAGTTAGGTCACAAGAAGCTAGTTGTGTTCTTGTTTCTTTTGCTTTCTTTTTCTTCTTTTTGCCTTTTTTTATATTGTTTTCACACTGACATGCCAGTTTTTTATTCTTTTGAAAATGATTGCCACTTTTTAATGTTGCTTGAATGCACATTTTGTCTTTTTGGGACACAGGTCCAAACCTGCTAGTTAAACAATCATTTAAGTATGTCATGTAAGACCATAGCTGTGCTAGTAGTAGGATTTGTGTTTTGTTAATACAGTTGTGTGGGCACAGGCATTGCAAAGGTCCCTTGCTACTCAATCACAGCGTGCTTCATATAAAAGTATGAATTATAATAGGTAGGCTTTCCCTCAAAATAATGAGACTCTTCCATGTCCCTTCTACTGATTGCTTTTTTTACTGATATGTTGCCATTTTGTGGTTTCTGTTTAGGCTGCTCTCAAAATTACTTGTAGAACAGAACAGTAAAATCAGTGTCCACATTAGGCTCAGTTTGCTGCTTCAGCACACATAACATATATCCTTTAGCCTTCGTATTTTAGGAAAAATGCTTAACAGATTCTGTGCTTACTTCGTTGCAACTGAGCTGTTACAATTCCTGTGGCAGCAATTCATACTACTGTAGTAGTTATACTTCTCACCTACAGAAAAGAAAGTGAAAAGAGTAGGAAGTTTTGTCAGTCTCTTTTCTGTAAATTTTCATTTCTGTTTCCTTATGTTGTTGCTTTTATTTTGTAGGCTAACGATAAAGGAGATTATTTCCCAGTATGGGGAACGTGTCTTGGACACGAAGAGCTTACATATCTCACAAGTGGTGAAGTTTTACTTGTTCGTACCAAGACAAATGGTTTTTCACTCCCTCTGAACTTTACCTCAGGTGAAAAATTCATTAAATCTCATGTCTGAGTTTTGCTAAGAGGTGTTGTGTTTTGTTTGTGATAAATATTATGGGATGAACGTTTGTGAGTTTTCTAATGATTATCTTCTGTTAAATCCTTTGTTATTAAGTTGCCTTGACTGTTTTTGTGAAGTCAGAGCAACTGTCACTTCTAAAGCAGAGAAGTGAGCACAAGCCATTTGAAACCAAGAGCAGTCAGCAACAACCACAGCTGTGGCGCTTTGACTCATTTGAAACTTCAGACCTACAAAATAATGTCTTCTTAGGGCCCTTTTTGTTACCAAGTTGAACAGAATTCACAGGTTCAAAACCTATTAAGCTTGGAGAGCATGTGATTTTAAATTTTTCAAATCACATCCTTCCTAATGATGGATAGGAAATACTGTCCCATTTGAATAGTACTGAAATCAGAGAGATCCCTTAAGATAGAGCTGTGGCACTCAGCAGCACTGGTGGAATGTGGCCTCTGTTGACATTTTACCCTTTGTGAGTAACCCCTCTGCAGACCACGTAGCATTCGCAAATTCTGTCACTTGTGCTCATTGTGAGTGGAAGGGCCACTGAAATGAGTGTCGAAGAATGATGCTTATTTTAGTGAGAACTTAAGTAGCAGAGCTGGATCCTCTCTGGAAAAGACTGGTAGACAGTGGTAACAGCATATTGGAAATCTGTTGTAGTTAATTCACTGGTATTTCTTGCAGGGTATTCTAAAATAATAAAGATTTACTGCCAAAAAAGTTTACTTTAACACAGCATTTTATTAATTGTCTTCTGTCAGTATAAGTCCATCTGAGACCAGTTTGGGTAATGGAAAATACAATTTTTTTTTCTTTGTAATAGCTGCAAAAGACAGTAAAATGTTCAGGAATTTCCCTGATGATGTATTACACGCACTTGCTACTGAGCCATTGACATCAAACTTTCATATGTGGAGCCTCTCCATGGAGGTATTTGATCTTTTTATTTCCTGCATACAAACACTTCTTTTTTTTTTTTTTTTGTTAAAATTAGAAATAAATAAGCAAATAATACCTTTTCCCTCTTCCCCCTCTCCTTATCACAGAATTTCACAAATAATGAAGAGCTTCGTACTTTCTATAGAGTTCTGACCACTAACACTGATGATGAAGTGGAATTTATATCTACCATGGAAGGTAAGGAAATTAATTTCCTTTGGAAACTGTGACTGTTACAAAGTAGTTCTTTGGAAGTGTTGTGACATTGATGTGCATTCGTATTGCAAGTTGTTAAGTAGCAGAGTGAGCATCAGCCCTGTCAGTGCTCTGGCTGTGAGGAGCATTTCTGTTTGCAGGGATATTTTATCTTATGAGTACTGTGAGCCTCATTACTCCTCCTACCCACCGTTCCCCTTCCAGATACGCTGTTACACTTTAGCACTGGCATATTTGAGCGTCCTGGTGCGTACTGCACAGCACTTTTGCTGCAGTAGTTGAATCCCTCCCTGCACAGTGCAGCATGCCTCTGTCAGACCTTGCTTTCCAGCTGTCTGCTTAGGCTTGTGTTTCCCTGGTGCTCTCTATGTGCTTGCTGTATGGGAAGAACAATCCAGGCTGCTGAGGGAACAGCAATATCCCTCATTACCTTAGCGGCAATGCTGGTAATTGCCCTCCTCCAAAAGCCTTTTGCATGACTTGTTTTGTCTGTTTTGCACTGGGCTTGCTCAGCTCAGGAAACAAGTTAGCTCTTCAGGGAGTGTTTTATCTTGATCAGTGCACCACTAGCAGCCCTACCACAAGGCCCAGCTGTCACCAATGGGATTCTTCTGTGTGGCATCCTGGCTGTCCTCCAAAAGAAAGGAATAGCACTTTGATCAGCAAACCTGATTAGGCTAATGACAGGCATCACCCGTGCCTGCAAGCGGTTTATCACAGAGCAGTCATCAGCTGCTGTGCCTCTGTTCCCTGGAAGACAGCTAAGGACTGACTCCCCCAAAATGTGTCAGGCCTGGCCAGAGCAGATGGGAGCTGCCCCTGAACTGACTGGGCCTTCAAGGAGATGCTAAGACTTGGATCTCTCCCATGGAACTGGCATCCTGTATGGCTGTGAATGCCGAGTGATGCTGGCAGCAGATAGGAAGCTTTGAGTCCGATACACTTGAAACATTATTTTTTAGTGTGTTAATTCATTAATTCTGAAATCAATAATCAAAAAAAAGGATGTACAAGTATTTTCTTGCATGGAATGAGACCCTTCTTTTACAATACCTATTTATTTTCCTTCAGTTCTACTGTGACTTTGACCGTGTTTCAACTTGCTGTTTACGCTTTTGTGAAACTGTTGATAAGTGAGGTATATTTGTAGCTTATCTTTTGAGTTTATTTTGCAGTAGGCTTAAGCATGTAATTCTTAAGGCATACACCTTTACACGCTTTGTGTTTTGTTGTAGCATACAAATATCCAATTTATGGCATTCAGTGGCATCCAGAGAAAAATCCTTTTGAGTGGAAGGATTCTCCAGGCATTCCACATTCGCCATCTGCTGTAAGAGCAGCATATTATATGGCTGATTTCTTCGTTAATGAAGGTAAAACGTTTGTTATCTATAAATGTTGGGGGCTAGAGTGAAGCATTACTGAAAAACTTTGAAGATGACAGACTTCTTTTTCAGCTGTCAAAGTTCAGTACCTCATAGTGCTTTCTGAGCAGATTACTCTGCAAGCTTTATAGTCTTATAAAACACCAAAGGATACTAGAAATAGAATGGCTTAGTGAAAGTGACATCAAAAGGCCAAGCATTCCACAAACTGTTTTCACTGGGCTGGCTCTAAAACATTGTTCTGTGACTTTCTACCATTTCAAAATATCCCTGTAACACTTTGGCCTCTCTTGCACAAAGACAATAAAACAAAAAAAAGTACTCCATTCATAATTTCAGGGGCTTCTTCAGTTCCTAACTGGCTTACCATCATTCGATGTGTTCTCAATTTTGCTTGCAAAATGCATATTCCCGGGGTTATAAATATGGCTTGGGCAGAACGGATGTGTCAGAGGGGTGCAATATGGTGCCCTATGGTTGTATACTATGGACAGCACAAGAAGTTTTTGAATTTTACAGAGCTGCTAATTTTTTTTTTTGTTTATACACTAGGAATCTGGAAGTAACTAATGCATAACATTTTGATAGTTTATGACACTACTGGTCGATTTGCTATAAATAAGCAGGATATAAATAGAGGAGTATTTGAAGGAATCAGACTTTATTTATCCCTACTAAACCATTCTGCTGAACTATTTTATGAAATAGTCTTACCTCCTTGATGGAGACTATGAAGAACATAATAATTAAGCTGGTTGAGTTTGTTCTCTAGACTTGATCTCTAATCAAGAGTCAACTTAATGAAGAAAGTAGACAGTGATGTAAGGAAGTGCAATTTGTGAATCACAGTGAGAGCGTAGAAGTAGAAGTTGCATTTCATACAAATTCAAGGTGTTTTTTTGCGTTAAGTAGTCCTACTCCTCTTTGTGAAAATGTAGGAAGACCCTTTTGATAGGGAACTTACATCCAGGCAGAACTGGGCCTCTGAGCAGCCCGATCCAGTGGAATGTCTCCCTGTGATTCTATGAGGTGGTGGACTATGACAAAAATTAAGGGGAAAGTAGGAGAAAATACAGTATGAGTCTGGTTTTAATTTTCTGGTCTAGTACTAGAATGCAGTGTGTTTTCTGGCTTTGTTTGCTACTTTCTCTAGTATCTGTATTCCCAACAGAGGTAAGCTTGCTCAGGCCATTATCCAAGTTAAGTGGGACAAAACAAGTGCCTACTCTGCATGTAAATGCTGTTGAGACACTTCATGTGAGTTCTGTTACATGTGTGTGCACATACAAGGAGCTCGTGCAGAGTGCCACACAGATGTGTCACTGGCTTTTGGATCTACTGACCTACAATTCTGGTAGAGCAAACTTTCTTCAGCCCGCTGTGTCTACCCCCATCTCATCTGCCAAATCCTAAATTATTCCTCATTGCCTCCTCAGTCTTTTGAGGAGTTACTGAAAAATAAGCTGCTCCTACTGAGTGCTTCATATCATAACTTTGCAACGAGTAATTGACATTTTTAGCTAATGTAAGGCAGAATATCTTCCCTAATTTGAGAATAAACCGCAAGATGAAAAATGTAAACTGTTTTCAGTGGGTAAAAATATACTCATGTGTGATCACTTAGGAACTAAACCGTTCTACTGAAATACCGTTTTTGTCTCCATCCATCATTGATTTTAACTTGTGTAGAGTTGCCAACATGATAAACCAGAGGAGGATTCAGTTTTATTGTCCTCACCAGCACAGTCCATGCAGCCTTCAATAGGCTGATACTCTGATGCATTTCTTTCAGAGTTAAAAGTACTGGTATTTCTGGTAGATACTGCCAGTATCTCATGGATAACTATTTTACACAGTCTTGGCATTAAATTTTCCCTCTCCAGTAATAAAATATGCTGTAACCAGCTTTCTGAAGATGTATCTTCACAGTTCTTCACATACAAGCTACTGTAATTCCATTTGTTGTTGTGCTACACAAAATAACGTACTTTACCAAGATAAATACTGTCAAGGAGGATAACATTAAAATGATCTGTACTTTTACAATGTTTTACAGCCCGGAAGAGCCTGCACCGTTTTTCCAGTGAAGATGAGGAAACAAAAGAATTGATCTATAATTATAATCCAGTTTATACAGGAACATTTTCTGCTTTTCAGCAGACCTATTTTTTTGATTGAGTATCTTATCAAAGGTGCAGTGTTTTTATTTATAAATGGAATTATTTGCCAGCTTTGTGTAATTAAGCTGATATAGTGACAGAAAGGCAGAACAGTTTTCCTTTAAAATGATTTATTCTGTGTATCTTCTGCACTATTGAAACATTAATATATAAATTTGCATTCAATAAAATAATAATCATCTTGGATCACACTTTAAGGCAAGCTACAGAAAAATGTATTTTTCTTCCAGGAAAGAGGACTTGATTATGCTTATAAACTTTGAAGTAATCACCTTTGGTACAAGGAAAAGCTTTCATATATTTTAAAATATGAGACTTTTCTTCGTAAAATGTAGACTATGATAGCACGAGACACTTAGATACATTGTGTAGTAAAATCTGTCCTTTTCAAATGATTTAGAAAATGAGACTCTTATGTTTGTCATAGATATGTGTATGCAACCAAGTTCTTGACAGGGACTCCTTTGTAATTTCGAAAATTGACCAAAATAGTAAGGCATGATAGCAAACAGACATTTTTGCCTAAGAAGCACATTATACCCCATTTGTGAAACTGTTTCTCTTGTACATTCAGCATTATTTGGAGTCCTTATTCCTTGTGAGGCCTTCATAAAAATGAGGATGCAGTGTAAAGTCAGTATCGCAAATATCACATAAAATAAGTAAGATTGGAGGGCATAGTTCAGTGCTGATTCCACTTTCAGTTCTTTTTAATTCAGTTTTATATATCCTCCAAGAATCTGTCTGGGAGTAACTGGAGTCAGCAGCCAGATATGAGATGCAGACACTCATTCCTTTGTATTTGGAAGAATGTAAACCTAGTTTTTTCTCTAAAGTGTCCTGTAGCTGGATGGAATTTTCACTTGAAGTCGGGAGGTGGTTTGCCATTAACTTAGTAAACAAGGTCGTTTCTTTCTGTCTTGTTTGATAGTTCAGTGCAGCTAGAATTTAATGGCAGATGAATGTATATGAGAAACCTGTTAAAGGTGGCATAATGTGATAATAGCTGTTGCATGCAATACACTGACACTGTTTTTTCTCTGCTTTGCTTCAGACCTGGTGAAAGTTTTGTTCAGTGGTTCTGTGTGTTGTCCAAAAAGGAACTAAGATTAGACAATCAGATATAATTCTCCTCTCTAGCATAGCTTCCAAACTCTTGTTAAAATTAATGAGGGTTTGGAGTTTATGAAGAATTCAGGTTTATAAACTTCAGCTCTGTGTTGTAGAACCTCATACTCTCAGGTACCATATCTGAATAAGTATGGTGAGTTTCTCAGGTTTTTCAAGTAAAACAGTCTCTAACTTGTTCTTATCATGAAGCAACTGCATAAGAGAATGTGAAATGCATCCGTTAAAAAAAAAACTATGAGGAAACATTAACTGTGACTAGCAGAAAAACACTTCCAGGTAATTACAAGCTTAAACATTTGATATTTTTACATTTGTCGTATCATCCAACTTAGTAAATGGTTATCTTTTTATTATAGGTAACTTTATTAACTGACTCCTGAATAGAACCAGGTGTAAAAAGAGGTTCGCACTCTACAGTTGCATGTAAATGTAGCAGCTGTGATGCTTAGAAACCAAGTCCAGTCTTCTACTTGTTCAGGCTGAGTTCTTTGGAATAGCTCTAAGAATTTGCCTGAGTAAGGTAGGCAGGTTTTAGCCTCAAACCAGAGATCAGTCTTGCAAGTGAAATGTCTGCAATGGTCGTAATTAGTTCCTAAAGGTGTAACTATAAAGAGTGTTGTGTGTAATATGATGAGAGAAGTTTATATATTATGAATTTGTATGTTGTCTTTCCTTTATATCCTGTATGTTGTAAAGCCTTGCTTGATGGTATGCATGATTTTTCTATGATACATGAAATAAACTTTCATTCACAGACGAAGTACCGACAAACAGTCATTGTCTTCTTGTTCTCATCTGTGATAGTTGTAAATGAGGAGGGTACTGTACTGGTTACAGCCTGTGTCCGCTTTGGTCATGCCAGCAAGTCACTCAGGATGAGTGAGATCTCTGGCCTGGCACAGACATGCCCAGAGTGCAGGTACCCATGGCCAGGGCTTGAGCTTAAATGCACTTAAATGTGGCTGCTGAGACAAGGGTCAGGAGCTTTGAGGAAGGCTGCCCACAGCTCCTTATCGCAGAGCAGGCTCACCCCAGGGGCAGTGTCAGAGCTCGCTCATGCATGGGCAGCCAAAGCCCCATGAAAGTGGGAAGGGGCTGCAGCACTAATGGGGCTCTCAGGGCTCTGAAAGCTGTAAACAAAGAAGCTTCTGTCTGTTCCTTGTAATACCTGATATCTTCCACAAGTTGTCCAGCCAGAAGCAAACTATAGGAACCCAAAATTTTCTAGCAGTCACCTAACAGCGAGTTTAAAAGTGTGTTTTAAAGAAGACCTCCTCTCTGCTCTGTGTTGTACATTTTCATTGCACAGACAGAACTCCGAATACAGTTTTTAGAATTAATGTTAAAGAGAGAAGAAGAGCCTGTGACCATACTCACAGCTTACTGAGTCTGGTGTATGAGCCTAACCAGCTTGCTTGTTGCTGTGTGGGGAGAGCATCCACTGATCAGCAAGGTAACCCTTGCAGACTATGTTAAATCGTCTCTAAGAAGGAAAAGTTTGAAATGGTTTCCTCCTTGGAGTATTCTTCTCTCCCCACTAGATGGCCTCCAAGAACCAGTATTTTCTGCAGTTTCGTAATCAGGTGTGGTCATGTCTCTGAAGTTGAGTAAGATATTTACTGTACCATGGTATGTAGTTATGTACCAGGGTATTTGGGATGTGGAGGAAGAAGAAGGGAGGAGACAATAGGGCTGGAATCTTACTGGCACCAACTGGATGAATTGGCAGGATTGCAGGAGAGAGTCCATGACAATTGAATTAATTCAACTGGGATTAAATCTTGTTTCCACTGAATATTTAAACCATTCAAGCATTAGCTGGAGGTGACTGGAATTACATCTGTCTTTTCAGGTGGTTGTTCCACCCCTTTAGCTATAGAATCTGTCCTGGTTCCATTTTCTATAAATATGAAACTAGCTCATGCAGAACAGGACAGACAGCTTTGATTTCTGAGAATTTGATCTCAGAATACTTTAGCCTGGGAGGCAGGAAAGACCAGTTTGAATTCTTTCAAGTAAGGAGGAGATTACAGGGAAGAAACATCCTGAGTGAGTGCTATAAGTACAGAGTTAAAGAGTAAGAGGAAGAGCTTAACCCACAAGCTTCATTGTGGGGAAACACAAATCACAAAACAACTCACCCAAACTCCCACCACTTTCGGGCTGACAAACTATACGAAAGTCCCTGGCAAAGTAGTGAATCCAAAGCAGAGATTACTGTCCAGGCACTTCTATGCTGAATAGCTTATTTTTAGGTTGATTTTTAACCTTTTTGCCTTTAGCATCAGTGCCACCTTATTCATTGCTGTGGATGCAGCTCAGCAAAACAATATTGAAAGCTGGACTGAACTGGGAAGATTTCTGTAGAAATTAGTGGCCTGTTAGGAATGTGATGGCTCTTTCCTTGGAACAGTGAGGAAAGTATGGAGACGGTTTGAACAACCAGGAAGAATAAGGAATAATTTCCCAGTTGTGTGTCATCTGTGCATTGCCCTTATGAGTCAGGAGCCCTGAGAGAGAAATAGCCATGTGTGTAATCAGGTGGCTGAAGTCTGCATGCCGGTGCTTACTCAGGAATGTTTCAGCTTGAGGTGGGACGATGTACACAAGATTTCAGTCACTTTTATCACAGTGAATAACATTCTATCTGGGATTGCGAGGGGTTTTTTGGATTTTGGGGGGTTTTTCCTACTGTGGAGTTCCCATTTATATATCTGGTGATGGTGTTGCCAGAAAAGCTATGGGAATTGGCTAGGGTCCAACTCCCATTAAGGTTTCTAAGTGCCTTTTCAAATTATTATGAGATGAGCACTCACATGGAAGACAGATTGACAGATACTGTGAAGTAATTGATTACCTTCCCTTGTTAGCCTTGTGTCTTTCCCCAGGGCAGGCCTCTTCTCTAATCCACTGCTTATTTATAGGGCAAATAGTGAAGAATATCCTGCCCAGGGCCACCTGTTGATAAGGATACTGTTCCAGCTTTCATCACTTCCTCATTATGTTTGTATCTGTTTCACAATGTAAGCAGTATGTTTTAAGAGCCAGCTTTCTCTGTCAGTTCTTATATAACCAAAAAATTTTTCAAGACTCTTTCATCCAACAGAAGTCTATCTAGACCATTTAAAAATAGCTGTCACTATTTAGAGGAGCACTTGAACAAAGCATTTGCTGCAGACTTAAGCAACAAACCCTCAGATTCTCTGAGTTTCAGAAATGTAGTGAACAAGCATCCCTCTCAACTGAACTTTCTGTAAATGAAAAGCAAAAAGTAGAAAACCAAAAGGGTTGAAAGGAGTAGAATCTAGCAGTCCTTGCTTCTGAGCATCAAAACCACTGGGTTGAATACTGTGGGCTGGTTTTGGCTGGGGTAGAGCTAATTCTCTTCACATCGTTTAGAAGGGGCTGTGTTTTGGATTTGTGCTGAACACGGGGTTGATAATTCAGGGATGTTTTAGTCAATGCAGAGTAGTGGTCACACGACCTCCAGGCCTTTTTGCTTCTCACTCCATCCACCAGCATGAGGGCTGGGGGTGCACAAGGTCTTGGGAGGGGACACGGCCAGGACAGCTGACCCCAAGTGACCACAGGGATATTCCATACCATATGACATCATGCTCAGCATATAGATGTGGGGGAAGAAGGAAGGAAGGACATGACATTTGGAGTGTTGGCATTTGCCTTTCCAAGTGACTGTTAGACGTGATGGAGCCTGGTTTTTCCAGAGATGGCTGAACACCTGCCTGCTCCTGGGAGAGGGGGAATGAGTTCTTTGGGTTGCTTCGCTAACATGTGCAGATTTTGCTTTACCTATTAAACTGCCTTAACGTATGAGTTTTCTCAGTTTTACTCTTCCGATTCCCTCCCCCATCCTTCTGTGGGAGGAGTGAGTGAGTGGCTTTGTGCAGCTTTGTTGCCAGCTGGGGCTGAATCACAGCCACTTGTGACTGTGTAGCTCCCAAGCGTCCTTTGATGATCTCTCTCACTCTGTGTATACAAGTTCAAGAGCTGATGTTACATGTGGGTAGTTTCTTGCAATTTTCCTGAAGAATAGATCAGCAAGACCAGAAAGACTAAAATAGCCATTTTCTAGCTAGAAGCACATTAGGAAATTAGTTTCTCCCTGTGAGTTCTTGAGGCACCAAGACTGGTTATGATGATCTTAATTCAACCACAGAAGTGGAAGTTTGAACTTCCTATCCCTGTACTCGACCAGGATTTACTCAGCAGCTCTTGCACTAGTAACTCCTAAGGACCTGCTTTTTCAAAAGACAATGGGACATATTACTGTGACTAATTACTCGATTATTATTGTATTAATTACTAATTGTTAATGTATTATTAGATTTAATTAATAATAATGATATTAGTGTTATAGAGGAGACACAAAGCAAAGTGAAGAGTGTACAGACAATTTCTGAGATTTTTCCAAAGAGGCCATGTCAGAATGGAAGTATTCCAAAGTTTTTGGCCAAACCCCTTCTCACCCTGGATGGAGTTAGTCCTTTCCATCCTTGTAGGCTTCTAAATGCATCTCTAGCGTTTAAACTGTTGTACCACCGATGGAGGCCATTTGCAGGCTCTAAAAGCATATCTAACCATGTCTTGGATATCCTGAGGAAGAGAGAAGCCTGAGGGACCTATTATGTGCTTTGCTTTAATTTGAGGTATTTGTACTGATTATTTCTCATTAATGTTTGCAAGGAGCATCTCAGTCTACCACTTCAACAAAAAGTACCAGTAATTCTTTTGTTCCTGGAATTACAACCGAAACAGTTTTCTGTGTTCTTTATGCCACTGAGCTGAACATAACAAAATTTTCCTCTTACTAGGAACAGAAGCTAGTTCACCATTCATCCCTGGGCTCTTAAACTTTGCTTAGGTTTCTCATCAAACTCAGGATGAGTTTGTTCCCATCCCTGTAGTTTTCTCACTTTGATTCTTGCATTTTGTGCTACTTTGTGGCTCCTTAGGGAGTTTAATTACTGTACCAGAACTTTGAGCCAGCAGTTGCTTCTTCTTCCAGCAGCAGCTGCCATAGTCTTCCCAAATTACTGACTGTTCTGCTTCAGATGCTTGCAAATGAGAGAACTGGCTCCATGAACACACGAGATGTTTGAGCAAGCCCAGTAGCTCCCTGGCAGTTTGTGTCAGCTGAAGCTGAAGCTCGAGCCATCCCAGCCCAAGCTAATACTTCAACATAAATGTCTTTCATGACCTTTTATTCTTAACTATCAAGACCCTTGCCCTCCCTTAGTTGCTTTTGCAAGGTTTCCCTAAGAAATCTGTTCAGAATCTGTCAGCAGTTTTCTCTTTGTTTTCTGCATCCGAGGAGTCAGGCACATGAAAGGAAGTAATCTGGATTAATCTCCAACTGTTTTAACAAAAAGTGAAACTTGAGATGAGAATATACTGTAGCTTTTAAGCTATGCTTAAAAGTGAGTGGGGAAAAGTTATGGTACAGATGAAATATGTATCTTTATACATTAATTTTATTTTAAGAGAAGTTGAATTGCACCACATCAGCATGGGGAATACTAGTCCAGATGGAAACATCTGTTTGAACAACGGAGCTTGCTGGGCATCTTTTATTTTCCCAAATTTCTCAACTGAGCATTTTATTGCAGAAATTGCAGTGGCATTGCTAACAAAGCCTGTGTACATTTTGAATTCCCAATCTATCTGGTTTCTGGATGACACGAAGCAGATGTCTCCCGGGATCAGCTGCCCTCAGGTTGAGGAGTGGGAGCATATTTATACAGTGCCATTAGGGCTGGGGTTTACTGTGGGAAGAAAAAAATCTGGTTAAGAAAACAAAACCAAACCAAAACTGTCTTCAGAACAGGGCTTGATTGTCCTGCTCAGTTCTCAGTTACAAGACAGATGACCCCATATGGTAAATGAAGGTCTAGATTGACATTTTTCTTATGAACTTTGCCGCAGCCTCTAAATCACTACCACACATCATTTTTATTTCTTTAGCACAGTTTATCTCCTGCTAAGCTTGCCATGACTTCAGTGCAAGATTTTTAACTCATGGGCATAATGTTGAAGAATATTATACAGACAGATGGATGATTAATTGTACGAGAAGCAATTAAAAAGAAACATGATCTCATACTTTCATGAGTAGCAGGATTTTTGGTAGCTATCTTTTTCTCTGTGTCCTGTAGAACTTCCTGATAAATTATCATCTAGATATCAAGACTTCAAACCAGACAAGAAAAATTAAAGAGCTTCATTTATGCAATTTGAAATTAGACAGTAGCACTAAAAAATAAAGGCAGTTAAAAATTGTGATGTCTCAGCTGCCTGATTAAACATCTAACAAGATGCATGACTGACACTCCTCTCCAATCTTTATTTATTTGTTTATTATTAAAAAGCTCCTCAGATGTGTATAAGCCATCTGCTGTTCTCAGATTCTCTGAGCCTTGGTATATTATGCATCTGAACAGCATTTTCATTTGATGCCATTAACTATGGAAATTTGAGAATGAAAATTTCCAGTAGAAAAAGCTGATGCTTTCTGGACATTTCTGATTAAGGCCCAATCTTTCCTCCTTTGTCCCCAACAGCTCTATTTTGATCATTACAGCTAAGCTGCAGGCTGCTTTGGTGTGATAAATAACACTGGCCAAGTCACAGCAGACAGTCTGGGTCCTTCTCAAAATGTTTGGGCTACTTATCTGGCTTATTCCTCAGCTCTCTGTGGACGTTTCCACCTGGAGATGGGGCCCTGGCTCAGTCACAGGACTACAGAGCAGCCTGGAACCAAGATCATGGTGTGGTGAAAGTTGTGGTCTAACAGGGCTAGGGCATGCAGGAGAGCATGACAGCCTGTGGGGAGTTTCAGATGGAGGAGGAAGCTCTGTCTGCTCCCAGGGTCAGACAGCCCAGGGAGGGACTCACTCAGGTGAGCATTCCAGCTGGTTCCCAGCTACACACCCCCTATCACAACTACAGTAAACTGAACCATGCCTTAGCACTGCCCCTTCCCCTCTTGCAAGGGCAAGGAAAGCCCACAACCCTTCCTGGGTACAAGCATGGTTCCAATGAGGCACGAGAGGAATCCCAGCCTGTGTCAGCTTCATCCAGGCCTGCCATGCAGCTGGCAGTGAGCTGCCATCCTCTCTCTAACTCCGTTTGCCTTCCCACCTACTCTGCCTTCTGCCTGCTGAAAGCTGTTGTACATTTCTACAGCAATGAGCTGAGAGTTGCTGGGACAGCTGCTGTATTACAGCAAACATATGGAAATGAGAAGAAATACATCAGCACCATGAAAGAAACTGGTCTTTAGCTCCTGGATGGAAGCTGAAGCAAGACATGGCAATTGCAGTCAGTTAACACTGCGTTGCTTCGGGTATTGGACTTCCCCCTTGACTCTCGATTTGAACATGTACCTGTGGCTTTTTGGTCATCTGCCTGCCTGCCAGTGTTTGAAAGATGTAAATCCCAGCCTCATGGATGAGGATGGAATCATTATCTATCATTTGACCTTTGGCGTTAGTACTCATTCCACCAGTAAAATTCCAGGAGAATTCCTTAACTCTGTGAGCCTGCTAAGTAGCAGCAATGCTGCGGACCTCTTCAAGCGCCCTGAGGAGAAAAGTGGTGGTAAGGAGGTACCACTTTGGTAAGTGGGGTGTAATTCCACCACACCAGGCCCCATCACATCATAGAAATGTCTTTCTCTGAGGCACTGACACTCTACCTGTGCACTTGTCACTGCTCAGCTTCCCCCCTCCATCGGTCAACCCCCTTAGCTCACGGAGGGGAAGTCATTGGTGCCACACAGCAAAGATTTTATTTCACTAAAGAAAAAGCTGAGACTGGAGCATGTTACTTCTCATTTGTGAAGTATGAAACCAATTTTCACATCAAACTCGCTATGACTTGGGCTTCTCTTTACCTACAGCTCCACTAGGACTTCCCACTCACCTTGCAGGAGTAGCCAGGACCTGATGCAGATAAGTGAAGCTGAGTGAGCTAGATTCATCTGAAGAGGTGGATGAGAGTTACAGAAGCTAACAGGTGTAAAGAACAACTGTGGAGATTATCCAAATGTCTTGCTGGGTCCAGGTCTTGGTTTTTACTACTGTCACCAGGGCTTCCTATAACTGTCTGCAGGGTTGCCCAAATAAACACATGCTGCATAGCAATAATCATGATATGCCTTGTAGCACCAGACTTAATTTTACTGTACCAATAGTCTGAATATTCAAACTGAACAAATCAAGGTCTGTTTGTTTGCAGCTGGATCAAAGCTAATACTCACTACAAACCAAAAGATTATGAGATTACTAGAAATCTGGGAAATATTCCTAGTCCTCAGATTATGAACCCAAGTGGTGCCAAGCAGGTGCAATTTCTGGACAGGAGGAAATGACCATGAAATAGCCCTACACAAAGGATCTCCCTAATTTAAATTCTGTTTCACTATGTCAGTCTTTGCACTGTATTTTTCTAGTACACCTCTTTACTGCAGTGGGGGTTTCAGCAAAGTCTTTTTGTCTGCTTTGTAAAAACATTAAATAAACTCTTCGAGGTTTTGTTTGATTATGCAAAAATAATAACAGCAAACCAAAATAGCACTGAGTTTTGTGGAGGGCAATAGGATGTCATGAGGTGTAACTGCAGCAGGCACACAGAATACAACTGCTCACTTCTTGACTAAGCACTGAAGTGGAAGCAAAGTCTGGGAGCCTGAGGACTGTGTCAGATTTCCTTACAGTGTTTTTAATCTGCTTTAAGTGTTTGAAAGCACTCTTAACTACAATGAAGAATTGTATGTTTCTACTTGAATCTTTTTAACCTATTCGAGGGGTGGTTTTGTGGCTTTGGTGTTTGTTTTTTATTTGTTTGAGGTTTTGGTGTTGTGTCTGTTTGTTTGTTTGTTTGTTTTGGTGTTTTGTTTTTTTCTTTTTGTTTGGATTTTTTTTAACAGCTCTTACTTTTCCCCTGAGGTAAAAAGAGACATAGGTAAAACCCAATCCTGTAAATGATGTGTTATTTTTAGTTCCTGAACTCTGCTATGCTTAATTAGTTTATGCAGCTGGAAATGAAAAAGAAAACCCCATGCCCTACAGCAATATGTGTTCATGTATAGCACCTAGTATCTTAAATCCCTTCATTTCTCTCTATAGAATACCCATTAAAGTTGTGTGTGAAGAAAACAGCACAATCTGTTGTATATAATCGTCATACTTAAGAAAGTATTTATACTTCTTTATAAGTAGGCAGCTTCACTGTCAGCCTGCACACACTCATAATATGCCTGGAAATAGGCACCAGAAACCTAAATGCAATGGGGGAATCCCATGCTCTCTGTTGGTTTCCTGCATAGCTCTTTCTATTCTGTTGTGTTTGCTCCTCTTACAGCCCATGGAATTCATCTTTCTGTGGCTAGCATATTTTTTCTAAATTGCCTCTTCTCTCTGAATATGAAATATTCCCTTTCTTATGTTTTCTTCTCTGATGTATCTTTCAAAATTCTCGTCCCTGGCCTGTGCCAGCCTTGCCAGGACTGTGAGCCAGCCTGGCTGAAAACCATGCTGAGGAGATAGGAGCAGTGGCAGGCAAAGGTTGGT
Organism: Oreocharis arfaki; assembly: GCA_013398015.1. Lineage (NCBI taxonomy): Eukaryota > Metazoa > Chordata > Aves > Passeriformes > Paramythiidae > Oreocharis > Oreocharis arfaki. Next base: position 946,603 of record VZRR01004497.1, on the reverse strand, counting down.
GCCTGAGGCCCTGTCCTGCATCAGGGCACTGGGTGATGCAGAGCCTGAGCAGCTGCTGTGCCCTCATCTTTGCCAACCACAGCTGTAGGCAGACCCTGGCCCCCCTCTCCACACTAGACTTGGGGGAAGAGGTGAAAAATGAAGGAATTTGATGACAGCACAAGTTTGCTTTTGAATTGAGGTACAGCCTTGGTCCTTTGTTTTTGCAACCACATGACCATCTGGAGTCAATGGAAATTGAATCTAGAAGGCGTCCTGAGAACTACTGGTATGGCTGCCATACCTGGTAGTCAGAAACTCCACTAAACGAAATAAGCAAAATTCAAGTAACATCCTGTTTCTGTGAGCAAGTGCTACACAGCTATTCTCTTTTCACAGAAGAGTGTGATACCAAGTGATTAAATATGACGGTGCAAGTCCCACAGTGTCACAGCCACAATACAATGAGGGCCATTAGGTTGAGGTCTCATTCAGCTGGCAGAGTTGCTGTTTCAGAGAAGTCCCAGAGTGTCTGCTGTTCCCTTAAATTTGCTGTGGCAGATCTGGGCTAGCAGAACACCTTGCATTTTCCCAGAACAAAGAGAAAAGGCCTGCATTTTCTTCCTGGTTTTCCAGTTAGGCTTGGACTTCAGAGTTACAGCTGTGTTAAAATAAATAGCCACCTCTACACAGGAAGCTAAGTCTTCATTCTTCTCCAGAAGGACAACGACATATCTACATACCATTAATTACTGATGCATTGGCCCAAGCAAGTTTTCATCAGTCATTTTAAATGTCATTATAGGGACTGTGAGTGCTTTCAGAAGATAGCTTTTAGAGTAAATATTCCAGTCAGCTCCAGGAAGTCATCTGTATGTAATTTGGAAGCAGAAATTGTATTTATTAAGGAGTCCCCACTTCCAACATGCTGCCTAATGTTATGCAAAATTATATGTCACACAAAGCAGATCGAGAGTCATTATAGTTACGCTGGATGAACAGAATGAATCTCAGAAGGTAGGAAGCCAGTCCTGCAATACATTATTCATGGCTGGCCAAATTAGCTCCAGGAGCTGGAAGTAAGGGAAAAAGGGATAGTTTATAGCTTTCTTTACTGTCCAAAAATTCTGACTCTAATTTTGCATTTGCTTTGTGCATGATCTCCTTGCTTAAGCAACCTCTGGAAAGAAGTTTCAGAGTGATGAGATATTTCTTTATTGTAAGTTTAAAAGCTTACAATATTTTCCAACAAAAACATTACTACTACTGCAAAAACTTTATTAAATGAAAGTGTTTTGTTTTGCTGTAACTTTCAATTGCTCCTGAGCAGGAAATTAGTAGTATTTTTTCTGATGAAGCTGGCATTTTAATTTATTTGCATGGTGAGTCATCATTTAAAAATACAAACTTTCTGGCAATATAGAGAAATGAAGACAATCCCTAAATGCATCAGTAATTTTGTGCTGCAGATTACTGCTCCAAGAAGTGCATTCCCTGGACAAGAGGGATAGAATCCATCCATAGCCTTTCTAGACATATAAATCAAAAGTATTTTATTATCTCTGCGTTTGCATCAAAAAACAGGGCACAGACCTTTTTTCAATTACATTAATAAGAGAATCTGAATATTCAAAATGCAAACAGTGCCAGACTTTCACATTCACTTTTACAAAAAGTTAACCTATAAATCTCTTGTTGAGAGATAACCAAGGTAAGGTTTCTCTATCACCTGCCATGATGAAAGACTGTGGTTCTCTCTCGAAGAGGGGTTTTAAACTATGCAGTCGTTTCTAATGTGTCCTGGATAGGTCATCCGGTTTGTGAGTTAATGAAGTCATAGAAAAAACTCTGAAGACCTAACTTTTTCATGCCTCATTTCCACTTCTCAAGGTGCCATGTGTGTGTGTCTAATTAATAAATTTTTCTTTAAATATGTTTTTACTTTATCCACATTTCCTCAGATGCTCAGAAGCTGACCAGACTCTGAATTTTCTGAAGCCAAGTATGCTTCATTGAAAGACAAAGAAAGTAAAATCACAGGATTTGGAAGTACATTTGTTTCACAGTCCTCTGACTTTGAGTTGGACTGAGATGCCCAAATTAAGAGCTTGATTATCACAAACCTTACTTGAGAGGAAGAGAGACACAGCTCCTTTCCTCCTTCTCCTTTGCTAATATCAGGCCACTGGACTGCTAAACTTCAATATTTTGTATTTTTAAAAGCCCAAGGTTAAGTAAGATTATTCTATTTCTTTTCATGCAGGAGCCATGAGTCTAACCCATTGATTTGAACAAACATTTTCTCCAAAGTACCTTTAGTGTAGCTGAGAGTTTGGCCATCACCTGACTGACAGCACTCCAGGTCACATCGATTCAGCCAGCTTCCATTTCTACTTTGGATAATTTATTCTAATGGAAAATCGTAGCCCAGTCCTTGCTAGTGAACTCTTGACTCAAGTGAAAATCATATTCTTCTGAGGTTCTGCATGTTTTTTGCCTTAACACTTTTAGGTCACGGTAAATTCAAGTTCAGTAATTAAATGTATGCTATATACATCCGAGACTGTAATTGAGTGTTAGTTATCCAGTTGTAACTAAGCATTATGTCATGTTGTTACAGAGGCAAAGTGATACTTCCTGGAGTGGATAACAGTGTGTTTCTCCAGATAATGGCAACCTTCTGAAACAAGCTAAATGTAGAAACTCTGCAGGAGGAGGCGTTTATGGGCTACTGCCAGGTCAATATTGAATTATATGTCATGCTAGCAATATATTTGCAGCAAAGCAGCAAATTCAACTGTTCAAAGGAGATGTGTTTTGCAGTCCTTTGTCTTTATATATAATTCACAGATTTGATCTTAGCACTCTGCAATGATTGATCCCAGTGGGACTTCTGACATTTCAGCAACATGTACCAATAACTGAGATGTGCTACTCTTTTTGCTCTGCTGTATTTCTGAAACAGCACTGAGCGTGGTGGTATTTCCACCACTAACCATGAGGTGGCATAATGTGCTCAGCAGAACAGCTTCCTTTTAATATTCCTTTGTACATCGTATTTCTTGGCATATTAGGTTTTAATGGTGAAAGACAGGCTGTAAAATTAGTTGAGCTTTTAGAAACCCTCCTCTATTTCAAAAGCAGTGACACAGATACCTATTTGCGTGCTTGTATTTTGTGGTGCTTTTCATTCTAGTAAATAATCATTTTGAGCATTTTGCTACATGGTGATGTTAAAAATAAAGATCACTGTTCTTTTCTTTTTTTTTTTTTTTCCAGTTTGCTTTCCACTACAGAGTTCTGTTTTTAGTGTGCTGCCTTTTGTAAGGCTGACATCTTTATTTCTCCAAATCTCTTTTTCAGGGCCCCTTTCTGTGCTTGCCTGTCCAGGCTTCATTTTTCCTTTCAGATTATTGTGATGTGAAATAGGTTTGATGAGATTGAACTAGTCACTTGTCTAATTTCTTACTAAGTAGACTAATAGAAGCGCCTTTTAAATCAGATACATATTATCATCTGTTAGCTACAAACTCGAGTTTAATATTTCCCCAAGCACACGGTTTACCTTAGGTGAAGTCCTAGTTTAGATAAGATTTTTTTAAGAGTGCATAAATCTAATATTTAATCATCAAAAGTGCATCAGGACTCATTTCTTGAGATCAGCTTTTTGTATTTTGTTGGGGTCAGGGAGGTCCCTGGCCAGGCACAGGCACAACTACAGCACAGCATAGGTGAGCACCACAACCCAGGACTGAGGCTTAAATGCAAGTAAATGCAGCCCCAGAGCACAGCAGGGGAAGTGTCCCGTGAGGTTTCCCAGGGCTATTCCCCAGCAGGTTGCTGCAGGGGGCAGAGCCCAGGGGTGAGACCTGCTGTGACAGTCACAATGCAGGTCTCTGCCAGAGATGCCAGCCAGTGCTGGCACCAGAATGGGTCCAGGGGGTGCTTCCATGGATGGGCAATGATCTCCACTGGTGTTATTCTTCAAATCTCCAAGTGCTTAGAGGAAAACTTCCTACAGCAGTCCAGACATATACACCTCTAAACTTCAGGGAAAACAGATTTATTTGAATTATAAAGCCTTTAGAAACCAAACCATGACTGTGAAATATATATATATAAATGTTACTCACTGTCACACACCTGAAGGTCTGGCTGCAATTTATAAGCCAGGGAGCTTTACTTGCCAAGAAAAATACCCAGAAATTGCAATGTGGATTATAAATATGAGATCAAGGTTGTTTAAACGAGCTGTTGGCTTGCATTTGCCCCAGCACTTGGGACTCTACCTGCTTGCCACCCCAGTCCTGGCTACACAGATAAAGCAGTATAAGAACACACCATTGACATTTTATTGAATAGTCTGGGCCAACATTGGGAGCTTATTTCTTTGCTCATGTGTAGCACAGTTCTCATCCCAAATACATCACATGCTAGGGGATGCTGTAACCCCTCCTTGTATATGATGCTCTACTAATTGGGCAGGTACGCAATGTTGTGGAAAATGAGAAATTAGATTACTCTTGGAATCACATTCAGCCAACTTAAAATTCAAGCTTCAGCAAGTCTGCTTGGCACTGACTTACAGGAGTGTTTTGAAAGCATGGTTGCATTTGGATGGTGTGAAATAAATAGGAAACTGGGACAGAAAGCTTGAAGAAGTGATATTGGGTCCTAGGGGAATAAGCAAAACAAGGAGAATCTTTTTTGCATTCCTGGTATTATTTATGCATGGCTGCTGCTTAGTGAGACTATCTTCAGAGTCTGTTGCTGGTTTTGAGAGGCAACAGACCGTGTAAGGGCAGCTATTCCACAAAGCTGTCACATCCAGGACTGTGCTGTGTGACTGATGAGCAGGTACTCCTGTGGAAGCAGGAATTAAATCCAGATGTTTAATTTGTTTAAAATAAAAGAGAATCATTCAAACTATGACTTCTGTGAAGAAAGTGGAAATTATGTCAAGAAACCATCATTTATCAGCAGATAAATAAAGATGGTTTGTCAGCCTGGGGAAAATGGCACAACTTATATGCAGCTGTCAAAGCAAGCAGTACAGGCTAGATCTGTGTTCTTAGCTGCTAAATAATTATTTAGGGTCCTGAACAGCCTTGTGTCCCCTTACAGTGAAGCAGAATGCTACTGGTAATGCTGGGTGATCAGAGTTGACCTGCTGAGAACACACTACCAGCATGCAATGCAGACATAGCTCTAAGGGGCAAACACTGCAGCAGTAAACTTGATACAACATATCTTCTTTATGGGCCCATTTTCACAGATCCGAGTTCCCTGATTATCTGTAACACATGTATCAGTTCGCTCATGAAGCCTCTGCAAACTAATGAATCTTCCAGGCTGATCCTCAGTTATGGTTGTAGGGATACTCAGCTCCCTGGATAGAGCCAGGAGAGGGACCATTTCTTTAGGGCTGCCTTGATGAGGGCACCCTCCACCTTACACAGCCCTAACCCATCTGACATGACCTCAGGGTGCAACCTGGCCTCCCTGCTGGAGAAGTGCTATTCTGGCAGGACACAACACAACCCCATTGCTGTGCTGGGCACTAAGGAGCAGGTTTCTGTCAAAACGCCCAGAATAGCAGGTAAGAGATGAACTCGTTTGTGAAAAACATCCCACTGACATTGAAGCTTTACATGGAAGGAACATTTTCCCAACCAGTTTTTTTTTTTCATTGTCTAAAAGAGCAGCTGGGTTGTAATTTGTTATAATTAAACTAGATGAGGCTGAGACTGGAAGGTGGCAAGCCAATTAGTTTGGGATGTCAATTTTTGTTTTCCACTGTCAAAGTCTGTTAAAGGACCTTGATAGATTGCTGGGTTGGCTTTTTCAACTCGATAATCCGCATGTGAAAGACCAGCAGGCAGCTGGGTGCAGAGAAGCACGTTGAAGTCAGTGTTGAGAAAAAGGCTGCACCTGCCACCATGGTGCTCGGAGGTGACAATGCTGTTCCAACGCCTGAATTGTGGGCATCTGGAGGAAGAGGTGAAACTCAGGATCCGAACACGGAGAATAGGCTTGCATAGCAGCTATGAATGAAGAAAGCCTGCATTTGAAGTTGTTTGGGCTAAAAGCTGCCATTTTTTTGGTGCAGAACTACAGGCTGTTTAGTGGCCCAACAATGTGTTCTCAGGTTTTAAACAAGAAAAGTTAGTATTGTCACATGCTAACCAGCAACCATACCCCTAGCTTCAAACACCAGTTAAAATATATGGTAAATACCATCTTCTTAATCACAGAGTCACAGAATCAATTAGGTTGGAACAGACCTCTGAGATCATCGAGTCCAACCTGTGACCGAACACCACCACCTCAACTAGACCATGGCACTGAGTGCCATGTCCAGTCCTTCCTTAAACACCTCCAGGGATGGTGACTCCACCAGCTCCCCAGGCAGCCCATTCCAATGCCTAATCCCCCTTTCTGTAAAGAAATTGTTCCTAATGTCCAACCTAAACCGCCCCTGTTGCAGTTTAAGACTATATCCTCTCATCCTATTGCTAGTTGCCTGGAAGATGCTGAACCCCGCTTGGCTATAATCTCCTTTCAGGGAGTTGTAGAGAGTGATAAGGCCACCCCTGAAACTCCTCTTCTTCAGCCTAAACAACCACAGCTCTCTCAGCCGCTCCTCATAAGACTTGTGTCTTCACCGGCTTTGCTGCCCTTCTGTGGACAATGCCACCTTCTGCACTACTGAAAGCAAGCAGTTATTGGATAAAACCAGGTATCAATTCCTATGAGTTTAACTGATAAAGCTCTATTGAAAATTATCTATAACAGTTAAAGTCGTATCTTAGCACAAAAAAAAACCCCCTTCAGCCAATAAAGGCTGTGAACTCTTTCATTTTAGAGAGTTCCTCCAGATCAAAATTTAATTTCAAAAAACTTACTTTAAGTTTTATGGAAAAAATCTCTATGGATATGAAAGACTCCAACCAATAATTTCAGAAATTGTAATATATAATCACTGTATGTCACTGCATCAGGCAAAAATCTGATAATTTCTTGCTATAGTTTTTGTTTTCAGATCCTCAAGACATCAGCTGCTCTTTTAGGAAACTGGTGGTACCTGGCTCAGTCCTTAGTGTACCTGTAGTGCCATATTTCGGCGGTCACATCCCCAGTTTTACTGACAGTTAAAGTACTGTGGCAAATCTGTTTCTCTAAAAAACTGGAATTAAGCAGAAACTCAAGAAAAAAAAGTCTAAAAGTTTGAAGGACATATCTTCAGCTAGCCTAAATTGTAACAGTATGACTTACTAATGCCACCAGGACAGTTTGTAGCAACTGATAATCTCTGAGGTTTTAAGACTGTCTGCAAATTCTGTTTTGCACTACAAACCTAGTCATTTCCTGAAATTGCATGGTTCAGTTAAGCTTAAGAAAACTATCCAAGTTTATTTAGAGAGTCAATATTTATTTCCTGTGTAGCTGGGATGCACCTAACACCTTACTTCAGTACGTTTTGCCAGAACAAAAGAACTGTTACTCAAAGCTTCCTACAAAAATGTTTGGCAATATGTCCTACTATATTGCAGGACACAGCAATTACCAATCAAATGCATTTATTATTCTCAAGATTTTTTTATCCCAACACGTACAGGTTGACTGACACCATTTCGGGTGTCTCAGTTTAGAAAAGAATGACAGTTTCCTTTGGCATTTCAGTCTGCATTTTGGCTGGTTCTAATGAAGACAAATTCCTCTCAATCAGGATTGTTCTGTTTGTTAAGTGAGACAGATGGCACACTCCTGTATTGGTAATGATTCTGAGATTTTAAGTGTATTTGGGATACACTGGTTTGTATTTTCCAGCTAAAAAGTGATTGATATGAAGATCAAAATGGAAGAAAACTCAGGTTCTGTCTTTGCAGAAGTTTTGTGACATGTACACAGTTCTGAAGGACCTACAGAAAGACAGGTCTTAAGACACATTCAGAGAAATACGTAAAACATGGTCCAGCAGACATGCCTTGGCAGAAAACCAAACATGCACTTCCAACCCCCTGTCAGAACAGTGCATGGAACCTGTGCCATCAAGGAGGGTGCCGCACTCATTCCTGTTCTTCCCACCTGCTCCAGAGGGCAGCACTGGGTTCAGCTGAAGGCTTTTATTTGAGGTTTATCCAGCCCCAGTAGCACTAAAGAAGGGGGTTTTTTTCAGTTGCCATTTCTTGTTGACTTTGCCTTAATACTTACTTCATACTCAGTTTCAGGGAAGTTGAACCAAAGTTCAGGTTGTGTTTTCTCCAAAGTCGGTGAGGTCTTTGAGTTAACCAGCTGGAAAGACCCTTGTCACCTGAAAATTATAGACTGTACTTCCATTGCATTTATTAGCAGCCCCGATGGGTTCATGTTGGTAAATAACTCAGGTTTTAGGAGGGAAAGAATCAAGACAAGATTTCTTCTAGCTCTCACTGGCTCAGACTCGAAAATACACAATACAAGAGAAAACTGCAAATTTAGGACCTAAGTGTTGTTTAGATCAGCTGAAGATTTCTTAGGGTATCTGTTGAGGAACTTGGTGGGCATCTGTTCAGCCTCTGGTGTAGAGGCAGAGAAACACATATCAGAAGGAACATCCTTCCTGGCTGTCCCACCAACAAAATGATAAAGTGAGAAAAGTGCAAAACCACAAACAGCCTCAAAACCCTCATGATGTCTCTGCTCAATGCTGAGGCACACAGGCTCTGCAGAGAGACGTGACTCTCTGGGGCATACAAATCTACACATCACTTTATGTTGTAATTAAGATGAAAGAAACAAAGTGTTCTGTTAAAAAGACTGCCAGCTCTCCAGAGAAAATAGCTTTGTGTATCACTTTATGCTAGTGGTGACAGAATAGAAAACAAAATACCACAGTTACATACATGTTCTTTGTCTAGAAGTATTTACAAATAACTTTACAAATTTTTACACACATTTTTCAGTTTTGCCTGTTTAATTTAAATTAAGAGAAAAATTAGTCCCCAGAGGCTTCTAAGGCTTCAGTTGGTGCCTTGTCCTGTATATTCATGCTTGGCTTCTTCCTGGGAGAAGGGAGGAAAGGAGTTTAAAAATGTGCAAATCACAGACATCTAAACAGCCCTGGGTGTAAGGCTTCCTAGAGACCGACATCCATTGAGCAGTTGTCCTACTTCTCTTCAAATCAGAGACAGGAACTCCTGATGGACTTGGGGAAAAAGAGATTAGGAAAGGAGAAGTCATATATGAATTGCAATAATTAGGTGAGTACATTAGTGTTTGAACTCGGTAAGAAGAGTCATAGATCGATCCCTACTGCATTCAGGAGTTCAAACAATGCAAGGAGTGGACATTGTGAATTCTAAATACAGCATTGAAATGATCTCTTGTACACTATTAGGGTTTGACTCCAGCTGCGTATTTTGGAGTCAAAATTACTGTTTACTGACACAATCTTGTCCAGGCACAGTACGATCCTCTCAGTCAAAAAATACTGATTTTTTGAGAAAGACTCACCCTCTTCCTAGTTTTCACAGGTTGTTTTGTTTTCATGCCTCAACACTAAACATTGTAAAAATATTGAAATTGAAAAAGAAAAGAATTTACAATTTAAAAGTGTCCATATAAGTAAATTATTTAAAAATTTAAGATCATCTACAAGGATCTACGAAATAACAATGCTGAAAATGACACTGAGCCTCTGGGAAGAACAATCCACATGCCGTGAGGAACAGATGTGGTGGGTTTCTTCCAGAAGGATGAGTCAACAAGGTTGGTCTTTTCTTCTAAAATCTGTTTCTTCAGCTACAGCAGTAGAAGTCTTGAGTCCATGTTCATTACTTACTTCGACCTAAAAAGCAGGATATATTAATTACTTACAAATGAAAACCTATTTTGTCTATCTTCTAGTTTGTAAGCTGTAAATTCATACCAGCTGACAGGTTAGTAACTAATAAACAAATGGATAAATCTCATGTGGTCACTAATTTCCTCAGCTGTGAGGCTCACCTATACGGTGAAGAATGAATGGCTGTGTACAAAGCAGTAGCTTTGTGATATGCATACCACAAAAGCAAAAAAAAAACATTTGGGAGAAATCCCATAGCTCGTAAAACATATCTGAAGCTCACACAATAATAGATTAATTTTAGCATAATATATTTCAACAGTGTAAGACATATTTTCACCCAGCTATAAAATTCTGACATGATCTGATTACAAACATGAGCATTTGAGCTGGACTGACAAAATTTATAGTCCTCACCACAGTGACACACTTGCTGAATCTATGTATTATCACGACACCCTGTAAACCATTTTCACTTGTGTAATCTTGGAAAATCTATGTTGCTCTTTCAGAGCAATTTTAAGATGGGTAAAGTCTCAGGAGAAGATACAAACAGGACAGGATCACACAGATCCATCATGGATTGGTGACCTCTCCACTGGCACAGTTTCTCATACAGTGCATCAGTTCCATGAGCACAAGTTGGCAATGTTCTAAAAGGGCTAGGGACGTTCCTAATTGGCATTAGGGATTCAGTGTCTGTCCAGATAGCATTGCTCAAAGCTGTAGTAGTTTTATTTTATTTCATTATTATTATTACTACTATTACAATTATAATCATAATTTTCATTATTATAATATTACATTGTTCTTATTACAGAATAATTATGATATTATCTTATTAACATATATTATAATATCATTAGTGTTAGTAGTAATAACGTCTAATGCAAGCCAAAATGTAGCTTCTTATTTTTTCCTTCTAGCCACCATGCTCCTCTCTTTTCCACATACCAGTACATGAAGCAATTCTCAGAATTACTGAGTGACCTGGCTGTTGATGCTGTGATTCAAACAGGCACAATATTCTTCTGTACAGCCCATGTGCTCTAGTCCCAAAGAGAACACAATGATTTTTTTTCTACTCCCCCTGTTGACTCCTGCCTTACACACATCTTGATTGAAACTGCATGGCTGAGGGCAAAGATCCTGCTTCTTGTCCCGTAGCCTAACGGAGTTGCAGGCAGAACAAAGAGCAAACAGGCAAGCCATGATCATTCACATTTGGATTAAAAATTGTTCCCCACGGGAACAAGTTCAAATTTAACTTCTTCTCAGAGGTGAGAAGGAAAACTAATCTTAGTCTTGCTAATCATTAATAATTATGGTAGCACTAAGCAGACATTATACTGAACGTGAGCACTTGAAAAAACCAGACTGTCTTCTGCATAGCTGGGATGAGACCACAGAGCCTTGTATTTCCAATGGGCTGTGTTTAGCTGTTTTACGAATGAAATATGGGAAATAAAAGGGATGAGAAAAAGGGAAGTATAGCCAAGCTTTCATCTATAAAGTAATGTTTATAGAGGCTTTTAATGCATTTTTACAAGCATTATTCATGTTCAGTACTAAGAGAATTCTAACTCTCAGAAATGGAGTTTCGCACAGCCTGGCTGCCAGAAGTCACATTTTTTTAGGGATACTAAGAATTTTCAGACTGTATGTAACTGATACAGATAGCAATTAACTTATCAAAAGAAGTCAAGAAGGCTGATGTGCTGCAGAGAGACAAGAATCTGCAAAGTTCTGGCACAACCCACTGACCGAATTATTTCCAGCAATTTGGCTTTTAATTCAGACTTTGATCACTGACAGTAATTTCCCTCCCATCTTAGATAAAGGTCCTCTGTATCTTTCAGTGCATACAGCCAAAAATAAAGAATAAACAACCATCAATAAAGAAGGAAACCCAATATAATTTCTCTCCCAGTTTCATACTCCTTGAAGCAATAAAGAGGCTAGAGAGGGTCCTCCAGTGGTACAAGAATACACAAACATAGGAAATGGGAAGATAACACTTACTCTCCAGTATTGTAAAATCACCAACAACCCCAAAATCCCTTGAGCTACATATCGAAAATCTGCTATCAAAGAACAAATTATTGGATGTTGTGATTTTTCTATTGCAAAACAAATTAATGTATTTTGCAGGAATGTATTTGTAAGTGTTTCATGAATGTCTTTTATCCTCTTCTTTAATTACAGTAAGTTTGCTAAGAAAGTACTAAGCATTTATGCACTTGGTGCTTACAACTAATCTGAATGCAGACTAAAATCTTTAATGGAGAGGTGTAAATGTTGTAGGTGTGGCTTTCTTCCTTCTGAATATCAATTTAACTTTATACTCCAGCAGCTTATTCAGAAGGGACAAACCCCCATTTCGCAGTCATCTTTCTGACAGAAAATGCAGCAAAATAGATATTTAATGAAAAATTACTTTAAAAATGTAGATTTCAATGTAGAGTACGTACTTAGTCAAAAGTCAGAAGTTTCATCATTTCATTTAGTTGGCTTAATGTGTTATTTTTTCCTGTTCTACACCATAATTTTGGGCCTTCATAATTCTATAATATTTTGGTAAATTTTTAGTAAAATTTTGTCCCTGTTTATTTCTACAAATTGAAAGCTGCATTGTGAATAAAATATATTTTTACAACCTGCAAAAATTAATAAAGTAACAAAGTTCAGGTGTCAAGTTCCAACCCCAAACATTTTTTTAGCAACTGTCCACTTTCAATTAAAACTCCTAGCACATGCACACGTGCATACACCAGGAAAAACCTTCAACCCATTCTAATTCTGTTAACTGCTAAGTAAAATAGAGTAAGTAATTAAATCAGTTTCGGTCAATTAGCTGTACGTGCGTTTCATGTTGCATTTAAGAGACATCAAAGGCCCAAAGGTAAATTTAAAGACAGAAAGCAGCACCACAACAAGTTTCAGCCATAAAGAATTTTGAAATTAACAACTTTTGGTTTACCAATAATACTTCAAAAAACCATCAATTTGAAGTTATATGAGCTTCTGCCAAAATACGTATACTAATAATATCTCCCCATATCCTAATTTGTTCCAAATAAAAAGAATAGGTATGCATTCCAACTTTTTCATTAGGTAGCAAAGCAGGAAGAGTCCATGAAAATGTGATTTTCATGGTGCAAGCAAATAAGTGATGACAAAGAGATAATGAACTTCCAGGGAAAATCTACAGATAGTTAGATTTTAAGCTGACAAGCAATTTTTCAGCAAAACTTTTTCTTTCAGTAGTTAGACAAATGTAAAAACTTCTGCTTTTTTATAAATGAGTTAATCTCATTAAGGTTTCTGCAGCAGCAGAAGCTATAAACCAGCTCTTTTCTTGCTAAAAACTCAGCAAGGAAGCAATTCCATCCTTCAGTGAGAGCCTCTCCTTGCGTTAAGATGAGGCACAACGTGGCAGACATGGTGATATCTCCTAATCCTTGCTTTAGCGGATGTGCCGTCAATGACAAAGTGTCCTTCCTCGAATGTTTTATGTGGATTAATTTTTAATTAGGTTCTAATTAAAATATAATTAAATTATCAGAAATCTGACGCCCAAATTATTTTAGGAGAAGGTTAGCTTTCAGTTCAGTTCAGTTAGAAGGATTAATGTGGTCCGAGGGACCAGAACCTTACCTACAGGCTTTACAGGCTTTAACTCAACATGTTCCTGGGGGGGCTGTCGGTAGGAGTCTGTGTCAAGTCCACCTATGAAATCAACTGAAAATACAACAGTTCCAGACATGAACAAATGGAAATGAAAATATGTCAACTGAAAAAGAAATGTGGACAAATTATGTTAAAAAGGGAAAAAAAAAAAAGGTGCGTGCACAGGTTTGCATACAAGAAATAAACCAAGTAGATAAAGATGCCATGGAAACTGCTTACAGAAGGCTCCATGCTCTGTCTTCCTTGGGGTCTATTTAGCCCCATGCCTGGAAAATCAGGCAACAGTTGGATAAGCAGACATAACACACTCCTGCCAGTGTGTGTGCAAAAGGAGCATTCAAGGATGTGCAGAGCACGTTAAGAGAAACCACTGAGGGGTAAAATAGCTGATTCTCTTCAGGGCAATCTCAGCATATAAAAATAAATATATAAAATATGTATTTAATAATTCCCCTAGACTCCTTTATAAGTGCTTAGAAATTTAGGCAACGGAAACAGTTTAGCTTGTGAACCTAATTTCACCGAAACTCTTCAGGCTCAATGGACTTGTAGGAAAGCATCAACAAAACCCAAAGGCAAGACAGCTGACTTAAGAATAAGCAGGTGATAACTAAATATGAAAAAGCAGCAGCATCTTCTCTGGATGAATGTGTGGGGTCAGGACACCTTTTCAGAATCCTTCTACTTTCTATGCCAGAAATAATGTGCTCTTGAGAAGTTTTTAGTTCTTTCCATGGTGATACTGGTTTTAAAAAAAGACATTTTAGTCTGAGTCCTGTATTTTATTACATTGGTAAGATTTTAAGCAGGTCCAAGAGGCCACAATTTCAAGCTATCCTGGAAATCTTAAAAGCAGGTTTGTGGAAAAGACTATTCTATTGATTTCAAAGGGCTTTTTGCAGCCATGTCCAGAGCTGACAAATTCACAATGCATTAGGATTCTTTGGTCACATGGAAAGCAACTTCCTTCATTTGTTTATCCATAGGCATATATACAAAAGTCCTAAGCAGAATTTTGATAGTCATTGTGCTAACTGCTGTATGAGCAACTAATGAAAAAACAGTCCCTTCCCAGCCAATGTGTGCACTACTTAGACCAACAAAGAGTGCTTATCCAGGATGAGGCAATGGGAAAAGGAGGCTTAGAGATTGACAGACTAACGAAAAACCCACTGAAATCTGCGGAAATGCTCCTGTTGAATTCAGTTTGCCTCTCCTCCTGAGTCCAGAAATGGTGCAACATGGCTGAAAACTGAACTTGATGTACTTCAATCATACAGCATCACCTTTGCCCTAAGACTGCTCTCTTAAAACTGTCTGAGCAGGACATAATGTGCTGGAGAGCTTGCCCAGCTCAAGTGCCAGCCCCAGCCTATCTGCACCTCCTCCTTCTAATGTATTTCTTTCATGTTGCAGCTCTCCTTCAGAATGTTGTCATTAAACGAAATTATGTACATCAGAATTTACTTCAGCACTAACGGGGTTGAACCCTTATAGAGGAAATATTTGCAGGTGAACTGTTGTAAAAGTTGATTTTTAAAACCATAGAATCACAGAATGGTTTGGGTTGGAAAAGACTTTAAAGATCATCTAGTTCCAACCCCTCTGCTATAGACAGGGACACCTTCCACTAGAGCAGGCTCATCCAACTCAAAGTCTCATCCAACCCAGCCTTGAACACTTTCAGGCATGGGGCATCCAACTTCTCTGGGCAAATTACTTCAGTGTCTCCTCAGTTTTACAGTAAAGAATTTCCTCCTAATATCTAATCAAAACCTACGCTCTTTCACTTTGAATCCATTCCCCTTTGTCCTGTCACTACATGCTCTTATAAAAAGTCAGTCTCCATCTTTCTTTTAGGCTCCCTTCAGGTACTGGAAGGACACAATTAGGTCACCTTGAAGCCTTCTCTTCTCCAGGCTGAAAAATCCGAATTCTCTCAGCCTTTCCTTGTAGGAGAGGTACTCCATCCCTCTAATCTACTTGGTGTCCCTCCTCTGGATGTGCTTTAACACACTGATCTCCTTCATGTGCTGGGAACCTCATCAGCTGCTAGATGTCTAAAACATTACATATTTACTGAATAATTTTTTAGAACAAATCACATCCATAGTGATTTTTTTTTTGTTATGTACTTTAGTTTTCCCTGATTTCCAAAGTCCTGGAGGTTTTTTGTTTTGTCTTTTTAATTTTTTTAAATGGAGCACATGTTAGCATAAGACACTAAAATAATGTTTTTGTGGCAATTCACCACTTCAGAACCACACATCACTCCTCTCAGCAATCACAAGCATCACCTGCAATTGTAAACAGGGAAAGAATTTAAAACAACTAGCCTTTCTACCAACAAATCTTTTCGAGCAAGAAATGAAGTTAAGATGTATTAATGATTGACAACATAGATGTGTCTTTGTTCTGACAAAGAGAATATATTTAATAGCACCATCCAGCAAGCATTGAGATGAGCTGCTCAAACCTGTTTAGCTGAGGCTTTCTCTTTTGCAATCCAAGATGTCTTATGTAGCATTAAAGCTGAAGTTCACCTTAAAATTCATGTGAAGTTTATTCTCAAGGCAAGAAGCTATTCTATTGCACAAGGCAATGGAATGTGCCATTTTTCATTATGCACTCTATTTTATGGCTGATAGCTCTTTAATATGAAGATTCATCATCAATTATTTGAATTATAAGTTACTTAAAGTTTTTAAAATTTATTTTGATTTTACCTGGTATTTTCATCCCTTAAAATTAGTAGCCTTTCAGGACTAAGACCACAAATGGCCATTAAACACAGAAAATGGAATTTTTATTTTCACTGGAAGCAAAGACATTATTATGTACATTTCAGTGCAAGCAGGCATCAAATATCTTAAAACTTTACACTGAACGAACTTTCGGATGCATACATACCTGTATTTAAATGGCCAAAAGTAAATAGCAGCAACGTTCATATAGGTTTCCCAAGGGGAAAACACTGGTTTAAGTATGATATAAAGTAATTGCATTTGTTTATTTCTGCCTGGTTAATGGATTACGGATAATTTCTGCCATAGATTCATAGGACTACACTAAATAGCTTCAGAAAGTTGCATAAGCCTGGAAGAAAGTTCAATTAAAAACGAGTGTTCTATACAATTCTACAGTACTATGTGCTAAATTAAAAAAACCCAAACCAAACCAACAACCACAACTTGTTAGCAGTAGGGATATTCAGTCACTAAACAAGAAGCACCCCATGTAGTCCAGTCATTAACTACAGTCATGCAGAGAGAAACTTAAAATCCTAGGGAGAGGATTTTTTAGCATCCCACAGATAATAGCAGGTTACAGCAGAAGCTGGTTATTTTATCTGCAGCTGGCTGCAAAACATGATCCCTGTTCCCAGGGAATTGCTCTCTCCTTGTGTCACCTCAGTTCTGTGGTCATGCTGGATGCTTAATGGCCAGTGTGAAATGTTCCTTTAGAGTTCACTACCTGCTGTGCTTGGAAGTGCAAATCTGTGCTGGCTGTCCACCGCAGGCAGTCCATTAAAGTGATGTTCATTCATTCATGGGCCATATCAGAGGAACGGTTGTCATAATCTGCCTGAGTGAGAAAAGTGCAGTATACTGCTGGCTGACGAGAGTGTATCCACTGTCATCTGTAATTTTGAGGGTTATTCTTTTCTAGACAGATGACACTTTGGGTTGCCTTGCTAC
This sequence comes from Oreocharis arfaki, assembly GCA_013398015.1. NCBI lineage: Eukaryota > Metazoa > Chordata > Aves > Passeriformes > Paramythiidae > Oreocharis > Oreocharis arfaki. The sequence goes on along the minus strand of VZRR01004497.1, from coordinate 929,410 downwards.
TATTTATCCAGCGCATTCACCCATATGCAAGTTAAAATCTGCTTTCCTTTGAAGCTTGCGTAAAAGAATCAGAGCTCAGAAAAAGAAAAAATCCTTTCTCCTTTCCCACCTTCCCATCTGGAATTCAGCTTCTCTGGCAATATCCCATTGACCTGCTAGCAGGCCCTGTGCAAGCAGCTGCCAGAGCTTGTCAGCTCCTTGGTATATCACTAATTTCTTCTTTCAAAGTTGGCAAATTCTAAGCATGTCTGGAGGTGCAGGGTGTGAACAGAGCAGCAATATGGTGATAGCACAATTCTTAGTAAATCCTGCAGTCTCTTGGCCCGGAATACGTTAGATCCTATTGGTGCTTGCCTCCCCATTTTATAAATGGGAGTAAGCCCCAAAGCTGATGGCTCGAATGGTTGGCACCTCCAGCTGTCCCCTGCCCAAGAGAGAGGCAGACTAAGCAGCTGCTCGAACTTGTATTTTTATGCACAGAAGATTTTCTTAACCTGTAGGGTTCCAAATACTATTTTGCACTGAATTGTTTTCCTTGTACTGAGATTTTTTTGAATGGCAATATATCAATGCAATTGCATTCATTAAGAAAAGGTATGCAACTGAGGAGGGTGTAGCTGGCAGAAAAGGAGCCAAAATCAACTCGAAAGAGGAAGCAAAACTGGGGGATTGGGTCAGTGCTATGTGAATAAAGGCCAAACTCTGGTCTTTCCAATGTTTGCACTGGTAGCTTACATAAACTTTCCAGATAAGCATGTTTTTTTCCTAGGGTGTCTGCTTTTTCAGTTGCCTTCCACCCTCAGGAGATCCACTGCCCTTACACCCTTCACTGCACCAGCCAGACTGACCCAGCTATCTGTCTGGAGCCAATACTACCCATTTTCCCCTCTTCATACTAAGCCTGAGCACCTAAGTCTCAAGCCATGTAGCAGAAGAATCACACATTCCATTGCAGGATCGCAGGAATAGCATCTCACTTATGTAGAGGACTAAAGGAGGGAAAACGAGTGCAAGACAATTAAGAAAGGGAGAAGAGACAGCAGTGTTCATATGTGGTGCTCATTGCTGCTCTGTCTCTATTAAGCACTGGCAGATGATAATCAGGTTAAAACAGGATAAAGTGGTAGAAAATTACTACGAGACAACCTTTTACTTAAATTTTTATTACTGGAAGCTAGGAGGGGAATAATTCGATGTTCCACAGTAATTATTAAGATACTTGCACCAGATTTTCTTCAGTCTTCACCAGTGGGATAGATCACAATTTAAAAAACTGCTCTACCTTGTAACATGTAAGCATCACTCTTCTCTACAGGGCTGCACTGAAAGAAGGATCCTTTCACAAGCTGCCTTAGAAAGGGAACTGGCATGGAAATTTTATCTATGATATTTGCTACTGATCTCTTTCCTCATTTTATCAGTGATGTGACACCCAAGATACCAGTATCATTTATTCTCCAAGGATGTGACTGACCAGTAAGACGAAGGAAGTATGAAGAAGATCTAAGATGTTAGGAGGTGAAAATTGCTCAAACCTTCTTAACCCAGACCTCCCCAGTCATTCAAAATCTGAAAGTATCTTTCAAAAATCCTCTCAGTGCCATGCCTTTGAAAGCAATTTATAGCCATACCATCCTGTTACTGAAACTAAGTCACAGGCTGCCCCATTATGGTGTTTTGTTGGGGTTTTTTTCCTCTAAAAGTAAGTATTTTTCAGTGACTTTCAAGTCATTAGGGACTCCTGGCCACTACATGGTAGAAGTCCCTAGAAAAGTATGGTTATCACACATAAGGCATGTAGGAAAATACTTACCACAAGTTTACAATCACTAATTTAGTATCAGAAAAAATATACTTTAAGCAACAGGTATGTATAAATTGTTTTCTTTAGGCCTTAGAAAACATCAGGTTTTTATGACATTGTGCTGTATGCCAACCCAGATGCAAGGTTTAAGTCGACGAAGAATAGTTTTTCATTTTGGTTTAAAATGTCATATTTTACTCTCTCTAAATACTTATCAGCTTGGGCATCAACCATCCCATACACCTCAGCATAGCTGGCTATGACTTACATTGTTCTTCAGCAATGCAATTCAAACTAAGTATGTCTGATGATACATTTTCTTCCTATATAGGTCACTATATTTTTCTGTTCCTCATTTTAATGAAAATGCTAACATCCTTGTGAGAATACCAATATATGGAAGTTGTATTTAAAAATGTTTCAAACAAATAAAGCTGTGGGGTTTTTTTTGAGGCTTGTATTTAAAGGTGGCTAGTTCTCATAAATAGTATGAGATTTCAAATACAGTGAAGGGTAGCCTTCTTTCTGCTTATGACCAAAGAAAATTGTAAACAGTTCTAATTAAAACTTCCTAGATAATTTTTAATACAGTGATAAAATTAGAGATGTGAATTGGTAAATATCAGTCTTCCCTAATAACTGGTTTTCCCCTTTCTGACACCCTTTCTGAGCTATTCCCTTTTGGCACAGAATGTTCCACGATTCCCTCTTTAAGCTACTTTAAGCTATACTGCCTATGTACAAATTAAGCCTGCAAAGGAAAAATAAACCATGCATAAAAGACATTAAATGCCCAGAAACCATGTTTATCAATTACATTCACACAATATTGGGAGAGAAACATGCCATTGAGTTCTCATAACACAATCCAGTCTATCCACTAAAATGGCAGCTCAAATAGTCCCAAGACTGTTTTCCAGAAGGCTGTTACAGCTTCAGTCACACCTCTAGACACGCGATCTTCACAATAAATGTGTCCAAGTTGACTTCAAAAGAGACAGAACTCTGAATCTGCTTTTTGAAGTTATGCTTTGATCTTTTTTTGGTATTCCAATTCAGGAATACACGCTATATATTAGTGTGCCTTTATATTACTGCTGAGTTTGATGCCATAAACTACAGCATTCTTTCAAAAATGTTCAGTGCAGATGCTCGGACTCACTGGAATTGATCTATTCCACTAACAGTTCATTGCTAGGTTGCAAGTTAGGTGTTTTGTTCTTTCAAGTTGTCAGTTTTTGGGTTTTTTTCCTATCAGTTGAATCCCACAGGGCTCTGTTCCTGGCCTGTCATTCTTTGTATCCATAGAATTTCTTTTGGCTTCAGTTATTTGCCAGAATGATCCAATTATTTATTTTTGAGGCAACACTTAAGTATTTATAACTGCCTGGTTATTATATACCCAAGAATATCACAACTGTTTTTTCTAACCTTAGCTACAAGTCACTGATATTTTAGTATGTGAAATTAATATTCCCTATTTTTAAAATTAATGCTGAACCTATTCAACGCTAATGAATAATTAAAGATAAAATTCCTAGAGAAAAGTATTTACAAGATCAAATACACGACATATTAGAACATGTGTGACATTTGGAGGAAAGGATTTCTATGTATTGAAGAAAGTTCACATAATCTATTCACAATAGAACATTAATTTTATTTTTAAAAAGTAGGTTATGGGACTGGAGGGACTCCTCTTAGCACTGAGTGATTCTGGATTTTTTCCATCTTCCTACCTTCCTAGGGATGAAAGACTGCTTCTGAAATTTGCTATTATCATCCTCTATGACATGATATTTGCTTTATGTGTTTGTATCTTTACTTGTCTTGTGAAAAGTGAAGTGAGCCAAGGACATTCAGGAGTGTGTGCGTGTGCGTTCATGGCACAGCACAGCACAGCACCTACTCCTCAAGCAGAAGCTGCAGTGGGGGGAGCAGCAAACCAGGCAGGCCTTAGAGATGATGGAAAGAACTTGGGATGTCAAGCAGAATATCCTGCAAGTCAGGAAGTCAGAGAGACTTGGCTAAGACTCAAACGGTTCTCCAACTACACAGACACAGAAAACACTGGAGGAAATGCTATAAGCCTCTTGTTTCTGTTCTGTATGATCCAGTAATTTCGAGTCTTCCACTTTAAAAGCGTGCTAGTTTATAATGCAATTAATTCTGCCTTTTATGAGTTTTGTGTTGCAGTGTTTTTGGGAAGTTTTGTATAAAAGGAACTGTGCACATCCACTTCAAAGGTCTGGCTGACTAAAGCTCTGTCACACTCAGCCCAAGTTGCAATTTTCCTTTCCTTTGTAACTCTTTCTTATTTGCTCTAAAATCTGCTTAACATGCCTGCCTGTTAATACCTTTTGCTGTCAGGGGAGTTTCCTTCTTCCCTGGCCCTTCCTTTATTAGTAGCTGACTTTGCTGGGATCCAGGTTCAGAACTACCATCTTTGCCTCAGAAGACTTGATATCTTGAACTTGCTACAGATGCTAAAACTTGTACTTCCAGCAGCCTGAGAGGTCAGGTATCAGCTTTTTCAGAAGAATACTGATCTGATGCTATTTTCCACTTTATGATATCAAACCCATTAACACTCTCTAACGTTTTCCTCCATTTCAGATGAGGCCATTTCCATTTCCTCATCCTCCTTCTCATTTATCATTCTGCCTTTGCCCTCATGACTACAAGGGACATTCTGTGTAGAAATTCTGCTTCACCACACGACATTTGCTCCTTTGCGTGGGGCATTGCATGAGATCCCCACCCTGCACCTACACTGCACTCACAGCTACACCTCACTTAGGGGTGGTCTGCTTCAGTCCTTGAGACCCTAAAGTTTTCTACCACAAATCTCTCAGGGTTTTAGTGTCTTTAGATGCAAACTACCTTTTTCTCTTTGTTAAGGGGAATGCTGCCTCCAGCATTGATGGAGCCCTCCTCTCCTCATCCCAGCAGAAAATCCCTCCCACCGGAAGCCTGTGGTCCTACTGTGCCTTCTCTGAATCAAAGTCTACACGTAGGAAACAGAAGTGGATAAGTCCCTTCAGTGATCTCCAGATTCTCAATATCTTCCTTGCAATTTTTTATCTCTGTGAATGAGCACAAATCAACAAGCTCTTCTGTTTCTTCTTGATTTTAGTTTTTCAAGAAGAAGAAGCCAGCAAAAAAATCTTTTGTTTATCAGTCTCATGTGAGCCTTTTCCAGCCCCAGCAAATGCACTATCAAGTTCTTCTATGGCACCCTTAGTCTACCCCAGAATATATGACCATCCAGCATTTTAGATACATTGTGGATATATCTGCTAGGTTTACTACTTAATGACATCCAAGTGCATCCATGAGTATTCATTTGTCTCTGTATTTCTCTGCAAATGAGGAAATTAATTGCTCCTCATATTTTTATTGCTTTTTTTCCTGCTCTATCTTCCCATTCAAGTCAACTTTCTCATCTCTCAATATTGCTTTTGGTATTACCATCATTGTCACCAACTCAAATTAGCTCCTTAACACCCCAAAACATAAAATGACCACTTTCTCAACTTTGGAAATAGAAGTAAGAATGTAGAGCATTTTAAAATGGGAGCTTTCAATAGCTAGTGGTCTTCTCATACATGATGGAATGAAAAAAGAAATATCACATGTGTTAGCAAACATGATGGCAAGGAAAACGGTTTTCTCATTGTTAGAAAGTGGTATAATTTCATACTAGGAGAAAGATGAATGTCTGGAGTAGAGCCTGTAACAGGATTAATACCACTTTGAAGCCACTAGTGAATCAATCTGCCAATGAAAAAGAAAGATAATGCAATACTGCCCTCATCCATAAAAAAACTCTCCCTCAAGAAAGATGAAGTTGAAAGACATTTTTATGAAGACCTTGTAATCTCAAATTTCAGTCCTCCAAACTAACTCATTGTCATGATTAAGGAGGAAAAGAGAATGAGTAGAAATCAACGCCAAGGAATAAGAGGCATCATATAAATAGTGAGAGTCACACAGTATCACTTAATTTTGCTGTATTTAATCTGTGATATTGAAAAAAACACAGATGAACTGAGATAAAATTTCTGCTAACAAAACCAACTGTATAGTTACTGATTCAAGGCAAAAGAATGTCAAATGAAGTTTAAAGTGAGTCCAGCTATGACCCAAATCAGAAAGCCCTGGTAAAAGAAAGACTTGTTACAATACAGAGTTAATAAAGCCCATCAGCAATACAGACTAAATGCAATAAATACAATGTAGCCTTCTAGAAAAACGGCTTTTCTAGGAACAGGCAATATATTTCATTTGACCAACTGGCCCAGCTGGAAAACCATAACAGCTATATCTCCTGATTTATTACAACGGCATCTCTTGCTATAAATCTTGCTTGTCTTCTATACTGAAGCCATTAAAGCTGTTGAAATAGTAAAAGTAGAAAATCTAAGAAGCACAACATATAGACAACATGTCAAAGTTTAAAACAGGAAGAATTTTAAAAGGTTACTTTATGAAAGGTTGAAGTTCTGATGACATCAGAAGCACAGTAAAGAGAACTAAAGAAGAGGCAAGAATTTCACAGCATAAAGAAAAGTGTTTAGCAAACAATCACCTAAATTAGTTTCAATATTTTAATCCCAGAATATTCTGAGTTGGAAGGGACCCACAAGAATCATTGGGTCCAGCTCTTAAGTGAATGGCCATACAGGGATCAAACCTACAACCTTGGTGTTAATTAGCGCCATGCTCTGACCAACTGACTTAATAACTTCTCCTTTCTCTTGTTCTGGGACTGTGGTTCTTCTAAGAAATTTTTGTGATACTTTAGTTGCAAGGGTCTTTCTTTTGCTTTGACCTTATCAGTAATCATTACTTATCCCCTTCTCTTCTAAACAAAATTGACAACTCTTCTTGGTGGAAGATGCCGCTTGCCTTTAGATTTATGAAATTCAGACCTGAGACTTTCAAAGATGGGTAAAAAGGTGGACAGTTAATTCTTATTCCTTTTTCTTCAATTTTGCTCCATTTTGAGAAAGTATCTATGACCAAATAAAATTATCTTCAAAATTTACCTGACCATAACCTGAAATTCATGGTTTGGGTCAATGTACTTCACTGACTTATACTGGTTAGTCATCTCTTTTTGAATTTATAATACTTGCTTTGCGAGGTAGTTTCAATATCCTCTAAGGCCATAATGTATGATTACATAAAAAGAGAACCATATTGTATTATTTTTGTCATGGATACTCCCTTAAAACAAGAAATGAGCAGCTTTGGCTTTTTTACTGCTGCATTTCAAAGCTTAGTGCTATCAGAATTGTGAACAAACCTTAGCTTCAGGAAAAATCAGTGGCAGTCTCTCAGCTCAGGTGGTCTGCGTGGATCTGATTTAATTTTTGAGGCTATTATCTGTAAAGAAAAAGGGAGGACTTTTCTTTCTTTCGAGATGAAACCTCACCATCTCTCTCACAGGCCAGGCATGGGCATAAAGGAAAAGGCATTGAGAACTCTGACCACCTAAACTGCTAATTAGTCTGCAAGTCTGTTGGATGTGTCAAACAGGTTGAGTTATGCATCATATCAGGGAAGCTGTAGGTAGAGTTGTCTCAACTGTAACTGTTCATTGCTCACCAAATTCCCAGATTCCTTATCAGCATATAATAAAGACAGTTTACAGCCCAGTGTAGAGCCTGACCAATCCTGTGCCCTCCTTGGCTCAGCACACCCCTTCGTTATAGGGGTACATCATTCTCTCCAGGCTCACGCTTCCCCCACCAAAGGCAGCAGTTTTTACAAGACAGAGCTCTTAGGCATGATCTGCTGACTGGGAAATCACCACTCAGGCAGCAGCAACAATGACATGGATGTTCCTTAAGCTGAGACCCAGAAACTAGGGTAACATATCTGCATGACAGTTAAGATTTGGGAGAGATGGCATTTACACAGAAGAGAGAGAGTCTGAAAAGTTTCTTTTTGAGCTCCACAAACTACAACAGACATAAGGCTGCTGCTGTTCAGAAATGACGAAGTAAAGGGACTGCAACTCAAAGTAGAAAATGGATTTGTAAAGAGGTTTCATTTTAATGGAACAGCTGGATGAAAGGTACAGACAGGAAAGGGCACCACTTAGGCCTGTATGTGATGTTGAGTGGAAAGCTCAAGAGAGCAACGCTGGATGCTGGAGTAAGATTGATTTAACAATAGATGCAATTTAAGTGAATAGGCTAAGGTGCTGGCAACTGGGGGTTGAGACAGCATCCATTTAAAAACAGATTTAATTTAAACAGAAAGGCCAAGGAGGTGGAAGGTGGAGACTAAAACAAAATCAATATTAAGTTAGGTTAGTAGAAACCAGAATCAAATGAGCCAGTTAAAAAAAAGCGCAGACTGAGTATTTGGGAGTAGGGAAGCAATGCATGGATCTAAGAACTACTGAGGAACTCTCATTAAACAATATAGCCCCTAAAATGAGAATTATAATTCCATTCTAATTCTAATGAGAATATTATTTATTACAGTAGGACACAAAAAAATCTTAAGGGAAGGTATCATCTCCAGTTTAAAGAAAACTGCATGATTATAAATATATTCCTACTTGAAGATAATTCTCTTCTTGAGAAGAGATCAAAGTCAGAGACTTTTTGGGGTTGGAAGTGACCTCTGAAGATCATGCAGTCCAACCCTCCTGCTAAAGCAGGTTCACCTACAGCAGGTCGCTACTGATGAATATATACAGAGACTCTATGGCCTTTTTGGGCAGCCTGTTCCAGTGCCCTGTCTCCCTTAAAGTAAAGACTTTCTTTTGTCATACTCAGATGGAGCTGCCTGTGTTTGAGTTACCCACTACCCCTTGTCTTGCCACTGGGCACCACTGAGAAGAGTCAGGCTCTATCCTCTTGACACCTGCCCCTAAGATATCTGTTATGCATTGATAAGTTCTTCTCTCATTCATCTCTTCTCCACAGAAGGATGGTCCAGCTTCCTCAACCTTTGCTCATAAGAGAGATGCTCCAGTTCCCTAATGATCTTTGTAACCCTCTGCTGGACCCTCCCCAGTAGTGCCTTGTCTCTCTTGACCTGAGGAGCCCAGAAGTGACACAGGACTCCAGATGTGGCCTCACCAGGGCTGAGGGGAGGGGCAGGATCACCTTCCTCAACCTGCTGGCAGTGCCCTTCCTAATGCAGCCCCAGGACACCATTGGCCTTCCTGGCCACCAGGGCACTGCTGGCTCATGGACAGCTGGTTGTCCCCAAGGACCCCCAGGTCCTTCTCTGCAGAGCTGCTTTCCAGCACGTCAGCCCCAGCCTCTGTTGGTGCAGAGGGTTATTCTTCCCCAGGTGCAGGACCCTGCATTTGCTTTTGTTGAATTTGTTCATAGTTGCACAAATATGTGTATGTGTGTATATATTTATATATTTATTAATTTATTCATATGTGATATAGCATATAATATTCATAGAATCACCAAATCATAGCATGATTTGGGTTAGAAGGAATTTTTAAAGACCATCTTTAAAGGCCAACACCCCTGCACTGAGCAGGGACATCTTTGGCTAGATCAGACTGCTGACTTTGAGTTTTGTTTCCAGGGATGGGGCACCTGGCACTTCTCTGTGTTTCACCACCCTCACTGTAAAAAAATTCTTCCATATATCTAGTCTGAATATTCTGAATCAATGGCAGAAATGCTTAACATTAATTGTATCTGTAAAACTGAAATTGATTAGGTAGTAGTGAACCAGCCTTTAAAAACTTTCTAGCTATCAATCTGGATATCAATTCAAAGTTAAGGAAAGTCTGTATATAACTGTATTTGAACCAAAATATGTATATATTTGACTACATACTCATCCATATGGATGTACATATCCACCTACACACATATATATATATATTTACACATTTATCAAAACAGGTAAAATTGTCTCATGGTGATACAATACTGTTCTGACACATTTTTCTGTTCAGAAAACTGTGTTAGTACTTTCTGAAAATAGTACATAAAATCTATTTTGCTTTCCATACAGATATTTCTAAATACTTTATCTGTGCTCCTGAAGTCTCATTTAAATGACTATATATAATATATGTGCATATTTCTACAGTCAGAATCCAAAATTGTGGATGGAAGTTAGTGACTGCAGCTCTGTACCTTTTGGCAGCTGAACACTCACACAATTCATTGTCATGACAGAGATCTTTAAAAAATATTAAACTTTACATCCTTAAACTCTTCCTCAACTTTGTACAAAAAGGAATGAATGGAGAACTCCAACTTGATCAAAATGACCAAGTATCATTTCAATGTATGAAGCAGAGGAGAATATGCCTCACCCACTGAGCTGTCTGTAGTGCCAGGTACAGCTGGCTCTGGGTACTTGGGATTTCCTCACTCACACAAGAACTGTAAAAACTGCAGAAACTTTCAAAATTTTATTGTGTGTTCACCACTACTGCTGTGACTGATTAATATTCTGGAGAATATCCAATAATATTTTTTTCGCTGAAGTGATTGAGGTGATTCTTTTCTGCTGAATTTCAGGAAGAAATTTCTGACTTGTGCTTAAGGGAGGAATTGTGGGAATGCACTGGAGGAACTCTTACCACTTGAGTGATTTATCCCCTTCCTTAGAGAAAAATCAATGAGCTGCTGGCTTGCATGGAAATGGTTTCTTGACTATTATCCCCATACCTATTCAAGGCGATCCAACATTAAGAAATGAATTCTTTACTGAAGATAGACTAAAATATTCTACTGAAATGGTTTAGAAACGCAAGGAGGATTTCCTCAGTTTATTTGATTCACACCTTAGAGTAAGCTATGTTCTACCAATGAAAAATTTGAATTGGTTTGCACGCCATTTAGATGATGCCACTTCCTCACACTTTGCCTGCACCCTATCTGGACAAACTTCACATGTTGCATTCCACATGAAACATATGATACTTTCAAGCATGTAGCTTCTGCTGCTGCTAGAAATATTCCACAGTTAAGACTTCCCTTTCCCTACACTGTGCACCATCTATTATCTAAAGACAGTGTCTTAGCTCGAACAGTGTCCTGCAACAGTCAATGGACAATACAACTGGAAATGAAGACCATTTTGTACATTTTGCTAGGGGAATGTAAAAGCAGACAGATGCTTTTGGATATATATATGGACAGATATATATATGGATATATGCATGGACAGATGCAAGGATATATATATTTTTATTTTTTTGCTTTCCTGTGACAGATTATTCATCCATGGTTTTTAAGCAGAAAAAAAAAGAAGGGGGGATCACACCTTTGCTGCAATTTTTTGCCAATAACCTATCTAGAATCAAGATTTTTTTCCTAGTATTTATATTGTTTAATTGCTTTTATTTTACACCACTTCAAAGATTTACCCTTGGTTGTGTGTGTTGTATCTATTTATATGTTTCCATAGAAACCAGAACAAATGCTTTCTCAGGCAATGTACGATAACTGAATGTAAGAAAAAAAAAGAAACGAAAATAAATTGAAAGAGTATGTACAGGTGATCTAAATAATGTAATGTCCCTGCAGTATTTCTTCCTTCATTAAATGCTTCAGAACTCACTGTGTTAGTTCAGTGTAGGAATGAGGATGCATTTTCAGGTAATTCACCCTCTAAGGCTAATGATAAATAAAGAGGACACCAATAGGACTGTAGGACCATACAATGTTTTTAGACCGTAAAGTGCTGTCAGAATATCCTTTACATTTCCACTACAGGAGAAAGTGGAGTCAGGTATAAGTAGGGTAGTAAACAGGTGAGTCTGCACCTAATCAACAAACTCCAGCTGGACAGACCTCTAGAGCCTACACAAACTGCAACCTGACATTCGTCTCCATTAAATGTCTGGTGAGGTTGTCAGGGGCCACAGCTGAACTGAGGATCCCCAGGACATGCCTGGTGACGTTTCTGGTCACACACAACCTCTCCTTCAGTTCACAGTAGGCATCTGCAAGATGATGACAGCAGCTGCACGCAGGGAATGAGCCACCCTGAAACGTGGGCAGCACCTCGGTGCAGGGAGCAGCAGGAACCACCTGTGGCATTGGCTGGGCTCCCTGGCTTTCCAGATGTCACAGACCATGGAGGACAGGTATGTTGGACTCTTCATCTTGGCAGGGAGCCACATTTGTTTATTTTTAAAAAACTGTTCTGTTGAATTATAGAATCCATTTGGTTCTGAATCCACTACTCTTCTATGCCTAGCAATATGCATACCTGGCAAAAATAGTTGATTGTGTTGTTTCTCCAATATAGGTGAATAAAAATTCTGGTGTTTTGGGTTTCTTGTCCAGAAGAACAGAAAGGTGCAAACTGTTTTCAAGCCTTCCAAAAATACTGATAGTCACTCCCACTTTCCAGAAACACTTAAGTCAGGAGAATGCTGTCAACCTGGCAGCTATAGTGCTGTTTCACTGCCAAGCAGTAAAACTTATTATCATTTTAAAAGTCTGTGTCAAGCATATTTATCCACTGGTCAGTAGCAACACATTTTGTTTCAATATAGCAAGTCATTATGGTTTAAAGGAGAGAGTGGTGAGTGCTAAAGCCCAGCGATGACCTGTGCTGCTGTTTGAAAAGTTTCATAAGCCCTCATCTTCAGGGAGGTAATTTAGGACAGTTGTTGCCTGGGGATGTTTGATTCTTGTATTGCCCAACAGAAGTGTAGTGCAGAATCCTCCTTCTTGGTGATCCTCGATATTAAACATTTTATCACAAAAAGTCTCTTCTCAGAAGGTAAATGGACTCAACTGCATGTACAGTTGCAATTAATATAAAGATAGGAGTGGGTTCCCAAAAACTCCTTAGTTAAGGAAACTTGTATACTTATACATAAAGATAATAAAATACAAATAATATTAGCTACTGCTAGCTAGCTTTTCATTCACTTTGCAAAAAATAGTGTATTTATAAGAAATTTATCACCGCTGGACCTATTGTGGAACTATAAATATTAAATTAAATGTGATGAAAAATTCTTTCTCTCTTGTTTGATTACTGACAACAGATGCTCAATGCTCACATACATACAATGGTGTGTATGAATGTAATGCCATATGTCAGATAAGGCAATGCAGTAGTTTTTCAGAGGAAGTAATAATGCATCTTGCTTTACTTAATATTTTTCTAATGATGGCATATGGATGGTCATATTGGTACCGCAATATGAAGAAACTTGTAATTTGTAACAACAAATTCATCTTCCTCTCTGTTCTAAAAGTACAGCTGATCTCTGAGTACGACTAGCATAGAGGACAGACAAAAAAGAATCCTTTTTTACTTTATCTGTTTTGTTCCTGTGTTTTCATTTAAGGAATAAACTTCATAGTGAATGGAAGCTCTTTTCTTTTTTTTTTTGGTTTAAGTTTCATTGGATTGGCCTTTTGGTGTTTCAGCCTCATTTTTACAAAAATGCTGAAATCACAATTGCAGTTTTGTGGCAAAATTTCCCCTCTGATTTCACTGTTATTTCCTTATGCAATTTGTTTACAAATCAGTTTCCAATCCACAAAATCCAGTACAGTACAGAACTATCACTTCTGACATTGTGTCAGTGTCACATTTATGAACGAGTATGTAGCAGTAATAGTGCTATCAACTGTTTCTCAAAAAAGTCCAGAAACTATTTAGAAATTCAACCATGATTTTAGCAATGTATTTGGCCTAGTCTCCAGACTCCAGTGAATTAAAACAGTAACTCTGACAAGGTGGAAACCAGTTTCTGAGTTCATTTTTAGGAGAAAATGAGTCACAAACAGGATAGTGGAAGGCTTTTACAATTACAGATTTCAAATATTCTATTCCTTCAGAAGGGCTTATAGAGATTGATAGATCTACAAAGAAAGTGATGAAAAAATGAAGGGAAGATATATAAATAGACTTTTTCATTAGGATGAATGATGGAAGGTATTAACCCCACTACAGCAGTGTGACTTTTACATGCCTTTCTTTTATTCATTCCTTTTGACCTGTTATCATCTTCCTTCTTAGTAAAAGTTAAGTACAGTATGAAATGTAGGTAAGGTGAGCAATAGCTGGGAAAAAATGTTTCCTCAAGCATTATTACTGTTCAGAAAAGTGTCCATCAGCTGAAATGTCAGGCTCAAAATCCATTCAAGCATGGCACAGAGGCTAAACAGGCAGCTATTATTAATTTTTAAGTCTGCCTGATGGGTTTCAGACCAAGAACTGGGGTTAACTTGATGCACTGAATATTGCAGGGTATATTTAATTACAGAGGCTTTGACTCTCAGATGGCTGAGGATTTATTCTGTGCAAACTACTGCTAAAATATGATGGAATAGTTGCACCTGCCTAAGAAAAAAACCTACTGCATTATATTAAAATGCATAAAATTGGTCTTAGTTGCAGGTTTTTTTACTTTTATCCTAATGTAAACACTGTCTATTTTCAATCTGTTTTGAAGCATCACTGCACTTATATCTAGAATAATTTTCTGTTCATTATGCTGCAAGTTAGCAATGCAAAATTCTCCAGAACAAGTCCTGTTTTTCTCAGCTAATAACCAAACCAAACCAAACCAAACCAAACCATTTTCTCACTGTTCCATAAACAAATGTTTCTTTATTTAAAACACATCTGTGGGATTCCTATGAAGGGGTTAACATTTGTCTTTAATCTATTTATCTATAAGCATAGAGGGCTCTACAACACAAGTGGGCACTAAGACACCAAGTGAGATATTAAAGGGCTGTTTATTTGCTTTTGATCCAACTCAGAATCTTAGAAGGCAAGAAAAAAAGTAGCAAATCAGAAATAACTTCTCTCCAATGGTTGTAAAATCTCCTAGCTGTATCTATTCCACTTCTTTGCTCCTCTTTTTCCTTCCTTTGTACCCTGCTCTTGCCCCTGCCCCAGGTCATTCTCTGCCAACCAAAAAAACCTATTCACACAAGAGTCTAGAAGATCAAATGTATCTTTAGATACACTTGAAACGGGAAATTTGTCCATTCCTAACAAAGGACATTACAACATACTTTCCAAGACAAGTGAGGTGATTTTCACTTCTAACAGAAGACCAAATTGTTATTGATAATTCTGAAAGACAAGCAGAAATTAAATGCAGACCCCTGAATTGTTTGAGAAGAATGGGAACTGGGTTAGTTCGACATACTGGATCACCTTAGCACTTGATGTGTTTTAATGGTTGATAAACATGTCACCTGTTCTCCATGCTCAGTGATTTAAATTTCCATCTGTATCATACGGCTCGAAACCCTCAAAAGACAGTTAAGTGTGCTCACCACAGAAGGAAAATGCATCAGGCCCCATCTGTTCTGAAACAGACATGTTTTCAAAGTGAAAACCCTTTTGTGAGGCCCTGAATATGTAAACCACAAATGCTCTGTAGCACATGACTGCAGTCTCCACGAACATGTATTCTTTGCTGGAAGTTTTGTCTTTCACACATTCCTAAAACAGGATATTTGAGGCTCATTATAAAGGGCTAACCAAACCCAACAGTTATATAACATATTTGTGTAAAAAGTGAAGAGTCTGTCTTCCCAGGTACAGATGTATCTGTGTTTGCATGTGGGTGTGCATGTGCACACACAATTATTCTTCAAAGGCACTGTAGTTTGTGTCTTCCTAATCAGTCTGCAGGCCTTCCCTAACACCTAAAGTAGCCTCCCTGTTCCAGGAATTTAGTTAGTCACTGTTTCAAAAACAGTTTCCAGCTATCCATATGAAGCCCTGGCTACTGCCGTGGCTCATCCCAGCCATTTGGAAAGGAGCTGTGAATCCTTTGAAAGGATTTCACTGAGCGAAGACTGCACATCCCAAACTATACAGCCATTGTGCTGCTGTGCCATCTTCTGCTGACACCCTGTGCTACCAGTTCCTGCCTAACTGATGGTTTCCATCTTTGCCAGGAAGCATTTTCTGGGCTTTTTCTCCTCAAGCCTTACATTTTGTATTCTAAGTATTCATATTTTTCCTTTACAGCATCCATCTTTATCCAGGCTTCTCTTGCCTTTCCACAGCACACCATGTGCACAACATGCTTATGGCTCCTTACCACTCAATTTTATCTGAGAATCTCTTTGGTATATTTTCTTCCTAAGAAAAACCTAAATGAAAGTGTTAAAATAGATTTGATACTAACGTCTGTTCCATTATGACAGAGAACTGAGTATTGTACCATTTGTAGCAGCGGAAAAGTATTTTGCTTCTAGTCCTTCACACTTCTTTCAATCAAACAGTTTGCTTTTCCACCACAGACACGAATTACTTGAATTATGTTTTCAGTAAGATTTTCCAGGTATTATCAAATGATTTCCTACAAACTAAATTATTTTTTTCCAATGATTTTCAACCACTAGATCTATTCTGTGAAGAAACAAAGCAACTGTAAAAAGATTTATGAATAAAAATTTATAAATAAGTACTTGCTTGCATGTTATTTATCCTAAAACCATAAAATGCTATTGACATTTGTTCTTTTTTTTTTCTCTGAGAGAGAGCTATTTTACTGTTTACCTCCTTATAAATTAGAGGAAGTAATTTACATGATCACGTTGTCCCTTTTTAAATTTGCTCTTGTATTTGCTCCTCTGCTCATCCAAGATTTTTCCATCCTCTCTACTGCTTTTACCAATGGCTATCCTAGTCATGTGGGTGTGGTGACATCCTCAGGCAATTCTCACAACCACTTTTCACGCAGCATCCGACCAAAATGTTCAGCATATTCAGATTTTTCCAATACCCTCTTAATGACTTTTTGAGAAATACTTTTTAAAAGGTGTGCACATTTTCAAACTTTTGGAACAATGTGAATGTATATATATAAGAGCTTCATTGATAAGGGCAAGTTAAGAGCACTGGGTCAGCATTTTAAATATATGTTCTAGGTGCCTGTAAGTGTAGATCAGGTTTACCTAATTATTGATCAGAGTGATACTGCACACTGTAAATGGCTTGGTCTGTCTTCTCCATTAATTTTACTGTTGATAAAGCTGTCATTCGGAAAAACAGATTAAGAGGCTTCAGGATCTTTGATTCAAATACAAATGTACATACATAAAGACACACATATATATCTGTATGTATGCAACATGGATAACATAATGTTCATCACTGTGACTGGCTCATGTAAGAGGTTCACAAATGTCTGTGAAGAAGTGCAGAAAATGCAATCCTACCTAGATAACTTCGTAGTACCTAAATAAATATGTCTTTAAGCATAATTGGCCCTGTACATGAATGCCAGATTCTGCCATTTTTCCAACTTTGTTATTTGCCTTGGTAGTTCAATGCAAGACTAAGTCTCAGCCCAGGTACCTTGGCTCCAGAGATGGTGAGGAGTGTATCAGTACTTACAGCTGTCCTCCTCCTCCATGAAAATACTGATCACATAACAGGCGTACACAAATCCAATCAGCTGTGGGAAAGAAGAGGAAAAGCAATCATTAGAACACATTGAACATTTATAAAGCTTTTAGTACAATGATAAATATATATATATATATGCACACAGGTATCACAGCTAAATTTAAAAAAAATTTAGTTCTATTTCCCGCAGTTGCAAATTTCAGTACAAACGGTCACAAACAGCTAAATTAATTTCCTCTCTTTTGCTCATGTTTCATAACATATATTTTACACATAAATATTCATTTTATATTTTAAAATATTTTCCTAGTCCCACTGGGATCAGTCTTGATGAATACTACTATTGAGTAATATTAGTGGAAAACACCTGTACCTTGATGTTCAGCTTTTATTTACATTTCTTTGTTCTTTAATATCTCTGTTCTCACATGACGTTGTCCACATGAATGTGGGCGCCTATGCACCTCATATACTTACTAGAATGGCAAAATACCTATTAACTGCTACAGAATTAAGTCATAGTAACACTTCTACGGAATCCACAAGAGATGTCTTTTTGTGTTGCACAAAGTATTCCAGTGAAGGACTGTTTGGCAAAGTTTTAAAAGGACAGGTGAACAGTCGTGATGTAGCTGAAAAGTAAAACTGGGTTATGATTCATTGACGTCAGGAAACACCTTATCAGTAATTCACATGAACCCTGCAGGAAATTAACAGAATCATTTCCCCAAAGGACAACAACAGTCAAACCATGCTATTATTTTAACAGCAGCACCCACGAAAACATGTTCCTTAACCCAGATCTGTGTCACTTGTGCCACCAAGAGGAAGGGATCAAGATCTTCAGGATCAAGAAATAGAAACTCCACTCACTCGTTATCCATACAGACAAAATGCTTTCTTAAGACCATGACAAAAGATGAAGAAAATCCCACTGGACAAGGAAACCTATTAAACTGCACTGGCCAGACATGTCCAATCTTGAGAAAATATTGTTTGGGCAGCTGTACACAATTCATGCTATCTGAAAGCCTTGAAAAGACTCTTCATGAGAGATTTCAAAAATAGCCCAGAGATTAGTTTTAAGAATACTCCTTTTTCTCTGGTCCATTCAAAAAATCTAATTAAAATAGTTCTTCTACGGATGTCATGGATCAACCATCTGAGAAAGAGGTAATTTAATAGTATCTAGACAGGTATAAGCTCCTTCAGAAGCACAGAAATCATTCCAACCTGCTTTCTGGTTGGGCTGCAAGAGGAGCTTTACAAGCAGCTCCAAAAGCCTCTCTGCAGACAAAAAGCTTGTCCACACGAGGGAATTCAGGGAAGTTAAGATAAATTAACTAAAGCTGTGAAATCAATGCACATAAGATACAGTACATTAAATCCCTGTGTGGCCTTTCCCATTCAGAAATAAAGTGGCCCTAGTTCACTGCAGCTTAATCCTTCTCCAAGGGATTAATCTTCCCACGGAGAATTAAGCTACAGTATGCTGAAGCTGAGCTACTGGTGAATGAGGGCTGTCACAGCATCATGGCACAGTCCTGTTGGAGCTTCCTCTCCAGGGCATTCACCTTGTTGGTGTCTTGACAAAGTGACTTTAATCCAACTTTTCTCTTGTTCTGAGCAGACTCCAGTATCAGCAGCTTCCTTGACTGCTTTTTTGTGTCCAGTTTGCTGCATGATATTGCCACAGCCTCCCTCAGGTGAACAGCACTTTGTTGCACTGATGCTCTGAGCCAGCTAAATGCAAATTAGCTCTGCAGAAGGTGCTCGCTGGAGATGGCTGGGATGCATCCACTCCTGAGCTGCCCATCTCCATGCGCCTGGTGCCATGGTGGCTGCAGCACGATGGCACCCACAGACACGGCAGGGCTGGTTGGGTCACTGCGTGCTCACATTCACCTGCTGAGAACTGTGTGAGTGATTGAGAGCAGTCCAGCTCCTGCTATGAATGACAACAGGATCTTACAGTTCTGCTGCCAGCACATCCAGGACCAGCATTGGCTTACAGACTCCTTGACAGATTAAGCACATTTTTCCCCTAAACTTCACAGTTTAGAGCACCTTTCAGGCATAACAACTAAAACAATACAATATAAAGGCTTCCAAGAGATCAAAAGACAAATCATACCTGAGATGCAGGGTTTGTGCCACCTGAAGGTTACACATAATTTTAAAAAATATTGCATTAGCACCACAGAAACACCAACACCCAGGTAATTTTTTCATAATGAAATGTCACCTGTTGATTTACAATGTTTCCCAATCACCATTTGTGTTGAGCAATTTGACTACATCAGACACTTGGGTTTGTTTCTTTTTTCCTAAACACAACTAAAATATTTTGAAGAGTAAAACTGCTGAATAAATAATGAACATGATAGAAACGAATTGTAGTACAGTCTGTGGGTTTTATTTGTGAAGGAAGATCAAATATTTAGAATTATTTACTCTTCCCCCATCATGTATTTATTTTTTCTTATTTGTAGTATTCTGTATGAAATTAATTTTATTTTTTATAAACGCAATTACTTCTTTATATGTACATATGTACTCTATATCCATGCATATTATATAAAGCATTTCTTTGTAAGTGCTTCCAGCAGATTTCTCAAATGCCTAAGATGTTGGACAAGTGGATAAATCACAGCAAGACTTCCACTTTAATGAGTAATAAACAACCTGACACAGAGAAAGCAACAGGGAAAAGTGCTCAAAGAAGTCTTCCCAAAAAATGTGGGTCATGACAAGCATGAGTTTTGCAGTCCTAAGAGCTTATATCTTGCTCTTTTAGTAGACCTTCTCCTTAAAGTTAATCTTCTCCCACTCTCTTCATGGTTTGAAACACACTTTGCTTAATCTACGACCTTCTTGCAAAATCAGCAGCCTTTCTCTACTTCTCAGAAATATATTTCTCTATATTCCTCAGAATTAGTAAATAAATAATCCTCATTCAGGTAGAAATCACTGCTAGCTGTTGTATTTATGACATATGTTTAAAACACACCATTTCCTCCATCTGTTTGGTTATTAATACCAGGAGAAACAGAAAAAATATATTCACCCTCTTTCAGTTTCATGGTCTTTTCAAGGAGAAAAAAAAGATGAGGTGACTAACCATGCCAGGAGATACCATAACCCACCATAATCCAACGATATCTTTCTATAGTTAAATGTCAGAATGCATGTTTCTGAAAGAATTAAGCAGCAAGCAGGAAAAAGAGCCTTTTAGCATCAATTGCCCGGTATTTCTGCTCAGGAGGGGACAGCAATGCTTGGCTTGTAACTAACAAACAAGTAGTTATAGTTGGGTATCTGAAATCTACAGCACCATTAACAAGAAGTGATAAAGTGGGAATATACCCTCTGACAAATGAGACCGGATTCCAGATCTTTAAACAGAGTTACAGCCACCACAGTGTGAATATTTTTGTACATTAATTAATTAAAAACTCTTACTTTGCGTTATTGATGGACACACTAATAAAATATTTATTCCGACAAATTACTTTTGGTATCTTGATTAACTCAGCTGCTGTTTAATTAATAGCGCTATGCTCATGTGAACCCATCTAGCCATCAAGCTAATTGCCATTCTTGGTATTGGAAATGTTGGCTATTGGCCTGGCAACAAGTGATAGACTTGAATGTGTGTTCCCTGATAACTAAAGCAAATATAACACAAAGGAGCTGGAAGGTGTTTATTTGAGTTTCAGTAATCATCCAAAGGGACCAGTGAAGCGGCTGGAACAGGATATCCAAAGCATCAAAGGTCATTAGCACCTGAAGTATAAATAGGAGCCTCTGGCTTGATCCACAGAGAAATATAGACAGCAAGGTGGCCTTGTCTTGACAGCATCGAGTTCAAGGCATGGAAACCTTCCGGGATCCCTGAACTGTACAATCCCTGCCTGACTTACCTGGAGAGCCTAGTCTAGTTAAGTGTCTCAGAAGACACTTGTCAGCACTATTCTGCAGAAAATCAGGTGGGAAATTGTGGGAGGAGGCTGTTTTCCCCTGCTTTCATCCAGCCAAACAGTGGTTAGGGTACACACCTTTCTCTAGAGAGAATAAGCAGTTATATAAGCCATCCACCACGATTCCCAAGTTCTTCTTAGGAGGGCTCCTTTCATGCCATTCATCCCTCAGCCTGTACTGATATTACGGATTGCCCTGAGCCAGGTGCAATACCTCGCATGTGGCCTTTTTCAACTTGATGTGGTCCACACAGGCCCACTCCTTGTGCCTGCCAAGGTCCCTCTGGGTGGCATCTCTTCCCTCAAGCCCATCAACAGCACCTCTCAGCTTGGTGCCATCTGCAAACCTGCTGAGGGTGCACGCAGTACTGCTACGTCAGTAATAAAAACATGAAATAACACTGGTCCCAGCATGGGCCCCTGGTAGCACCTGTTACTGGCTTCCCTTTGAACACTGAGCCATAATTCTTTGGACATGACCATACAGTATTTTTAGACCCATCAGAATTTTCATACCCAAAACCTCATTTCTTCAACGACTAGCTGATAAATGTTGCTGAATTCTCCAAGCCATAATGAAGGATCTCAGGGTGTGAGAAACAATTGTCACCTAGGCTGTAAGGTGCCAGAAACTTCAGTGTGGGGTCCACAAATGGATTTCTTATTTGTGGAACATGGGTACATTGATATGATACTATTATCAAGGCTTTTGAAGCATAATTTATTTACTGCTGATAACCGAGGTAGAAATAAAATAGTAGTAGTCTCTGTTATTTTTCTCCTGTGCAGGCAGTAGAGTGTCAAGAGGACCTTAATGCTTTAGTCTAACTAAAATCTCCAGGCTCAAGCTATGGACATCTGCATGAAATATAAATGCCTAGTTTAATAGAAGTGAAATTAGATTGTATAATTGTCCATCATTAAACTGAGGGAAACTATTAAAACATGTAAGAAATTAAAAAACTAATCATTTGAGCAAATATATGCTGAGAGATATAATTGCTTTAATAAATGAATATTACTAGAATATATCCTATTAAAAATAAGAATCAAACTGAGTGCAAAAATGTATGTTTACTTGCAAATTAATGTCTTTTAATAGTTACTACTTAATGTGGATTAACCTTTCCTTAGGAAAGCAAGGACAAATGCAAAATAAAACTGGAGTGATGATTTAAATCAAGGCTGTTTTCTGCAGACTGAAATACTTTTTATTAAAATTGATGCTTTGAATAATTTTGATTTAAATCTTGCAGCTTTGCTTTGTCATCATCAGCTGTGGCCTTTAAATAACATTCTCACAGTACAAGATTACTTTCCTATCAGCTTCACATACTGCAGTTCCACTGGTTCAAAGTAGATATGTGAGACTACATTAAGTATTTAAGGTTACATGAAGCAGTGCCCTGGCCTGTCAGGTTAATCTTCAAGGTCAGGTGTACAATAGGTCACACACCACTGTTAAGCAACTACACAGAGTTTTGCAGAGATCTCATTGCAACAACATGGAACCATCCAAAAAAACGAAATAAAGGTACAGTACTCTTGGCTCCAGATTTGAAAGATTAATCTCCAATCAAAGTGGAAACTGTGCTTGACACTCTTCCTTGTACACATCCAGTCCATCCAGATTGTCATCTCACTGAATATGGCTTTTTCTTGCCTTCTTTTTTGCTGATGAGAACTGAAAATCCTTATTTCCTATTTATCACTGTGGTTCTTCAAAACTGTAACTCAGCAAACACAATTCCTTTTTTTCTGCAAGATATTTATTTCACTATTACCCAGTTTCCCACAAAGACTGAGGGAGTATGAAAGGAGAAGAAACTTTTAAAACTGAATCTTTATGCATAAAAAATTTGTAGGATTCAAAGCTTGAAAAGACGTCTTAAATTTAACTTATAAAATGGAAACTGTGTAGCAAGAGTGAGTTTACTGAGCAAAAAGGTAAAAACTCATTAAATTACAAAGCATCCTGACTCTTACTGTCTCCTGATTAGCATCTTCAGAAGAGCTAACTACTACTGAGGAAAAGATGAAACATGAGTAGTTAATCTTCTTAGCTACCTACTTGCCACTAACGTTTTTATTACTCTGCAGAGAGGGCTGTAAAGCCCTTTTCTTCCATTAAAGACTAGGAAAGTGCTAAATCAGAATGGGAGAGACATAAGGGAAACAGTGTATTATCCCAGTATCTGTGTGTATACACGATTCAGCAAGATAGAAATATGACTAAGATTATCAGGCACAAAGAACTTATAACTCTACATATTTCAAGACAATGACAGAGAAAACGACCCAGAGTAACAGCAGTATATAGTTGGTGCATAATAATAACCATTTACTACTATGGTATATCGTTATCCAATTATATCACTCTATACAATTATGCACTCTACCTCCTTGATTATAAACATTTCACTAGAAACATATTGCAAAACTTTATCATTATAGATAATTTCAAAACTGAATGCAATTTTTTGAATTAAAGAAGAGACAGTCTCAAAGGTATGTCCTCATTTTCCAGAATTATAAGATGAAATACACAACATTTTACACTGGTAGCAGGCGGAGGCTCAACCTGAAATCAAAACTTAGAAATCTAAAACCATAAAAGCACACAAACAACTGGAAAAATGTCCAGAAAACATAGCAGGAAAAGGCAGCAGCAACAGCTGAAGCACTCTATGTTGTCTGACTTTTTTCCTCTCCTTCATCTTCCTAAAATCTATTTGATTTGAGTTGAGTAAAACTCAGGCTGCAGAGACATTGTCTACCAATTTAATCAGCATTGCACAGAGCCGGTCTGGTCCAACTGTGTGCCATTTGCAGCTGTAGTGGAGAGTTCCTACAGACTACAACTCTGATGCCCCCTAAAATGTGCTAAGGACTCTAAAAATGGGTGACACAAGCTTGCAGGTACTTTTGCTATATATTTACCATGGAGAAACAATTGGGCAGATACTAAAATGTGTATTTTTAAAATACATAGAGGTTGTTGTTGGCTAATACTGCAGGAGACAATTCCTCTTGAATGCCATCTACCTAGCACTGGGAGCCCAGCAGCACGCTGGAAAATACTATACTACACCTGTTAGCACTACTGTGCTTTTTGAAGTTCTACCCTGTATTTGCTCTTCTCAAGTCCTTGTTTCCACTGCATTTCTTTGTCTTTAAATTTAAAAATTGCATTTGATAATCTAATTTTCCCAGGCCAAGATCAGAAATATTGTTGCCTGCACTTGGTCTGGGAATTTATTTCTCCAGCAGCATAAACATAAAATAACCCCTGTTGCCCAGTTGCCCGAAAAGACTTTACCCGTTAGGAGGGAGGACTGACATGTTATGTTGCCAAGATGCGTCCCAGCTTTGTTAGGGCTGAGACAAAGGGAGAACATAGTGTGTTCTCTCTCCCCTCTTGCTAGCTTAGCTATGGGTTATTGTCCTTCCTTTGTTATTGCTGCAATTCCTCAGAAATAATATTTTGTGTTCTGAGATCTGAAAGATGGAGGATGTTGAACAAACTGTGGAATCCAATCTCATGTATAATTCTGTAGGTCGCAGAATTTCACCTAGATACTCTGTTAGCATAATGATAATCTCGGAGCAGCCCTCACAGACTAGGCTGGGGTACTGGTGCTCCAAGATGAGCTATGTCCACAGAAGGGATCTGGGAACCTTTGTCGTTTATTTAGAGAAGAGATTAGAAACAAACCCCGAGCATCAATCCTTATCTATCTGCTTGCCTATTGTGTGACAGAGATCTAAGTTTCCTCTTTTGAATGAAAAGGAGGTCTCAGTGTGTAAAAACACTGAACACAGTATTTAAACATGACTGGTCAGAACACAGTGTTTTTTCTTGAAATATATTAATTGCATGCTAATGATACAAATGGATACCGTGAAAGTCAAAAGTGTAAAACAAAGCCAGCCTTAAACACTGAGAGTTTAAGAGCGAAACAACGGAAAGTGAAGGGGATTAGAGTGGTAAAAAGGAAGAGGAAGAGCAAGGAGATCTACATCCGAGCAGACTCTTAACAAAATCACCAGAAAAGAACTGGATGAACAAGTGAGACTTTAGATCTATTTTTTCTCCAGTGTGTAAAGAAAACAAGGTATCCTAAGAATAGGGTCAAAGTTCTCATATTTAATTTAATGACTAATTAGTTTGTCAGCTGAGTAACAGAAGTGAGAAAACCCTTTACACCTAATTTTACAATAAGCAGACCAAAAGACGACCTTCCTTCATTTCTGTCAAACTGACATTGTGTTACTTGTTTTTATATTTTCTAAATATCTGCTTTTATTTGCTTTCACCTCTACTTTTCAGTGTTAAGGATAACTTCAGAGCTACTTGCAGATCGCACTGTATTTCAGATCTTTTTATATAGTAAAGAAATTCAGGTTTGATGGTGTCTTGTAACCCAAAGCACTTCCTAAAGTGCTCATCAGGTAATGACTTTACCTCCACCTAAGCTGCACGTATCACTTTGGAAGCTGGCAATGAAATCAGAAGAAAGAAGGAAAGAAATGTCTGCTAGTGACTAAAGCCAGTGTAAATCTCTTTGGCATGTGACAAGGTACTCGGGAAGGTTTTTGAATCCTAGGGAAACAGATTATGCATGCAGGGGGTACCAAAGCAAACTGCTTTCAGAACAGCAGAATATTGCAAATCTTGGCCATTTTTTATGCTAATACTCCTTTTAAAATTCTTTCACTGCTTACGCTGCAATTACGAAAGATGTTCTTTGTTGATAGAATGCCGAAAGATATTTTTTCCCTCCTTATTAGATTTGAAGGCACATAATGAGAGTATTATTTCCACTTACTTGTTACAACAGACACAGAGAATGTATTTTAATTCTAACAATGCACTGAAATCTCTAAAAATGACTTATTTTCTACTGAATCATTTCTTTCCCTTCATGCACGATGTAAATAACACATGCATGAAACAATTATATTGCCATGAGGCAGTACCCATTTCAAGACAGACAAACTGTGACACGGCAAGAAAAATACCTAGTTCAAGATTTCAGTGAATTATGACAATCTGATCCCCACTATTAGCTAACCACCTCTATAGATACATCTTAAATAGCTAAGTAAAAATAGCAAAAGGAACATATTATTATTATAGCTCCTGTTAATCCATAAACATGGCTGAAAAATCATATGAAAAAAATTGCAAAGATTTCACTAATAACAATTACGGCACGGCAGTAAGTCAAGGGAGGTGATTCTCTTCCTCTGCTCTGTTCTTGTGAGACCCCAAGTGGAGTGCTGTGTCCAGCTCTGGGGCCCCCAGCATAAGAAGGACATGGGCCTGCTGGAGTGAAGCCAGAGGAGGACACGAAGATGATCAGAGCCTCTCTTATCAAGACAGGTTGAAGCAGCTGGGGCTATTCAGCCTGGAAAAGAGGAGGCTCTGGGGAGACATTAGAGCACCTTCCAGTACCTGAAGGTGGCTACAAGAAAGATGCAGAGGAACATT
This sequence comes from Oreocharis arfaki, assembly GCA_013398015.1. Taxonomy (NCBI): domain Eukaryota; kingdom Metazoa; phylum Chordata; class Aves; order Passeriformes; family Paramythiidae; genus Oreocharis; species Oreocharis arfaki. The sequence continues at coordinate 902,772 of VZRR01004497.1, read as the reverse complement.
TTACAAGGGACAGGACAAGGGGCCTGTGTGAGAGTGTTGAGGCAAGGGAGCTGGTTGCCCAGAGGAGAAGTTGTGGATGGAAGTGTTCAAGGCCAGGCTGGTTGGGGCTTTGAACAACCTGGTCTAGCAGAGGGTGTCCATGCCCATGGCAGGGGGTGTTGAATCTGATGATCTTCATATCATTCTATGATACCTCAGAGAATACCAGAAAAACAAAAGGCAACCCTTAGGTGGACCCAAAGCCTCCACATCATCTCATGCAGGAAATGCTATATGATCTTATGAATGGAAAGTAAGAATTTAACCTCGACCCTTATCAGCCTGCTCATATTATTGACCCAAGTGGAACCTTCTAAGAGGACTTGCAGGAGTGGCTGACACACAGATGCACCTCAGAAGAAATCTCCAAAGTCTGAATGACATCCAGTAGCTTAGACCAGCCACTAATCAAATCACACAGAAATAAAAGCCTTGAATAATAACCAAGAGCTGGTTAAAATTCACAGGAGTGTAGAAATTCATATAAGGTAGCATGGATGACTGCAGGTTGTCTGAAAACTTTTCTTATAATCTGGTTTGCAGGGTGGGGCAGAAAAGTAGTGTACAGCATTGCTCTCTGTGGGTACAAATTCCAAATTATTTTTGGACATCACATAGTTCAGTGTTCTTTTTCTTTTACTATTTTGTTTAATATATACAAGGAAAATCACACCAAAAAAAGACCCCTTCTACATCCACTAGACTTTGACTTTTTTTGCCTTTTTGGGTGTGTTTGTTGAAATACTATGGTGATGAACAATATTAGATGACAGATAGAAGAGATGGAGACAAGAAACTCTTTCTTGATCATCACTTTGTTTTTCCTAATCAATTTTCATCTAACAGTGTATTTAGTAGATGATCTACCCCATGTGTGCTTTCACTTATATATTAACATGCCATATTTAAGCCACTGAACAAATGATTAAATTTTGAGCCACAGTTGAACTGGGGTTTTTTTGTCTATGAAGGAACAATACTATAATTAGAAACATGGCTGAATTTATGTGCTTGGCAGCTAATATAGCAGCCTCTTCACTCAGCACAAACTGTAATTATTCAATATGAGGACATGGGGGCAAACATGACAGAATGATGTCGGATGAAAGATGGTGGAAGGGGAAAGCCACGTCCTTGTTCCATCCTTCCCACTGTAGTTCTCACTATGGATAACATTGTTTAATTCATTCAAGCTGCTACCTGAATGTGCAGAGGGAGGAACATAAACACACACACACACACATCCTTATAATCCTTTGTGGAGTGGTCTGCTGTGATACTCTAGAAACAAGAATACCATAAAAGCTGCAATGTTATCAGTTTGCTCAGGTATTCCCAGTTAAATTGTGTGCTAAAAGGCTTTTGTGCTGGATTCCCACTGGGCAGAAAAGCTATCAAGAATTGCAGCGAAGCTTTGCTTTCTATCAGTGTGTAATGAATTTCCAAAGCTGCTTCTCCCGTCATGTCTGACCCAGTGTGATCTCTTATACCACACATCCCTGGCACCGTTTATTTGATTGCAGCAGATGGCCCCCGTATATATGTTGTGGCTTCATGTCCTATTCACTCCTGTGTCTTACCAGCAGCTTTCACTTGACATTGCACCCCACTGCTCCCTTTACCTTCATCTGGGCCTGATTTTGCAGCCTGAAGCCCAGGGTGCATCTGAAAGGAGTATTTCCTTTCCGAGGTATCTGAGCTCAGCCTGTAATCAGGCAGCATGCAAGTACACAAGCTACACTGGAGCCATTCCAGAAAGGACTCTTCTCCCACTATCATTATGAGACTACCACAAGCATGGCCAGCGAGCATGTCCCCCCATGCTGGGTGTATGGGAGGCATTTTCTTGTCTTGCCCCAGAGCCTAGTATCAGGATGTTTTAGCATAGGGGAGGTAGATTTGGCCCTAACTCCTGCCTGGAGGCTATTCCTGCAAAGAAATGCAAATGCCTGAAGAGAGTCTGCACCCAGCAAAAGTAACTGCTCATTTGCTGCACAAAGAGTCTGTCCTGACCACAGACAGGTTTCACCTGGAAGTGTCTTTCAAATCCCTGACTCTAGCTCATCTAGACTGAGCTGTTGGTGCTTATCTGGGTCATGTTCTGGCATGAAGAGAGACTTTGAATTACACAGCCTGAAGGAGATTATGTCAGGCAGAGAAAATGTTAACCTACTTCTCCTCCTTCTCCCTGCATCCAGAACTGGGATGGATCTTTGCCAGGAAATCTTCCCCTGTGCATGAAGGACATCAGAGCCTCAAGAGTATGTCCTCAGTCCTTGGAAAAAACCTTACTACACACGGGGGAGGCTGAAGGTATCACCTAAACAGGCACCTTTGGACATCTGGAGTACATTTCTAGGGTTCCTGTGCTCTTGGACTGGGTGTTTGAATTCTCTTTCTTTGCTTCCCTTCAGCTACAAATAAGTGTAAAAGGAGCCTGTTCCAGTGTTCCAACACTTTCATAGTCAAGAAATGCCTCCCAGTGTCAAGTCTAAACCTTTCCCAGTGCAGCTTTGAACCATTCCCACACGTTCTATTACAGGACATAAAAACTGAAGAAAAGATCAGCACCTGCCTGTACACCTCCCCTCCTCAGAAAGCTGGAGGGAGCAATGAGGTCACCCCTCAGCCTTCTCTCCAAACAAACTGAATGTCCTTAGCCACTTCTCATAGGATGGCTTCTGGCCCTTTCACCAGCTTTGCTGCCTTCCTCCGAGTGCATCCAAGGACCTTCACATCCTTCTTAAACTGTGAGGCCCAGAATTGCCCACAGCCCTCCAGGTGAGGCCACACTGATGCAAAACACAGTGGTAGAATCACCTCTTCTGACTGGCTAGCGATGCTGTATTTGGGGCACTCAAGGATGGGGCTTGCCCTCTTGGCTGCTGACTCTTCCTGAGCCTGCTGCCAACCAGCACCCCAAAAAGTTTAAGGATATATAAACCATGCCTGATTTATACGATGCAAAAAAGCAAAACAGAAGTCCAGTGCAAAATGTTGTAGATGGATCTCATGGAATTGAGTGACTGGGTGATAAAATTAGAGCTGAAATTCTATGTCAATAAATGCCAAGTAATGCACATAAGGAAAACCAATTGTAACTACACATATATAGTAATAGGCTCTAAATTTGATATTAGCTCTCAGGAAGCTTGTGAATAGTTCATTATAAACCTCAGCTCACTGCTCAGTGGCAGTCAGAAAGGAGAATCAAATAGTAGAAAAGCAATAGAAAAGAAAGTAGAATACATCATTATGCCACTGAACAAATCCCTTATGTCCTCCATCCTCAATGCTACACACAGTTCTTCCTCTTCATCTCAGAAAGGAAGTAGTTGAATCAGAATAATTACAGAGAAAGGTGTCAAAGCTAATCAAAGATATGGGTGGGTTTGGAAAAGGGAGAGATTAGAAAAATTCACCTTTGGAAAGGAGACAATTAATGACAATCACAGAAATAATAAAATCATGCATGTCTTGGAAAAGACAAATATAAAATAATTAATCACACTTTTCATTATATAAGGACAATGGAAAATCAGATCAAATTATCTGATCACAGACTAAGGTGTTGTCTTTCATCATATACTGAAGGAAGGACATTTTCCACACAAATCAGAAATAAACTATAGAACCCAATGCCCTGAACATGCTGGAGAGGTCAGTCCTATACATGGATCGAAAGCTGCTTTCTTCAGGGAAAAAGGTTCATCAAAGGCTACGAGAAACCAAACTTCAGATATGACAGGGAAGCCCCAGCCAATATGGCCAGGAGATGTTAAGCCCTCATCTTTGCTACACTGAACATATCAATTTATTACTATTTACATTTGCTAAATTCAGCTGTAAATTTTATAGCTGGAAAATTAGAAGCATGGAAATCTAATGCACACAATAGGAAAGAGATTAAAATATTAACTCTAGGCTTAACATACACATTATAATTTCAGCCCAATGTTTGTTGAATTGAAATGAATAAATTGAAGTCTCTTGCAACCGGGTTTTGAAATTCATATGGAATGGTTTAGTTAGGTATGCTGCCTATTCCAGATGTATAGGAAGACATAATGTTGATGCTTCCACATAAAATATTGAGAATAGATAAGAGTGATGCTCAGATATTATGTTAGATTTCTAGGATTACTCTCAGCAGTTCATAACCTAAAATTTCCTTGCAACTCATTCATTGTGAAAAATATGGGTTGTGATTGGAGCTGGGCCAAGAAAGCTTTTTTTGTTTAATTATGACTAAATTACAAAATGTCAAAATACTTTATAGATTTCGTTCTGAAGTCTTTAAAAAGCCAAAAAGTCACATTAATCAGGCAGTCTTTGCTGATAAAAAAAAAAATACTTCAGAGCAAAAACAGCTGCAAGGAAAAAAAAAAGGACCTCTCAAGTGAAAAGAATGATGTGTTACATTAATTGTTACATTTCTAAAATACTACTCAGCTCACTGTGGGACCCATTTTCACAACCATCTCTAAAAGTGATGTCAGTCTTCCAAGTACTAGCCCATGAGCTGTTTGTATTTTTCATATTTTTCATCCATTGTCAACTTAGTTAATATGTTGCAATATCCAGCAAGGCTTTTGACTGTCTCGCACAACATCCTCATAGGTGAGCTCAGGAAACGTGGGTCAGATGAAGGGACGCAGAGGTGGGTCAAGAACTGTCTGAATGGCTGAGTTCAGAGGGTTGTGATCAGCAGAGCAGAGTCCAGCTAGAGCCCTGTAGTCAGTGGCATTCCCCAGGGATCAGTACTGGGTCCACTCTTACTCAAGTTTGTTCATCAATGGCCTGGATGAAGGGACAGAATGTACCCTCAGCAAGTTTGCTGATGATACTAAACTGGGGGGAGTGGCTGATCCACCTGAAGGCTGTGCTGCCATTCAGTGGGACCTTGATCAGCTGGAGAGTTGGGCAGAGAGAAACCTAATGATGTCCAACAGAAGTGAGTGTAGCGTCCTGCACCTGCAGAGGAATAACCCCAAGTGCCAGCACAGGCTGGGGCTGATCTGCTGGAGAGCAGCTCTGAGGAGAAGGACCTGGGAGTCCTGGTGGATGACAAGTCGTCCATGAGCCAACAACGTGCCTTGTGGCCAGGAGGGCAAATAATATCCTAGGGTGCGTCAGGAAGAGTTGGGCCAGCAGGTTGAGGGAGGTGATAATGCCCCTCTACTTGGCCCTAGTGAGGCCACATCTGGACTACTGTGTCCAGTTCTGGGCTCCTCAGTACAACACAGACAAGGCACTACTGGAGAGGGTCCAGTGGAGGGCCACAGAGATGATTAAGGGACTGGAGCATCTCTCTTGTGAGGAGAGACTGTGGGAGCTGGCCCTGTTTAGTCTAGAGAGGAGAAGACTGAGAGGGGATCTCATCAATGCATACAAATGTCTCAAAGGCAGGTGCCAAGAGGATGGTGCCAGACTCTTTTCAGTGGTTCCCAGTGACAGGGAAAGGAGCAATGGCCAACAACTCAAACACAAGAAGCTTCACTTCAACACGAGGAAGAACTTCCTCACGCTGAGGGCGGCAGAGCACTGGAACAGGCTGCCCAGGGAGGTTGTGGAGTCTCCCTCTCCGGAGACATGCAAAACCCACCTGCACACGTTCCTGTGTCACCTGCTCTAGGCAACCCTGCCTTGGCAGGGGGCATGGATGAGATGATCTCCAGAGGTCCCTTCCAACCCTAAGAATTCTGTGTGATTCTGAGAATTGAAAAGCTATGCACAGAAGCAACTTTCCCCTGTAACCAAAGGCCTGAAAGTCAAGCCAGTGGGAGAGGACTGAAATGTATTCATAATCCAGAATATTAACCAGTTGGTCCTGAAAATAAACTTTAGAAAATCATCCCCAAGTGAAGAGTACTTAGAAGAAAATGGTTCTCTTGTTTTATATATAGTTTTTTTATAAACTGGCCTACAAAATTCAATGCCCCTCTTTTGCCATTTAGGTTCTACAGAAAAAAACCCAAAGTGATCTGAGAATTAAGTTAAAGGAATCCAGTAAGTTTACTAAAACCTAAAGATCTCACATTCATCAGATAAACTCCTACTGCTTGTTTAAAGACACAATTGTGTTCTAGCTTCACTAGATCTCGTTTTTCCTTAATTATTCTCTGTATTTTCTTAGAGATGTGGCTTGTTCTTTACATGTGTACATGGAAAAATGTGGGTGTTTACAAAGAAACACTTTCAAAAATTCCCAGCATTAACCAAAAAGGACTTGTAGTCTTCAAATTATATGTATGTTAAATATTCTGAAATAATTATCAGTCCAAAAAAAATTATTAAGACTGAGGGAAATCTAACTATCTATTAAACTTTACTGTAAGTTAGGGGAAAGATTCTATGCTACTACATGAGAAGAGGAACAGAGCAATAAACCAATAATATTTGGTAAGAATTAATTAAGACAAAAGAGGTGAAACAGCTTCATTGTGATGGAGCCAAAGGACATTCTCTGTTCTGGGAAATACACAATACTCAAAGTGCAATAGTCAGTGCACCAATATGTACTTTGTACCTGAACTGTGACCTGTGGCTCCTTATGTCTTTGCATACTTAATTGCTAAAATTGCATTGATCACTGACAAGGTCTTAAGCAGGAAAGAAAATGGACTCTTAAAAAAGTAACAAATAATTACTTCCATGGCTTCAATCTGATTATCTGGTAGCATATTATCTGGATGATGTGAGAAACTAAACTCACTGGTTCACTGACTCACTTGTAATTATACTCTGGATTTGATCATATATTCTGTCCTTTCCATTACCTGAATTGAAGTAAATTGTCTTAATAAAATGCTTGCTTAGGTCCTGTCTGTTTGCTAAATATTTTAACAAAACTCATAAGAAATTTATAGAACAGGTTGTCCCTTCAGATCATGAACACAAGCACAGTTAAAGATCTTTACAAGGCAGCTGACTCTGTGTCTGAAGTGACAGGCATATTTAAGAATCAATAAACAGTGAATTAAAGAAAAAGTACAATACAATTCCCCAAATCAACCTAAAAAACCCCCAATTTTCTGACAGTCCTTTCAAAAAAAAAAAAAAAAAAGGCTTGTGCATTTTCATTGGTGAAAAAAACTTCAAATACAGGTGTCCAGTGACTTAAAGATATTTAATATATCAATTTAAAGTTAGAAGAAGCTTTTAAAAATAATTTTTCATATATTATTTATTCTTGTGTAAGAAAATGCCAAAAAGTCAGTAATCTCTTTGACAATTAAGAAATATTTCTGATTCTAAGGGAGCAGACAATTCATGTTCTACATGGAAAATAAACATAATTTCAGCTTACAAAGTTCTTATATAGCTTTTTACAATTATCAAATTTGGCAATCTGAGGAACCCAGTGGAAACCTAATAGCTGTTATTTTTTGCAAATTTTAATATTCTTAGACAAATATTGTTTGTTTTGGAACATGGTCATTTTGTCTTGTGTATGGTTTCTCTAAAAATCTGCATCATTGAAGAAAAAAGTGAAGTATTTCTTATATTTCTTTAGAGGTAAGAAGAGCTACTATGAAAGCTTTCAAATTTGTATGATCTTACTCACTTTTATGCAGAAAGTCCAGAGAGGGGGATGAGATTTCCTTTTGATGTTCTAATACATAAACCAAATATCTATAAGAAATAACATTGAATGGGAAAACAGCTTGCACTACAGCAGCCCTAAACTACAAGAGATGACAGTTCTGGGAGGAGAACAGTAGAACAAGGACATTAAACACCCAGGAAACAGATTGCAGTGACCTGAGATGGAATGTAGCTTCTGGGGACAAAGAGGTCTATGAAAAAGAGAAGCTCAAGAAAGTCATCAGACTGACTGGAAGAATATACACTGAACAAGGACAAACTTTTCCAAGCAGAGGCATAGAAAGTGATGGATTTGGCTCAATAATAGTCTTCTGGATGGCCTGCGTACAGATTAGCAGAGAAAAATATAAAATAATACCACAAGCCTATAGGGATGAGCTCAGAAAGGTCAAGACAAGATACAACTAAAATGAGAATAAAGCATGATAAAAAATACTCAGTGGCATAAACTAATAAAGGGCAAGCTCAAGCAACGAGCTGTTGCAGTCCCTAGCGATACAACTCTGCCTGAGGCTGCAGGTTCATGTAGCAGCAGTAATTATATCCCAGCATGGGTAGGTCACCCATCAACTGGGCAGCCCGCTGAAGCTGTGCAAACATCTCCTCCAGGACTGGAGGCATGGGTTTGAGAGCTGGATGTAAAATCTGGCTATGTTCCACAGCATGGCCTTCAGGGGAATGGCTACAGACCTTAAGGCCTTAAGGTGGCTGACAAAACACAATGTCTTCCGTCTTTATTCCCTTCTCCAGCAGAAAGGTTACCTGTAGCTAGTGAAGTAATGCCACTGACACTTATAAAAGACGCAGGTGAGAGTAAGGAATTGATCATCTGCCTAAAATAGAAAGCTGAAGAAATTCAGAGGTACTAGTCCTGGTAAATTCACCTCAAAGCATGTAGAGGTCTGACTAAAGCAATCTCAAGCATGTTAGAACATATTTGTAACAATTTGCTAAAAGCAGGAGAGGCTGAAGATCAGAAAGTCGAAGATTGTACCCATCTCTACACAAAGACAGGAAAAAAGAAGGGAAAGAGAACACAGAGAATTCTATCCCTGACTTCATTTACTATAAACTTCTTAAAAAAAGAATAAACATACTAGTAGGAAGACAAGGTGCTAATTAGTAGCCAATATGAATTTATCAGAAACTGAATTATATACAAAGTCTGTTCCTCTTTAGGAGAGATAGTGGGCTTTGTAGCTAGGGAAGGAGAATCAGGTGTGATAAATCCTGACTTTAGTAAGCATTTTGACACTGCTTGACATTCTTCCAAGCAAACTATGAAACTATTGCTTAGACCAAAGTACTGTAGTATAGATTGAACAACTGCCTTGAAAATTGCACTCAGAAATAGATACTCACTGTCCTCCATCAACTTAAGAAACAGATGTTGATGGGGCTCTGTGGAATTCCACCTGGGCCCAGTGCTACCCAGCAGTTTCAGCAGTCACTGGGTTATCTGCAGAGATACTATGCCTTTCACAATTCCAAACAGAAGCAAGCTGGCAGAGGTTGCAAACTCCATGGTGGACAAGAATAGAATTAAAATAATATTGGCAAATAGACAACAGGTTTGGAAAAAAATATAGGCCAAGTGCAAATTACTGTACTTGAGTAGGAATAACAAATAACCAACTACTTGAAGAATAGGGTGAACAACAGGCTACACAGCAGTTCCACAGAATAATGAACCGCACCCAGGCTGTGACTGGATGATATCATGGTGTTGGGGAAAAACCTCAGACATCATGCTGGGATGCAAAACCAAATTTCAAGGTGAATGAGAAGTGCCCTGGAACACAGCAGCAGTGTGACATCAGATGACAGATTTTGTATATTTTGTAGATTTCCCTTCAGCAAAGAGGAGAACCAATCAAAGAGATTTCAGATGAGAATTATCAGGATGATCAAGCATCTAGAAAACATGACCTCTTTGGAATGATAATGATAATAAATTACACACTCCTTGAGAACTTCTGGACCTGGGAGTCTGCATTTACAGTGTATTGTTAGTTTTCATTGTTCATAGAAAAATGAAGTGCAAAGGGCTTCTTCAGAATGCTGCCACCTAAACCACTTATCAAACAATTTTATTCTAGAAATAATAAGTTACTGTCAGAGGATAAAAATCTTAACAGAGCTTTTCAAATTCAATTACAACATGAAACAATTACTAATATCAAAAGACTCAAGGGTTTTCTTGTTAATATTTTAAAGCAGCATGACAGATTATTTTGAGTGTGTCAGTAATGATTCACACTTCTTGTTGAGTTCCCATTGTAAGGGAGAATCTTAAGACAGTTGAACTGTCTTTTTTCAGGCCAATATATGAAAAATATCATTAAAGTTGTTATGAATCTAGACAGGGTATAACCTTGTCTGCCAGCTGTAATGAGAGCAGATGAGATGCAAAGCAGAATCTGATTGCTTCAGGTTTTGTGCTGGCTACTATGTGGCAAAATTCAATTATTATGAAAGAAACGTGACCCACAAGAAATCTGCCCAATGCTGAAAACGGAAACAAGCTGCATGAGGGTGTATTATTCTCTGATGGTGAAGAGATACTATTCAAAATGGGATATTACCTTCCCAACAGGCTAAATAAAACATCACCATGAAACAGCAAACATCTTCAAGATGAAAAAAAACCACAGAAAGTAAATTACTGCTGGACACTGGGCTGTACATGAGAATAACTCTGTAATTCTTTCTTGGAAACACCTTTGCCAGATGTCCAGATGTCCACACCCACACAGAAGGTAAATAGATGCCTAAACATATGCATCTGCTATAAATTCAGGAATCATAAAGTGCTCTGCCAAGCCTCCAGCTGCCACTCCAGGAGGCCGATACTTTGTAGGTCTAACTTCACATCCCTTCACCATATGCAGATATCTTAAGCTTTTAAAACAGCCAGCTGAAATCTTGGTGGGATAGGACAATGACACCTAATACTTTCATTTAGAAGACACAAGATATTTTCCAGGCTGAGAAGAATGAAAAACTAGTGAAACAAACAAACAAACAAAGAGACAAACAAAAGCTGAAAAAATAGTAGTATTACACAGAATGATAATATTTCATAATTTCAACACAGAAGTTTCTGAAAGCTGTACCCATCTCAGGTATCTACAACAGATCAAGAAGTTACACCAGCAAAATAACCATTGTTTTATCTTTTTGCCAGAAAATGAAATTGCCATTTCTGTAGTACACAACAATGAATACAATTCCCTCAGTATGTTTTGTTCATTTTCTTATTTTCCCTTTTCACTATATGCCTCTCCCATCTGTTTTGTACCCATGCCGTGTCCTATCTGCTTTACAGAAGGTGAATAATCCAGATGGGAAGAATTCTGCCTGCTTACTTGTCTGTACAAAACCCTGGGAAATTAGATATTTTGACTGATATTTCTAGTTTGTTTTACTGTTAGTTGTAGCGTTATGCATCTCCCAAATACTTTCTAAGTATGTTTAATTCCTCTGAAACTTCCTTAGATGAGTTGCACAGAAAAATAATCATTATATTATGGGATATAAAAACTAATTCCTACTGTAGCTGAATTCCTACCTGTGGGACACATTTAATTCAAAGAGATATTTGATGTGTCTGAAAATCATTTTAGGTACTAAGCTACAAACAGAGTCAGATATAAAAGATATTGTCATATGGGCAGTTAGGTAAGAAAATCTTCTGCCATGCATTTCCTATATTTTTAATAACATCTTATTAGCATAATGTACCCTTTTTGCTAATCAAGTGCTTTACAGATCAAGTTCCATCTATTCAAAATATCCTTATTTTTTACAGGGATGAACTAGCAAGATTAAAGAATTATAGTAAGTGCATATGAAAATATAAATTTCTCCTAGGTGAGAGGCTGCAGTTTTGTCTGCCCAGCTTAGTTAGTTTAACATGACTAACACGCAATAGGCATTAACACCTTAGCTCACCTTATTTCCTAAAGTTTTTTTACGTGAACAACGAAAATCGACAGAAAAGAGAGGTATATGGAAAGAAGAAATATTACAATATTAAATGCCATGGGAAAGAAGAGATATTAAAAATGAACCAGAGGTTGTGTGGGAAAAAAGACTGCCTAAAGCAGAGCAAAATCCTTCCTTATATTTTCTCACTGCTTGCTTGCAGGAGGCCAGCTGACTCCACAAAGGGCTGTGGAAATAGCTGTGGATAATCTGCAGCTTAGCAAGGATTTCAGACTAACTGTGCTTTCTAATGCTATTGCCTTGCTCATTTTCCCCTTCAAAGGAGGATCTACTGGAAAGTTATTTATTTATATTGCGTATAGATGGCATGCTTTGGATGTTATGGTTAGTGTCTCCAGCTGCAGAGCTCAAGGACACACTCCATCATGGGGCTCAGCAATTTTCTGTCCTCAGCTCTCACAAATATAACTTGTAGCCAGAACAGCAAGTTAAAATCAGGAAAAGAGAGAACCCAAAGTTTAGGATTTATTTATCTAGATCATCTGGCAGTCAAAGCTCCACTAAATTCAAAAAAAAGCACTTATGGAAAGCAATTTCTCTACTTCGAAAAGATGCCTCACTCCAGGAGTAGATCAGCTTGGCAACTCTTAGGAGAGGCACACGTGGGGCTGATGGCAACCTTAGGGGAGGACGACAAATCTCAGCTGAATCCAGCTGCACTGCCCTAGTGGCTGATTTATTAACAGAAGAATGAGTGACCACAGAAATTGTTTTCAGGAAGTACAGGAAAAACTTTTCTATTCGTAAAAATGGTTTACATCTTCTTAAAGATGGTTTACAACGCGTGACAATAACTTGTTTGAACTCTTATAGCATATGTTAAGCGAGTGCCTAATAAAAATACAGCACCCTATTGGACAGAGTGAGTATCTAAGCCTGCTAACATAAATTTACAAAACCCCTAAAAAAGCTGACTAGCTATTGCAGGTGAGGCAGCTGAAAGAGACTTATTCTTCAGTCAATAAAAGCCGATACTGAGGTAGTACTCATTGGATAAACATGGTAGCATTCAAACATGGGTTTACTGAAACATTATTTTAATACAGTTTAAGATCAAATGATTCCAGATGGTTAATCTGGAATCCCTGCAGATGGGCCTGTCAGATATACCAAAAGTTTAATCAGACTTTTAGCAAACCGATGGGCTTTGAATAGCCTGGAGTCTCGGTGAGAAAAAAATCCTTAGGAACAATCATGACAAGATTGATGAAGATATCTGAATAATAGGCAGCAGCCATTACGAGCATCAAGAGAATGCTTGAGTGCACTAAATTCAGGCAAAAAGTAACAGCACATAAAATTAAAGCAACAGTAGACAAGAATAATACGTTTCTAAGACAGGAAGCTGTGCTTTTGATTTTCCCTACCTGGCTGAGACTTCGAATCTTGAAAAGAAAGAAGCAAATATAAAGGATTAGCAAATACTTATTTTAATACTTTGAGCAACACTTACCTTTAGACAAAGATCACAGTAACCATTATCTCTAACATTTGACTACTGACAGAACATAGCAAATGTCTGTCCCTGTTTAGCTATGGGCAGAAGCTATTCAAGCTAGTAGTCCAGAGCAGATACTTTGCCACCCCCTCCCTCTCACAGAAAAGCAAAAATCAAGCTAACTTCTATAAACACATTGCTAATTAACCCTCACATGAGGTACATAGCTACATGCTGAAATATTATTTGATTAGTTAGAGAATCAGAATGGTTATAGAGTCATAGAATGTTTTGGGCTGGAAGGGACCTCAAAGATCATAATCCCATGGTCAGGGGCACCTTCCACTAGACCAGGATGCTCAAAGCAACATCCAGCCTGGCCTTGAACACTTCCAGGGATGGGGCATCCACAGGTCCCTTTGGGCAACCTGTTCCAGTACCTCACTGCCCCATTGTGCAAAGAAACACACGGAAGCACAACGACTCAGTTATTCTCTCCCCCACCAAGCGCCACACAGAACAATAATAAGGACCAAGACCTACCTGCTTATGCATTTCCATCAGCAAACCACTCAGACCTTGTCTCAGCTTTTAAAAACACACAGTGTGTTAAATGTTATCAAGTCAAATGATGACTCACGCACATATCTTAGAGCTATTGTGATAAAGGCTCTACAAGACATGAGGTCTTAAAACCACATTAAAAAGTTAGATGCTGGAGTTTAATTAAAGCATGGTAGAACAAGAGAAACCTAATTCTGATCCCATGTCACATGCTAGCCAACATCCCAAATCCCATGTTAACCTAAACAGGGTAAAACTTCCAGGTAAAAATCAGCTCTCTAACACATCCTCATCTGCTTTTCTTTCCTTTAAAATACTTTTGATAGTACTTCACACCAAATTTTTCCAAAGTGAAGCAGAAGACAGTCTAAAGTCACGACCAATAAAGACACTTCAAGTGCTGTTTCTGAGTGGTTTTGAGATATAAAGAATAAGAAGCTGTTCTGACATCAAAGAAATTTGGCTTCTTTGCCCAGATCTGCTAAATCATTCCACTGTGCCTCTATGTTTCATCTATAGCATCAGTGAACCAAGTGAAAGGGTGCACCTCTCTCTTAAGGTTGTGTCATCCCATCACCTTTGAAAACATCTGTCTCTCTCAGTTTCTCCCTGGAAGTGCAATTCTTCTGAGAACAACAATTCATGCTGTTCTGAAAACCTTGTCTAAGAACCACTTGCATCCAAAAGCTCTTAAGAGCATTTCTGTGGCTTTCCAGAGGCTGATCAGAGGTGGCTCCATACCACCCACCTACCCCAGCCCTGCAAAGGAAAATCCCCTCAGTGCAGCAATCTGAGCCACTGCAACACTGTACTCCTCCACAGGAATGCAGGTGAAGAAGGATGCACCCTACAGGAAATACTGGCCAAATTAATGTCTCAAAGTCACTAACAACAGCATACAGACTAAAGCCCCCCAGAAGCTCTCCTGCCTGCTGCTAATTATTTCTGCCGTGGGTATTTCTGGCTTCACGGGGTGATTGTAACATGTTCTCTCATTAATAGACTTTACAACTCCCATGTCAGGTCACAGCCTAATTCTCCCATAGGTAAAACTCATTCAGAGCAAAATGAGGGATCCCATGTCATGACAATTATTGTCTCAATTAGTGACATTATTAATATGCTCTGGCAAAAGAACAACTGCACTTTACTGCATTAACAGGTGGAAATGTTCGATTCCTAATTAACATTATGGGACAGAAAATTATTAGACTACATCTAGAAAGGTCAAATTAAAGGGTAAGAAAAGAATAGAACTATACTGTAATAACTGTAGCCAGGGAGCCCATTTCAGGGACCCCTTCGAAAGAAAAGGAAAAGCAAAAAGCTAAAATCTCATCACATGGGGAAAAATTTCTGAAGGTATATGCTGTGTTCTTCTAAGAAATCAATACTGCATTTGTAGAACAAATTACTTCACAAATGCCAACGTGCAGATGCACTGTTGGCTGCCTCTGCATTTAGAAACTCAGTCATAATTCACAGTAACAGAGAAAGCCTCCCCAAGCTGCTTTTTCATCGACCATTTAGCCAGCCATGCTGCAGGAATTCTTCTGCCTTTCAGACCCTATGTTCTTCTATTATCTCCCTGGTTTCCACTCTCCTTACTCGAGGAAAGATGATATGAGGATGATTCACAACAGAATAGAGAGGAATGCAAAAACAACAGCTTTTACACAGCACTTGAAAATAGTGTTGAAACTTCAAAACGCAATACTAGGCAAATCAAGTCTCCAAAATTCCCAGGATTCCAATGAATCTTTTCTTTTTTTTCGTGTAGTCCAGTCACTCTGTTTTTAAATACTCTTTCTGTCCATTATGTTTTTTTTTTTTTTCTTGAAGGATTATCTCATACAGTGTTTACAGAATTAGCAAGTGGGTTTTCAGAATATCACTAAATAGTGTGTTTGTGTGGAGGAATTAGTCTCAGTCTTTAAAGACTGGAGCTATTTTCTTTTAATAAAGCCTGTTTTCATATTTTCAGTCCTCACAGCTTCACTGCAACAGAGCTAAACAATATGGTATTTCACATGCAAACTTAGCCATGGAAATCCAGAACAAAGTCTTCAAGCTTCATGTTTAGGAATACAGCAGGTCAAACAGTCTCAGAGGGTCTCAGGGCACTTTCTCAAATTATTTTGCAGGTTTTTGTTTAGTTTATTTTTTAATTTGTTTGGGGTTTTTGTATTTCAAAGCTGTTTTAGATTGGAAACTCATCTTTGTCTAGAGTTTTTGACAGATACTATTAAATACTTTAGACATGGTGGTCAAAATCAGTAAATAATTACATATTTAAGAAGATTTATATGTATTTTGTGAAATCTTATGTCCTTGCAATAGACATTGCCTGCTCTGCTGAAAAGCCTCTACAGCTGATATGGTGCCAAAGCTGCCTTTCAGATTTTGTGTGGCCTCATTGAAGTTGGTCAGGAAAGGAGGACTAACAGCCAAGGAACAGGCACAAAAGGGAAAGAAGGCTTTGAGGATGGGAATAACACCAGACACTCTGTGAGAAGGTAGAATTAATATGAAAGTGAGCAGAATACAGTGTTCTGTACTTATTGCCACGCTCCTAGCAGCAGACAGATGTACTGAGTGAAGAGCTTCTCCCTCTTTATCACTATTATAGTTATTATTGCTGTTGAAAGGAAATGGTACCTGAAAATTTATTGGAGACTGATGTGCTATTTCCTTTTCATTAGGTGTTCTTTGTACTTAATCTAAACTACACTTATCACTTAAACTCTCTGCATTTTTGATTTTTAAATAGTATTGCAGAATATATTTTGTATATGTGGTAAATCTATACAAAAACCCACTTCCCTTCTTATTTAAATTTCAGTGGGAATTTTGAGATTCATTGCACCAGGGCCAGGATGTCATCCACACTCTTAACTTCTCTCAGATTCCTCCTTCTTGTTTTGCTAACAAAAGTGATTTCTAAAAATAATTTCCCATCTTCAGAAGTAGCTAGCTTGCCTTTTCTTGTTAACTGCTTCTTTTTCTTTTATCTGACAGGGGAACAAGAGGAGTGATTTAAAGACTTTGGTTGTCTTCATTTCTATGGAAAAAAGCTAAACATTTCGCTTTTCAGCACCCAAAGCATTTAGCAATGGAGGCTGAAGTTACCCAGCCACTTCCATCACTAGCAAGGTGAACTCCTCACCCTGAATCCTCAAACCCTCCTTGTTGTCTCCTGTTTGCCTATGGCATGATCTGCTGCTCTTCTCTTACCTTTGCGCACACAGGCTGAAAGACTGATGCCAGAAATACACAATCACAGAACTGTTTAGGTTGGTAAGGACCTTTATGATAAAGGTAAAGATATGGATAAAGACCTTTAAGGTCAAGTCTGACCACTCACACAGCACTTTCAAGTCCACCACTGAACCACAACCTAAGGACCACATCTACACGCCTTTTAAATACCCCCCGTAATGGTGACACTAGCACTTCCCTGGGAAGCCTGTTCCAGTGCCTGGTAACTCTTTTTGACGAAGAAATTTTTCCTAATATCCAACCTTTTGAGATTTCCTAGCTTTTGAAACAGTGAAAGAAAAAAATCTTAAATAAACGGCAAAGAAGAATATTTAAAGTGTGCCAGCAAAAGAATTTCCATCAATAAAGACATGGAATTGAAGCATGCGGGGTCAGAACTCTCCAAAATTGGCTTTCCCACTCTGAAAGCAGATTGGTGTTGCTGTGCTTGGAGGGACTGCTCCCACTTGGAAAACCCTCCCAGTGTGTGAAGGTTGAGGGTCTCGGTCACCACTGCATAAGCAGTGATCAGCCATGCAGAGCACTCATCTTGGATTTTCATTCCTTGTTTGTTTCTGTTAGTCATGACCCCATCACACTGTTTCTTCACGGGAAACATTAACTGAATTGAAGCTTTGGATGGATTTTGATCCTTTTTTTTCCTTTGTCAAATCCATAGCATATTTACCAATGAAATAGAACTGTTTGCTCCCCTACTTCTTTTCATATTCATTATTACTCTGTTGACAGGTTAATCTACAGGATACAAAGCCCTAAATATCTTTACTTAGAACTGGTAACTTTCAGAAAGCACACAGAGCCTCTGGAAGTCTTTATGCAAAGGATACATTACCTCTTTAACTTACCAGATCTTTTTTCAAATAAATAGTCTATGACCTCAAACAGTCTTCAACCTTCAGGCTTTCCCCCCTCTCTTTTTTCCTCTACTAAAATATGAATTAAAATCACATTTTTGTCTGATGCTCTTTCATCATGACTTTGAATGAGTGTGAAACTTTCCCTGGAAAGAAATGATTGTGTTAATTTTCCAACAGTTATTCAGAGAATGAAAATGCCTTCATAACTCATGTCTTTACAGATTTGATTGAGAGTCTATTATCAAGCAGAAGAGAACAGTCACATTTATTTCAGAGTTCCCCAGATCAGGCTCTATCTTTCCTCCATCTTCTTTAGCTCTCTAAATACAAGTTTTATAATGTATCTGCATCATGATAGTTATTGTGACCATTTTTAATCCAGTAGATTTATGTTTAGACCTATAGAATCATAGTACTGCTTAGGTTGGAAAAGATCTCTAAGATCATTGGGTCCAGCCATTAACCCAGCATGGGCAAGTCCACCACTAAACCATGTCCCTGAGTGCCACACCTAAACGTCTTGTAGATACCCCCAGGGATGGTGACTCAGCCTATAACAATTTAGTATCTCATGTGGTGTATGCTTAGAATGGATTTTGTACCTCTCTGCAAGGGAGCATGCTTTGCTCCTAGTTTTATCTGCAGGATAAAAGCAGTTTGGAATTTTTTTTTTTTTTTTTTAGTCAATAAAGAAAAGCAGGAGACAGTTGCTTAGTTTTACAGCTTTTGTCTCCACTAACATCCTCATTTGTTCTTATGGGAAGATTCAT